>JAHLJS010000002.1:54918450-55236353 GCA_038502445.1 Eremochloa ophiuroides
TTTATTCACTCACATCATAAATTCACTTACAATAATTTTGGATCATTTTTAGTTTTGCATAAAGACCACTCAACCGAAATAAATCATATGCAAGGACATGAGTGCACAAACATGTTGCTAAACTTTAGTTGAATTTTAACTTAATAATTTTTTTAATTTCCCTATGTTTTCATGAACACAAAAATACAAAATCAAATCAATTTAGATCTATTTTAAAATTAGCAAAATTTAGGGGTGTTACATCATGATCCTATTCTGCAATTAATGTGCTTTCGCTATCCTTCAAATCTTCCTTACAAAATTCAAATCCATATTTATTTCTGAATTTCTAAAATCCTTTTGCTATTTATAGCTATATCAAAATTTACCTTGAGAATTCCCATCTGACCTCTCCGAATTCTCAAAATTCTTGCTCTTGCAATCAACTTAATATCATCCAATAAAATAACGGGAACCGAATTGAAAATGGTACCTAAGATCCAATCACTTGGAAAAGGGTATCTGCGATCCACTGAGGATTTCCTATTGTTTTATGGATTTCTGGATTTTATAAATGCTTTGAGAGCTATTTGAAAATTCACTTCTTCGGAAACTTTAAGATGCACTTGAATTCACCGCAAACTCAGTACGAAAACCTAGCACTGAGATCGTGGCTTTTATCTGTATACGTGTCATGTCTCGATCCGACACGTATCACTCACTCCAATCTGACATGCTATTCCAAGTCGCTATGGTTGTGCCTATAGTTGTGTCATGACCTGTGACCACCGTGCCGTGTCGAAACCTAGGGTCTCTCGCGTGCCCTAGCCACACCGAGATTCTGCTAGGCACGCGCTGGTACTGAGGTCTAGGATTGTGACATACTATAGCTCCACAACTATTAAATTCTTTTTGTTTGCACTTTATGTGGAAACAAATCCACTCTGCTATGATGTGACGTGATCTACGATTGCGATACAATAAAGCAACCTAGAAATCTCTTGTGATTCGCAACCACATGAGATTCTGACGGGTATATGCTCGTATCAAGGTCTGTGGTCATTTTTCATCATAGTCACAATTGACCTACTGTCTCTCTCTTTACCGAGGTTACTTTAATTGTATTTGGTAATGATACCTCGACCCGTGACTCTGGTATTGTAGTCGGTGCTCCTGAATCATTATAGTTCGCAATCAATGTGCCCTCATTTTTCGTGAAACTATCCTCGACTGATACTTCTCATAAAAGGGTTACGTTGAAGAAATAAATTTTAAAGTTTTTAGTGTTGAGAGACAACTGATTAGTTCAAATAAGAATCTTCATTTTAACAAATAAGAAGATAAGTGTGGGCTAGTAGCTTGTCAACTCAAGTCTCTAAACCCTTATCAGTTGCACACGAGGTATTCTTGTATCACCTCTTGAGAAGTGCTTTCAAGTGCTAGATCGAGATATTGGTTTGGTAGGAGTTGCTTGGGATCAGATCTGACACTCCGAGTATCCAGTGTGAGTCATAAACCAAAAAGAGATCGTGCTACTCAAAGGGCTTCGACAGGATAATACACAAGTACTTTGGAGTCAGTCTTCGAAAGAAGAAGCTACCCAAGAATCAGAGATTTTTTCTATCTAAAAACTTTCCTAAGTTCTTTACTACCTTTTACAAACAATTTATCCCTTTCAAGTCTTACAAAATATAAAACCCCTACTTTCTCTATAGGCAAGTCTGAAAAATGTTTACTTGACATATTTTCTCTTCCATTACTAAACCTAAGGCTTTAGCCACTTCTTAAATCTCAGGATGAGATTTCTTTAAGGGAGGAAGGCTGTAACACCTCTAGTGTTATGGTTAATTAAAACCTGCCATGTCATCATCATTGCATGTAAATCATCCGGCATAAACTCATTTTTACTATGCATTAACAAAAATGATTTTTCTTTCAACATGTGATTGTGCATAAGTGCTTGAGAGTGATTTATTATGTAAATATTTGTGTTTGTATGCTATTATCTAAATTAAATTGGGAAATAAAAAGAAAATCAATTATAAACCCTAAAGCGGACCTAAAACCCTAAATCAAAAACTAAGCATAATTAGGTGTTGGGCCTTAAACAAAAATTGTAAATCTTTAAAAGTTGAGCAACTTTTATTTTGGGTAATTTTTGAAGTTATTAAATAGAATTTTGAATAAAACCTTAATCTACCTTTAAAGATCTAAATTTGAAATTCAAATTTAAAAACTAGAAGGAATCTGATGATGGTACCTTAATAAAAGTGTTAGTACTTTGAAAATGAAACAACTTTCATTGTTGAATATTTTAAAGTTATGTAGTAGAAATTCAAATTAAGCTCAAATCAATGATTTGAATTTTAAAATTTAAATGCTATTTCAAAAACTATCAAGAATCTAACAAAACTTGCTTAATGAAAGTTGTAGGGATTGCTAAGTAGAACAACTTTTATTTTTGCAGAATTTTGACTTATTGAGAAAAATTTTGAGTATTGCACTGGATTGTAAATGAAATCTAAAACCCACTTTTACCCCCTTTTAAATTATTCAAAAATTATTCAAAATTTCAAACTTCTTCCAAAACAAAAGTTGTCCAGCATTAAATTTGTTACAACTCTTATTAAGGAAATTTTTCAAGTTGCCATACAAAGTTGAGAGCAATTTAACAAAAATTAAAAGGAGGATAAGCTCTGCTACAGTACACGCGAGGGGTCCGGCCTCTGCGCACCGTACGCGGGCAGAGCCGCGCATGCCGCGTCCCACGCCGGCGGTGCCCGGGGCCGGTCGGCCACGTGTCGCTGTCGGGGCCGGGCCCGTGGGGGTCTCCTCCACGCCTCGTGACCCTCCTTTGCCCTATAAAACGTGAAGGCGACGATCTCCGCTCGATTTCTTTCCGTCCCGTCACCATTGCCGAGTTCGTCGTGCGCGGCAAAATTCGCGGCCGAGGATCCACCGCTGTCCAATTCAATTTGCCATCGTGTTCCTCTTGTCTTAGCGCTTCTGTATAGCCCATTTTTGCCTTTTCTCATCCCTTGAGAGCGTCGGAACGCCGGTCACCTCCCTCACGGCCGATCGGAGCGCCGCCGTGACTGCCAGGTGTGGCCAACCTGCTCCGGTGAGTTACATTCAGCTTCTTCACATGTTTGAGCTTCTGCGTAGTCTCCTGATGCTCATGCACTGGCCCGTTTCCTGTTTTGCTCTCCGAAGGCAGTCGGAACGTCGCGGAACACCGCTGTGGACATCAGGGCACACCACCGCGGCCACTGTCAACGTCGCCGACGCCGCCCAGTGCCTCTCCACCTTGACTAGCGCGAGCAGCAGTGCCTAGGTGAGCTACAGATAGCACTAGGAGTAGTTGGTTTGGCTTGTTAGGGTTTTCGGTGGCCAGAACGTTGGGTGCCGCCCCGGCTGTCCGCCATGGACGCCGGTGAGCTCGCCACCGTGCCCGGAGAACACGCTGTTGTGTCTAGACCTGGTTACATGCTCAGTGGGGACCTCATTGGTGGAGTTACTGTCGCCAGAGGACCACTGGCGTCGAGCCGCCGCTGGTCGCGCCGCGTCGCTGCTGCCTCTGCACTGCTCCGGTCAGGCGTGGTGTTGGGGAGGAGGCACGGGCCGGCTGGGCCAGGTGGGCTGGCCCAGTAGTGCGCGGGCACGTTGAGAGGGAGTGGGTGAGCGCTAGGCCGACTTGTAGTGTGGGCCTGCTCAGGCCGAAAGGAAGTTTTTCATTTCCGTGGGAATAAAGTGATTTTCTAATTTTTCTGATGAGTAAATAGTAGCGCACCTTCTCATTTTTATAGAAGTAATTCTACAGTTCCAAAAATCATGAGAATAATTATGTAGCATATCTATGATGTACTTTATTTATGAAAAATATAAAATATAGATTTCCAGTAATTTTGCTAGGTAATAAAAGTGTGCCTTTTAATTAATACATAGAGCTTCCATGATTTTTCTAGATAAAAATATATATCCAAAATCATGAAATTTGATGGGCTATTGTTTTAGGTCAATGCCTATCTGTAGAAAAATTTTGAGTTCAAATGGAAATAATTTAATTATTTCTTATTGAATTAGGTGATTAATCGATTAATTAAAAAAAGGTTATTAAAAGTAAATTTTAAGTGATTGTATTAATTTTTTTGGGTTTGATCAAACACCTTGTAGTACTTGAACCTCTGCTGTTCTAAGTTTTTATGATCATTTACTTTGTAAGTATAAAATGAATTACTTTATGTTAAATGCTAAAACAAAAATCCTAATTGATGAATTGATTAATGAAATGAGTAGAAACCCTAATTTACTTTTGTGTAGAGTGAATTTTGGATTGTGTGTGGACCTTGGGTCAACCACTCTAATGATCCTGGGTACTTTAGATCAAATTGCTCAGTGGTTAGAATTAGTAGTAGTTGTAAAGCTAGGCAGCGGCTTTTTACGTCCATTAAAAATGAATTCAAAGTAATAATCGATAGTTGTAGGTTAGTTGGCTTGTAACTTTATCATGAAGAAAAGTGGTACTCAACTTTCAAATTAAGTTTATTTTCTATTGATCGGTGATTTTGTGCATCTCATGCATCATGGCATACATATCCTCATATTGAGCATTGCATTATTATTTCGTGTAGTGAACGCACTGTGATTATTATCGGAAACAAACCCCGAGTAAGGTTTTCACCGGTGGACGTAGATATTTTCGGTGATTGGCTTCAAGGTTCTATCAACTTCAAGCAACATGCAAGCCCCGGTGCATTTGCCCCTCCTTGTTATTTAAAAATGTTTTATCACTTGACTTAATCTATTGCATTAGGTTAATAGGAGTTGAGTGGTAACCCAGTGATGCATTACCTTTCCTTGACCACATATTATATCTGAGACCCTAATTTATTTAAAGTATTGAAAAATAGCTTAGTCATGCTTAATGATGGAGTTGCAAAATTGCTATTTTGAAAACTGCGATGATATGAAAACAAATGAATCATTTTATGCGATTGGTATTGTCCTCGTTTGGTGATGGTGTACTTGACCAGTCCACTATCATCAACGTGGATGGGTTTTCCATTTGGTTGACCATCTGTTTGGGTTAGAGTCCCAACGATCCTCGCCATCGGAAAAGGGATGTGAAAAACCGGGTGGTCACCAGTGTACTTGGGTTAGAGTCCCAATGCATGGTGTCCAACGGAAAAATATTTAGGGACCATTCGTTGTCGGCCTGCTGTGATCATGACTTTGCAACTAGCCACATACTACGGAAAGCCTCTGACTCCGGTGGCTCTACTGCTGGAACCGACAACCACGCACTGGGAGTGGAGAGAGGCGAGAGTAGCGTGTACCCTCGTGGCCGTCGTGCCTGGAGACGAGAGGAGTACTGTGCTCTCGGGTGGCGCAGGACCGGTTCCGGGGCATGAAAAGCTGTGGTAGGCGGGGTTGGCATATGCAAGTTTAAGTGCTACATATGCAGTGTGGATAGGGATCCCCAGCTGGGTACTTCTGGATTCGAATCGACGTTGCTCCTCGGTTAATGGAGACATGATCCTCACCCTTACAGCGAAGAGTGGTTCGGAACTAGGTGTTTTTGAGAATGAATATGAATTTGGAAGTACATGATATATGAGAATTGATATTGGAATCATGGATATGAATAAAATAATGTTGATGAAATAGGATAGTAATGTTTTTCTACAAAATACTTTGGCTCTTGCTCAAGCCTTACCTTGACTCCCCTCAGCCGGCATTCCTGAGTCTTATTCCTTTTTCTTACTCGGGTAAGTCTTGCGGAGTACCCCATGTACTCAGGGTTTGTTAACCCCTGTTGCAGGTGACTTAGGTGTACAGTTCTGCGTGGGACTGTTCTGGTCAGCGGATCGTGCATGGAGGAAAAAGATTATGATTCAACCCTTGGGCAGGGCATCTAGTGTATACAGCTACTCCACTATGAAACTCTAGTCTAGGAAAATATAATTTATACTTGTAATCTATACTTCTGCAGTCTTTACTCTGATTCGAATTATTTGTGTAAACTGTCGTAATACTTGCAAGGTCTTTACGATGAGATCCTCGGGAATTCAGGGTTTCCTAGGAGACCCGACAGGCCACCTAAGTCAAAGGGAACTCGTGCAGACTAGTCAAAGGTCCTTAGGGACGATGACGGGGCACGTGGGCCCTATGATTAGGGCGGTTCTGTCATAGTTTCTCACCGTCCTCCCCCACACTAGGAATTTTGCATAAAAGTCAAGTGCAGAGTTAGGGCCTTCTTACGAGTGTGTTCCATTACCTAGGAGTGCATCAAGCTTTTGTAGTTGATATCGTTCCATGTCGTCAAGCATCATATGACTCGAGTTCTTCTTAATCTTTCCTGAAATGGTTAGTGACATACCCGAAGGTGCATACTAACTTGACAACATGCCCTCACCATTTAAAGAAGATATATATTTTTTTTGAAAATAACAATAGTAATAATAATAATAAAATATATATATATATATTTTAAGGATAATCCAGGGTATCTCCCGGCAGTGCTTAAGTTATGGTCTTAAGCTTGACCGTGGGAACTTATTCTTGTAGCAATCAATGGTGGTGTAGTTCCCAGCTTTACCACCAATCATAAGCATTAATATTCAAGCTGCAAGGTACACACCATCGTACTACTATGGGATTTGCAATGTTCATAACAAACATAAGCATTCACAACCATTCTCTCAAAAAGTTGAACAACTAGAATCAAGAGATGGTTGCGAGATCCTCGTAGAAGCAGGTGGTCCGAAGTGAAACAAACTCTAGAGACCTTGAGCATGAAACGTGAGGGACCTCAAAGCCATGCTTGTTAGCGGGCCCCTTCTTGGCTCCAGAGTTGTTGCTTCGGGCATGTCCGTGGCACGGAAGTTTTCATTCTCAAAAGATATATCATGGAGGATGATCACTTAACCTTGACCATTATCGAGAACAATGTTCTTGATGGCCAGAGGGACATGCATCTTGTTCGAGCACGGGCACAGGAGAAGGATTCGCATGCTCGAACAAGTAGCTTTGCTTCGCCTTTAGGTTTTCGAGCAAGTGCTATGGCTAGCAGAAGCAAAACTTTCAAACATCTCATCGGGGCTCCCTTCTTTTTTTATATATATAAATGAGATTTTCAAGAGCGTGCCCTATGAGAAGATCAAAATTGTGGATGGCATAGATGAGGAAGTATAAGAAACTTCGGTTCCGTTAATTTCCAATGGCACTACCCTAACAATCCCACAAAACTCAAAGATGAGTCCAGATGGACTTCTGAAAAGTTTGTCAGTCGGGACTAGCGGCATATCGCCCTAAAAGGGTTTCCGCTGGAATGAATGTAGTCCCAACTATGAGGTTGTGTAGGGCTTTCATAGAAGTCCCCCTTAATGAGCAAGACACGGTTGTGGGAGGTGAAAGAATATGAATTTGTTCAGAAGAACGTTTCACTTCCAACAAACAACAACTGTACTTTGGATGACTCAGCATTAGGGGAGACTTCCTAAGAAATGTCAGAATTTTGTGACAAGAAATGTTCTGAAGTTTTGCCATAATCCTTGAATTTTGATAGCGAACTCCGAAGGATAAAACATTCCTTCCTTCGGTGTTCATGGTTCGGGTGAGGGCTCAACAGACGAATCGAAGGGTGGCAAGGAAAAGGATTCGGCTGCTGAGGGCTCTTCAGAACTTGACATGCCCTTGTATGGAGGGGTTTGGGTACGATGACAGGAGAAGCGTGCTTCTCTAGGATGCAAACAGGGATTTTCCTTTATTCCCTCATGGTTTTTATGAAAATGGCCCTGCAACGGTTATGTCAAAGCATAGGGCAGCATCTATGTCTAGATCCGAACAAGGATATGCAAAAGCACATTATCGGATAAAGACAAGTCTAGGTCAGCATGTATAAACATTGTAAACCTAGCCTAGGCTGCACCTATGGACTTCTTCTCTTTTTGCTCAAAATCGAGGTTTGCCCTTGATAGAGCGGCGATACGAGACATGGGTAAGAATGCAAGATAAAACTTGATCTTAAGTTCATCCCATTCTCCATTCGTACTTTCTATGGCATCAGTGTACCATTGTTTTGCCTCCCATTGAGGGAGAACAGAAACAACTTCCACTTAAGAATTTCTTGTGTCATGTCAGGAATGCTTAGGCATGAACACAATTCCTCGAATTTTTGCAAATGGTCAAAAGAATTTTCATTGTCATGACCAAAGAAGGGTTTTGTCCGAACCATAGCTTTGAATCTCGGGTGGAGTTCACAACTGGATGGAAATTTTGGTTTTGAAAAAGAATGTGGTTCAAAGAACTCCCCCTTTGAAGCAGAAGAATTTTGAATTTGGAGCTGGCTTTATGGTGAAGGGATCGGATAAAAAGGAATATTTTGTTTTTATAAAAAGAAAAGATAAAAGATTTTTTTTGATAAAACACAAGAATACACGGGTGAACTAGGTTTGGAGATAAATACGACAACCGTTCCCCGGCAATGGCGCCAGAAAGCTTGTTGGCGCTTCTTAGCGTCAGCAGAAAAGTCCGTAAGTGCACGGAAGTACCGTTGTAGCCTTCACCCGGAAGTATTCAAGGTATCGTAATTTCCCAGAGGAACGGTCTTTGTACTTAGTCTCTTAAACTAGTTTACTCAGAAGAGACGAAAGGGATAGCTTGGGTAGAGAGGTTCTTCTAAGGTCAAACGCATATAAGCGATGGAAACTTCCCCACTACTTGCTTGCTTCAGGCCCACTGACGCACTTGGTCTGCCAGGTGATACCAGTATCAGCGCTATTCCACGTCCGAACGTGGGGGGATGCTGGTACAAGTGGACAGGGCTGTCACCACCTGCCACCTACCCCTCTGCCCGTGGGCGCGCGCAACATACGAAGGTAGACTCCAACCTAGACACCACGTCTATGAAGGCGACTACTACTCTAGCAGCGTACAGGAACATCCGTCTCTATCAGGATTCCTCTTAGTAGAGCATCCATCCAAAAGACGAATGACGATCCCACAAACAAGTAGCTTTACGGAAGTAACATGCTTAATGAATCAAACCAAAGTTGAACACGAATTTCTTACTTCAAGTAGCAACACGATCGCAGAGGTACAAGTTGGATCGAGAGCCAACAGGCCTGGCACTTCGTCCACCTAGAGGCAGAACTGCTTCGACTCCGCTCTTTCTCCAGCTCTTGTCCCTCTCTCACTCCCTATACTAAACTAGCTATAAGCTAATGGAATGGAGCTTGCTCTTCCTCTCTACATTTTCACCTCTTGTGTTGGTGAATCCATTGATGAATAGGTGTAGAGAGGAGGCCTTCTTTTATAGCTTGAGAGGAGGGGGTTATATGCAAAAGGATTATCCCCACATGGAAGGACCCAAACCGGCCTCCAAAGGGCGGTTTCCACTTTCCATCTGTGTTGATCGTAGCTGGGACCATCCTTGGGGAACCGCCCTATAACCGCCAGAAGAAAAATGGGCCCGAGAGGCCCCACCAGGGGGGCGGCCACCCCCGGGAGCAGTCGGTCCCCTGGTGGGCCCGTTTGGCCACCGCCTTCGCGTGGTTGGTTCTCCTTTGGGCCTAGACCTCTCCTATGGTTACAAATTGGCCCAGATTTGTAATAAAGGTGGGCTTGTTTGTTATTCTTGGTTGCGCATTCTCTGAATTCACATTTCTCCTTTACGCTTTCCAATTGGTGTTGTGCACTTCCACTTGTTTCACCATAAATCCTGCAAAAACATAAACACTAGGGGTACAAGTGAAACTCTGTTAATAGCATATGTCTATGTGTTAAAGTATGATAGTTTATTTCCCTTTAGGCATAAGTTGGCGGTTAAAAATGATCTATAAGGACCGCCAACAGTGACAAACAATCAGGCTGAATATGAGGCGATTTGGAAGGGATTTCAGCTTCTGCATGAAGCAAAGGCTAACGTAGTTGAGGTTTTTGGAGATTCAGAACTAGTCATCAACCAATTGCTCGGCCTATTTGAATGTAAAGATGACGTACTCAGAGGCTATTATGATCAATGCCAAGCTTTGATTAGAGGGTTCTCAGCAGTTTCACTGTGTCATATTCCTAGAGCCCAGAATCAAGAGGCTAATCGGCTAACGCAGAGCGCTTCGGTTTATAGATCGATGCAGGAAATCCTCAATACTGAGCAATCAGCTAATGACTGGCGGGGCGAGATAGCAAGTTACCTTGCAAATCCTTCACAGAAAGTTAGTAGAATGCTGAGGTACAAAGCTATCAAGTACGTGCTATTGGACGGTCAGTTGTATTATGAGATTGTCGAAGGGGTGCTGCTGAGATGCCTCGGGGCAGAAGAATCGATGAAGCTGATGAGTGAGGTTCATGAAGGAGTCTACTGTGCTCACCAATCGGCTCATAAGATGAAATGGATTATCAGAAGGACTGGTTATTATTGGCCAACAATGCTCGAAGATTGTTTCAGGTATTACAAGGGCTGCCAAGCATGCGAGTGATTCGAGAATGTGCAGAAGTCACCTGCCTCAGCTATGAATCCTATCATCAAGCCATGGCCGTTCAGAGGTTGGGGAATCGATCTGATCGGCCAAGTCTATCCGCCGTCTAGTAAAGGTCACAAATGGATTTTGGTTGCAACAGACTACTTTACTAAGTGAGGTAGAAGCTGTTCCTTTGAAGAATGCCACATCTGGAGATATAATCGAGTTTATAAAGGAACATATCATTTACAGATTTGGTATACCACAGACTATCACTACAGATCAAGGGACTATGTTCACTTCGAATGAGTTTTTGACCTTTGCTGACGACATGGGCATCAAAGTGTATAATTCATCACCTTACTATGCCCAAGCCAATGGTCAGGCTGAAGCGTCAAATCAAATTTTAATCAAGATTATCAAGAAGAAGATTGAGCAGACTCCCAGGAGGTGGTACCTAACGCTGAGTGAAGCTCTGTTGGCATACCGGATGGCTCAGCATGGATCAACTAAAGCTACGCCATATGAGTTGGTCTATGGGCACGCTGCTGTCCTTCCTTGGGAAATTCAGTTCGAGACACGGCGCGTCAAGTTACAGAACGAGCTTACAGCCAGTGAGTACAAAGATATCATGATGGACAGTCTTGAAGATTTACATTGTCATCGGCTGAAGGCCCTGGAGTGTATCGAAGCTAATAAGATACGGGTGGCTAAGTATTACAACACTAAAGTAAGAGGAACGAGCTTTGCTGAATCAGAGCTGATATGGAAGACTATCCTACCTATCAGAACCAAAGTTAGCCGATTCGGCAAGTGGTCGCCAAATTGGGAATCCCCGTATCGAGTTGTTGAATGTGCGCCTGGCAATGCCTATATACTCGAAGATATGGAAGAAAGGAGATTTGCTCAGGCAATCAATGGAAAATATCTGAAGAAATACCATCCTAGTATCCCAGTTGGGGGATGATAGCCGATCGATACAAGATCTGGCTCATACAGCCGATTCTATGTGGAGGATCGCCTTCAGAAAAAAAATAAGAGTCTGTAATAGCCGATTTCGTTTTAACGAGTCGCCTTTAGCACAAAAATGAAACACCCCCGATGGA
The DNA here is from genome assembly GCA_038502445.1 of Eremochloa ophiuroides. Taxonomy (NCBI): domain Eukaryota; kingdom Viridiplantae; phylum Streptophyta; class Magnoliopsida; order Poales; family Poaceae; genus Eremochloa; species Eremochloa ophiuroides. Next base: position 54,929,996 of record JAHLJS010000002.1, read on the forward strand.
GTGTAACAGCCGATGTGATTACATCGCCTTTAGTCCAAAAATAAAAAAACAAAAAAATCTGAATGTATATCTATCCGGACACATAGAGATCAGATTGGTGATTATAAACAGCGTTTTTATTTCTGATCATGTTTACAGGAGCCCTATTACATTCTAATTCGGATTATGGGTGGCTCTATCTATGATGTCCTGGGCGTCAGTGATAGCCTCGACCCCATCGGCGTGGGGAAAGAAGTTCGCCAGTTGGGCGCTGGCCTCCTCCATGTCCTGGCCCTCCGGGAACCCGGGTTCGACGGCCTCCTGGGCTATACTGGAGCGGAGTCGAGCGGCCGTGAGAGCCCCGGTGGCGCCATGATGAACGCCGGTCATGGCCACCTGGAGGACGCGGTGGTGAACATCCTAGGAGCCGCTCCGCCTGCGTGTTGCCGCGAGCATTGACGGCATTGGCGGCGGTCTCGACGGCTACGCGCAACTCTTCCAGCTGCACTGTCAGGGCTACAAGAAGAAAGAAGAGTCAGCACAAAGATGATCATTAGCACATCACAATAAAGACTTCAAGGCATTACCTGCCACCGCAGCGTTCGATTCGGCGAGCTGGGCCTGCACCTTGGCCACCTCAGACTCGGCAGCGGCAAGGGCAGCGGCTTGGGCTTCGTTGACGCCCTGCAGCTGGTCGTTCTCCTTCGTAGCCTCTGAATAGAGGTTACGGTACTCCACCATCTGGTGGTGGAAGCGGCGACCATCGGTGGCATGTGTAGGACCTGTCAGAGTCCGCAGAGGACCCCGAATCGGATCCAGCGCTCGGGGCCGGGTCTTGAGGAGGGTCTTGAGGAGGCGCAGTCCGGCGGATCCGGGTGTCGAGACCAATTGGCGCACCCGGAGGAAAAGGAATCAGGTGAGCCTGACTGGAGAATGGCAGAGAAGCAGATGTGTCAAGATTGAAAGGGATCGACGCCAATGGATACAAACTGATTTACCTGCTATAGATGGCCTTGCCGGGGCGTCACCCAACAATGACGGCCGCGAGACTGGGCCCGCTGTAGCACCCGCGCCGGGGGTGGCTCCAGCGGCTGTAGGGGCGGCTTGAGATGGCTCGGCGGTGGTTCCCGAGCCTCTGGCACCGGTGGTTTCCACATCGCTACGCAAGACATCAGTGGACAGATTAGATCAGATCGATGCAAGAAGTGAACAGTAGCCTTACCCTAGCCAGGCTCGCAGACGGTGCCTCCATTCACCCACGGCCTGTTGGTGTTGAAGATTCGCTTTCCTCTGTTTGGGGAGAAGGGGCAAAGAGCAAAGGCCGGATGAGTGAAGGCTAATGGTGTCTGTGGTTGCTCACTCAGGCCGGGCGTCTATTTATAGAGACGGAGGCACCAAGGTGGTTTTCCCTCGGGAGATGAGACGACACGGTGGATTTTGTGCTAGAGTTAACCCACGTTTCTTGAATTCGGAACCGACGCCACGCGTAGAAAATGGAACGTCGTGATCGGCTATTTTGGTCGGTTGCCTGGAATCGGTTAATCAGCCCGTTTTGCTCAGGATCGGCTAACTAGGGCCAGTTACTTGGATCGATGGAAGAGCCGATTTCTACTGTATTCTCTCACAAATACTGAGGATCAGGCTGAGATAGCCGATTCAAAGACAGAACAAGAAGAAGGCTGATTTCAGTCTGGCCAATATACTTGACATGATTCACAGAAAGAGTTGAACATGAGTTACAAGCCCAACAAGGACCGAATAGAAGAAATACATTCAACATGAAGAGCATGGCCAGTCTACAGAGATTCTTGGTCTTCATCAGCTGTCGAATTAAGGATGTTCAGTCGCTGGTTGATCTGCTTGCCTTCAATAACCCTGGCGCTGACCTGTTTTCTCTTCTCGGCCATGTCAACTGGTGTTTGTTGATACAGACATCTCATGCTGAGTAGTGGCCAAGTTTACTTCCATAAGCTCCTTCCATCAGCTGCTCGCGCCTGGTCTTTAGAGTATTCAGCTCTGACTCAGCTGAAATAATGGTGTTCTTCAGCAGTTTGACTTGATCTGCCAACCCGTGAGCCTCTTATTTGTTGATCAACCTATTATTTCTCAGCTGCTCAAGCTCAGCTAGGTTTATGTGGGCAGTATTGATTCTTGGAATAGCACTTTTAAGCTTGACAAGCTGCTTCAAGAGGCGGAGAGTTGCCGGGCGTGTATGCTGTTGGATCAGCTCAATTGCCTGATCGATTATTTTAGGTTGCCGGGTTAGATAAAAAAGATCTATTTCCAGCTGTGGCAAGAGCTCATTTAGCCGATTCTTAAAATCTGGCTCTGGCAGCGTCGTGGATTTGGAGCTTAGTTCACCTTTATCACAACATTCTTCCAGATCGAAAGAATAGCTGGGAGTTGAAGGCTGCAGGGCCTGCATTCAGATGTTAGGAGATGATAGCATGAATAATATGATCAGTTAAGGGACAAGTACTTCACCTGAATAAAGCTTGAAGGAAGTGGAGCTGATGAAGTGCCTGGCTGATCTGTTGTGGCAATCTCTTTTCTGGCAGTGAAGATGGCCTCAGCGTGTGTTTCTATAGTTAGTTGAAGCTCTGAAAAAAGAAAAGTGGGTAAGAAATGAAGCAAGCATAATAGTGTTAACAGCCGAAGAGCCTTACCTGGATGTTCAGGACATGGTTTTTTTCTTCCGCAAGTTGGTTCCATGAAGGAGGGCTGTTCGGCTGCATTTTTAGAAAGGGTCAGAAAATATTCAGCAAGATAGGATTGTTGTCACAGAACCGACCAATTTATACGAGCACAAGTACAACGATCGCATTTTTAATCGCAATCCAGTCGCACATGAGCCAATATAAACCCGGTAGTCTGGAAATCTCGAAGGATTTCAAACATTTCATACCCCAAGGATCATTCATTCAGCAATACCCGATCACATGACACATAAGTTCGCAACCGAATTTAAACATCAGAGTACAACATAGTCTTTTACACAAATATAGCAGTAGCGGAAGTTAACATAGTTTTACACCACAGAGTTCAAATATGAGTACCATCAAATGACCCTGTCACAGCATTCTTACAACATCTAAGGATAGATAATGACCCTGCCCTCGGGTCTAGTCTTCTTCGCCCGCAGGGGTGAAGCAATTCCTGCAATACGCGTAGTAGACTACACCATCTGCAACAATGTGAATAAAACCCTGAGTACTCAATTGTACTCAGCTAGACTTACCCGACAGGGAGTAAATAAAAAGACTCTCAAGGATATGCAAGGCTTATTTGGTGGAGCTCAGAGGGTAGCATCATTTTTGCATCAAAAGCATTACTACAGTAGATCCTCAACTTATTCATTTTAATTGTGATAAGCTTCGATTTCAGTTAAGCTATTTACTAAGATTAGCCACTATACTAAGCATTCACTGAATATTATAGCAATCAATAAAACCATATGATTTCCGATATCCACAGATATCAACCTCATCTCACCATAATCATTATGTTCAAGTTATTAGCCTCTACCTCACCAGAAGATCAGTTCAGTTTCTCACTAACCTGGAGAGATGGCGATTCGAATCGATTGTACCAGCTGGCAAATATGCCAATCACAAACCCTGTCAGCCGAGCCACTGGCTTCTTGGGCCACCGTTAAATCTTTCTGAGACACAATATGTCGCGAGTTTGGCGGGGACCATATTCTCAGAGACCAACCCACTTCCAGGATGCATCAGGTCCCTGACCTGCCCTTGGTAAGATGGTGTCTCCGCACATACTTCCTACCTCTAGAATATGTCTGCCTAGTCGCACCAAGGCTCGGCTCAGAAGGAAATACTCGGCTTCGCGGTCAGAATGACTTATCTGGCCAGCTATGTGACGACGTCTTTCAATCTCAACTGATGTCTGGTGGCCTCAGTCCTAGTCGGCCGCAAGCAGCACCGAAGACGGCATGACCTCAACCATGTCATGCGGCTCCCCGCTACCTAGCCTTGATTCTCTCATTAGACACTGTGGCATGGGGGCACATATAGTCCATCATGTGGAATCCAACCCCATCATCATTAGTAACCACCTATGCTCGCGAAGGACAGGAAATCCCTCGACTTCTACCGGTCTAAGCATGGCTAAGCATAAGATCGAACCCATCCCCTTGTCTAGTAATAACTTCAGGATCAAGTATAAGTGGACAAGGTATAAATGCAGCAACGGTATCATATCAACTCCTATACTTAAGTGCACAATCATATGATTTAATAAAGACCAGTGCATTTGTAAAAAGAGTAGGTGGAGACTTAGGGATGCTCTGGGGCTTGCCTTTCACAAAGTTAGTAGGTTGATGATCAGGGCACTCTGAAAGTTCAGCCTCTTCTTCCTGGCCTTCGGGAACCTCTGGCACTTCAATCTCCGGCGGAACTCACTCCTCCGGTGGATCGAACTGCAATAGCGTCACGTCTCCCGGCGATCCTGTATGCATGATATGCATATATGAGAACTGAGAATGCACATGAAATGCAAGATAGAGATGCACAAATTAACCTATGATATGCAATCAGTTTAACACTCCACACTCATTTACTGAGTACATGCATATTTCTTCTCTAGACAACCAACTCATACTGACCCTTCTTAAGCAAAGCATAGAATAATTTCTCCTCCCGGGTGAGAGGTCTACAACCTGCACTTAATAATCAACATGCATCAACTAACCTACCACAACCAACTTATAATTAACAAGCGCGAGCAACATCATATAAACAAAATATTAACCTTGCTGCCCTAAGCTCAAATTAGGATCAGCTTTACTGTTTAAAACAGGTGACAATGCTGGAACATCACAGAAATGCATGAAAACATTTCACACCCATAGATGCTTGCTTAAAAACAATTAAACCAACCCTAGCTTATAACTGGACCTACTGTTTACTGTGACCAGAAAAATCCATAAAAATTACAAGTAGCTATTACACGTCCAGATTAGCCTACTGACAAAATTTCAAGTTATTTGGACAAGTATAACTAGTCTACACAAAAATAACAAACAACCAGCCTTTTAAGCAATGGAAAATACTTAACACAGTGAAAAGTATCAAACAACAGATTTCCCAATTTTCTTAGCTTTTTTCCAACATAACATGGTCCAGGAAAAATATTCATAACCATATCCTTAACACATTAAGCATGGTGATTTTTGCAAGATTAAAGCATAAAAGGCACATTACACTAGACACCATATAAATAACAGTGCAACACCAGCAAACATATTTTTCTTAGATTCTACTTCCCTAAACAAGATTAATGCAAGTGGAATCACATTTTTAGCACATTCCTACAATTACTTATGCATTTATCAAGTTTGCAAGCAAATAACAATTTAAATATAACTGCACAGAAAAAGTATTCCAAAAGTACATTTTATATTTTTCCTTGATAGAGCTCAGAAGTACAAACATAACAAAATTTGGTTCACCCCAATTGGACACTCCTAACTCTAGATATGAATTTTGGAAGATTTTACACATTTTCTGGAAATTCATTTTATAAATCATAAAACCCAAACCCGATAGAAACTGCTACGTGCACCCGGCTCAGTGAACCAGAGGCGCACCCGAACGGCTGACTCGCGGGCCCCGGAGTCAACCCGACCCCACGCGTCAGAGAGAGGGACAGAGCCGCCGGCGCTGACCGGCGAGAGCTCGCCAACGGCGAGGTCTCCGGCGACGCCGAGGCTACCTACCGACTCGTGGCAACGAGGCGAACTCAATGGACCAACTGCCGAGGGTTGTACCCCACCGGAGCAAGCTCGACGGCGGCAATGGCGGACGGCGGCGGTCCGGCGAGCTTGCGCCGGCCGATTCCGGCCGTTACTCGCGCGGCTAAGCTTCGTTCCGTGTCCCTGGCACCCTAGCGGACCTATGCGTGCGACTAATCGGACTATTGTGCACGGGAGCTCACTGACCGCGCACGCATGGCGGCACGGCGGCGAGCGGGTTCACGGCGAGCTCGGGTTCCGGCGAACCTACGGAGAGACGGACCCATCCGACGGCCTAGACTGGATCTACAGCTAATGGAGACTCCTAGACGAGCAATGGAGAGAGAAGCCGACCCCGGTATCGCCCTCGTCACGGTGACCCGAGAGCTCGACGGCGCTCCGGCAATGGCGCGGCGGCGAGAATGGCCAAACCGTTATACCTTAGCTCGGCTGAGGTCGGCAACGGGTCGAGGATGAAGAGCAGAGCAAGGCGAAGCTACAGCAGGAGATGGAGCGGTCGGAGACGGCTCAGTGACGGCGGATTTCACCACGGCGACGGCGCGGCGGAAATGGTGACGGCGGAGGGGAAAACGGAGAGTAGAGGGGCGAGAGCGAGCGAGTGAGAGTGAGAGGAGCGTGCGGGGGACAGAGTGGAGTGTCGCTTTTGTAAAGCCGACCGGCGCGGCGGCCAACGGCGGCGTACGGCGCCACCTGGCGCGCGGCGTCTGACGCGGTCGCGCGGCGACGACCTGGCTGCCGAGCTGAATCAGCTTCGATTCAGTCTCCGCGAACCCGACTGAAACCCGATTTTGATCAAGCCATAACTCGTGATCCAGTGCGTTTCAGCGAAAACTTCACTAATACGGATCCAAGAGCTACATGAGTAGATCATTTGGTATTAAGACACTTTACTCTAGATTGGCCTTGATTGAGAGATACAGGTCGATGAACAGGGGTACACCGAAACTGAAAACTAGTTTTGGACTTAGGAAAATTTTGAAACTTCAAAACAGCTCCAAATCTGCACTAATTCAACTTTTTGACCACCTTCCACCCATTTTCATGAGTTGACCCAAAAATAAAGTTTGTTGCTTATAAAATTCTACACAACTTTGATTAAGGGTGCACTGACATGCAAAATCCCTAAAATGCCCTTCTTGTTTGGTCAAACAGAATAGCTTTTAGAGGGCTCTCTAGTCAACATGAGCTAGAGGGGTATTTTGGGGATTTCACCAACATGAACATTGTTCCAAATGTTATCCCAAACATGTCTAAAGCATTTAGAACAGTAAACAAGCATCACATTTGCATGTCAACACATTTAGCATGTTAAGGACATATAAACAAACATATAGCTTTAAAAGGGAATCAATTCAAATGAAATGATGATGATGCATGGAATGACATGATCTATGCTTGATGATATGCAAGTGCAAGCGTGAAAATAGTAACTAACACTAGGGTGTTACAGCCCTTCCCCCCTTAAAAGAATCTCGTCCCCGAGATTAGAGTTAATTACCATTGTTTATAGAAAGAAGGATAGACTTCCTTGAGATAATCTTCTCGCTCCCAAGTCGCATCCCAATAACTTTGGTTGTTCCACACCACCTTATAGAACTTGATCACTCGGCTACGGGTGATTCTTTCTTTGTAATCTATTACTTCAATAGGCTTTTCTTCATAGGTCAAATCTGGTTTCAACTTGATATCACCAAGATCCACTTGTTCTTTCCGGTACTCGTAAACATTTCTTGAGTTGGGATACATGAAACACGCTTGAAGATAGTGGACATGTGTGGTGGCAACCGTAACTTGTATGCTACTTTCCCACTTCTTTCCAGAATTTGAAAAGGACCTACAAACCTTGGAGCTAACTTTCGTTTCACTCCGAAGCGTTGTACGCCTTTCATAGGTGACACCTTCAAGTATACATAGTCACCCACTTCAAATTCCAATGGCCTTCTTCGCTTGTCCGCATATCTCAGAAATGCATGAAAATTGCTTGCTAACAACTCATTAATCGATTAAAAGCAATTAATTTAACCCTAGCTTATAACTGGAACCCTTTATTTGCTGTGCCCAGAAAATTCTAGAAAATGACAATAGATAACACACTCCCATATTAGGCTACTAACAAAATTTTAAGTCATTTGGACAGACATAACATGCTACACAAAAATGACAAGCAGATAGCCATTTAAGCAATGGAAAATACTTACTATAGTGAAAAGTATCAAACAATAGATTTCCCATTTTTCTTAGCTTCCTTATCACAAAACAAGTCTCAGAAAAATATTCATAACCATAACTTATCTACACTAAGCATGGTGAATTTATCAAAAAGATAGCATGAAAGGCATGTTACACATGACATCATATAAATAACAGTAACCAACCAGCAAATATATTTTTCCCAGATCCTACCTCTAAACAAGATTAATGCAAGTGGAATCACATTTTTAGCATATTCCTATAATTAGTTATGCATTTATCAAGTTTACAAGCATATAACAAATTAATTATAACTGCACAGAAAAGTTACCACAAAGTCATATTTTATATTTTTCCTGTATAGAGCTCAGATATACAAACCCAAGAAAATTTGGTTCACCTCATTTGGAAACTTCTAGCTCCAGATATGAATTTTAAAAGATTTACCAAAATTTCTAAAAATTCATTTTCTTAATTCCTTTAAAACGAACCCGACTCAAAACGCTACACACACCCGGTTTAGTGCACCAGAAGCGCACCAGAGCAACTGACCTGTGGGCTCCCCGGTCAAACCGGTCCCACGCGTCAGAGAGAGAGCAGCCCGCCGGCGCTGACCGGCCCTATCTCGCCGGCGGCGAGGTCACCAGCGGCACCGAGGGCACCTACGTGCTCCTAGGAACAAGGCGAACCCAATGGACTAAGCCTCAAGACCTAACCCTTACCGGAGCAAGCTCAACGGCAGCAATGGCGGACGGCGAAGCTCCGGCGGGCGCGCGCCGGCCGCTACCGGCCTTCACCGGCGAAGCTAAGCCTCGATCCGAGAACCTGGAACCCTAACGAAGCTATATGGCCCGCGAATCGACCTTTGGTCCACTTCCGACTCGACCTAACAGCGCGCAAGGCTGCAGGGTGGCGGACGGGAACTCCGGCGAGCGGCGTCCCGGCCGAAACAGGGCTCGAGCGGCCCGACCAACCCTCTAGGCTAGATCCACGACTGGCGGAGACACCTAGACGAGCAAGAGAGAGGGAAGCCGGCTAGGCATTGTGCTTGACGTGGCGAGCAGTGAGCTCGGCGGCGCTCCGGCAATGGCATGGTGGCGAAGGACTCTAGGTGCTAGACCTTGCCTCGGCTGGTTCTAGAAATGGGCGGGGAAGATAGAGTAGAGGATGGCGAAGCTTGGGTGGAGATGGAGCGGTCGGAGACGGTGCGGTGGTGGCGGATTTCACCACGGCATCGCCTCGGCGGCCATGGCGACGGCGGAGCAGAGGAGAGGGAGAAACGAGAGAACGAGAGAGGGAGAGAGTGAATGGAGCGGCCAGGGGACAGGGTGGAGTGTTGCCTTCGGCTTTGCAGGACGACGGCAGGCGGACGCCGGCGTACGGCACCACCTGGCGATGATTTGCTGCGGCGGCCATGTCGGCCCCTTGCCGATTCAAACTGAATCGATTTCGGTTCAGTTCCAAAATACCGACTGAAACTCGATTTTGATCGAGCCATAACTCGCGATCTAGGGCGTTTCATCAAAAACTTCACTAATATGGTTCAAAGAGCTACACGAGTACTCCAATCCATATTAGAACAACTTCAACTGAAACAGCTTGGTTTGAGAGATATGAATCGAAGAACACAGGTACTTTGAAACTGTTTTCAGCTTTAGACTTAGCAAATTTCAGCAACTCCAAAACAGCCCCAAATCTGCACAATTTCACAATTTTGACCACCTTACACCCATTTTCATGAGTTGACCCAAAAATAAAGTTTGTTGCTTATAAAATTCTACATAACTTTGATTAAGGGTGCTCTGACATGCAAAGTCTCTAAATTAACTTTCTTGTTTGGTCAAACAAAATAGGTTTAGGAGGGCTTTCTAGTCAACTATGAGCTAGAGGGGTATTTTGGGGATTTCACCAACATTAACATTGTTCCAAATGTTAACCCAAACATGTTTAAGGCATTCAGAACAGTAATCCACCATTGCACTTGGATGCTAACACATCTATGACATTGTAGGCATATAAGCAAACATATAACATATAAAGGAATGTAAATCAAATCAAATGGTGATGATGCATGAAATGACATGATCAATGCTTGATGTCATGCAAATGTAAGTGTAAAAATAGTAACTAACACTAGGGTGTTACAGCCCTTTCCCCCTTAAAAGAATCTCGTCCCCGAGATTAGAGTTAATTACCATTGTTTATAGAAAAAATGATAAACTTCCTTGAGATAATCTTCGCTTTCCCACGTCGCATCCCAGTCACTTTGGTTATTCCAAACCACCTTGTAGAACTTGACCACTCGTTCTTTGGCCTCTTTCACAAAGTCAATTCCGTAGTACCTCCTTTCTCCTGGTTCAACCCAGTTAAGAGGAGTTCTACATTTGCGCCCATACAAAGCTTCAATAGGAGCCATCTGAATACTCTCTTGATAGCTATTGTTGTATGAGAACTCTGCTAATGGTAACCATTCTTCCCACAAACCTTTGGACGAAATGACACAGGCTCTCAACATATCTTCCAATATCTGATTTACTCTTTCAGTCTGACCCGAAGTCTGAGGATGATAAGCTGTACTGCGAACCAAATTGGTTCCCAAACACTTGTGTAGATGCTCCCAGAAGCGTGCAATAAATTGCGGGCCTCTATCGGAAACTATTGTCCTTGGCACACCGTGTAACCGAAGTTTTTGAGCAAAGTAGAGCTGTGTCAGCTGATGAGGACTGATCCGTAGTTCGAACTGGTAAGAAATGTGCAATCTTAGTCAGTCGATCTATAATCACCCAAATAGAATCATGGCCTTTTTGCGTTAAGGGTAAACCCGTTATGAAGTCCATGGTTATCTCAACCCACTTCCAGCCGGGAACTGGCAAAGGTTGTAATAAACCAGCTGGCTTAAGGTGAATAGCTTTCACATGACAGCAGGTATCACACCTAGCCGCATAAGCTGCAATCTCTTTCTTCATTTTTGTCCACCAAAATCTAGGCTTCAAATCTTGATAAATTTTACTGCTACCAGGATGAATAGATAACTTGGAAAGATGAGCCTCATCCATTATCTGATTCCTCAGCTCATGATCTTTTGGTACTACTAATCGGTCTTTGAACCATAATATACCTTTTTCATCTACCCGAAAGTGAAGTGTTTCTTGCTCTTGCATCTTTCTCTTGATGTGATATATACCCGGATCTGTTTTCTGACCTTCAAAGATTTTGCTTTCCAAAGTACAACTAAGAGTAATATTATTCAATACCACTAGATGCATAAGATTAAACCCGTCCGCTAGCAACGGCTGCAATGCATTGCAATGAGACTTTTGACTCAAAGCATCAGCAACTACATTAGCCTTGCCCGGATGGTAATGTACCTCCAAATCATAATCTTTGATCAACTCCAACCACCTTCTTTGCCTCATGTTCAACTCAGGTTGAGTAAAAATGTACTTAAGACTCTTGTGATCAGAATAGATATGACATTTATGGCCCATCAAGTAGTGACGCGAAATCTTCAGTGCGTGTACTACTGCAGCAAGCTCCAAATCATGGGTAGGATAATTCTGCTTGTGTTTTCTCAATTGACGCGAGGCATAAGCAATGACTCGGCCTTCTTGCATGAGCACACAACCTAACCCAGTGCCACAGGCATCACAGTACATATCAAAAGGCTTCTCAATATCAGGTTGTGCAAGAACTGGAGCAGTGGTCAGCAACGTCCGCAAGGTGCGAAAAGCTGCTTCATACTCCTCACTCCAACCAAACTTGGTATCTTTATGCAACAATTTGGTCATAGGTTGAGCTATCTTGGAGAAATCTTGAATGAAACGACGATAATACCCAGCTAATCCCAAGAAACTACGAACCTCTGACACATTGGTGGGCGATTTCCAATCCAACACCTGCTGAACCTTTGAGGGATCTATAGAAATACCCTCAGCTGACAAAATATGACCTAGAAAAGGTACTTTGGTTAGCCAAAACTCACACTTGCTAAACTTAGCATATAGTTTATGCTCTCTGAGTCTAGTCAAAACTAACCTCAAATGTTCAGCATGGTCCTCCATGTTCTCAGAGTATATCAGAATGTCATCAATAAAGACTACCACAATCTTATCCAACTCTGGCATGAAGACTGAATTCATTAAGTACATAAAATGTGCAGGAGCATTGGTCAACCCAAAAGACATAACCAAATACTCATACAGTCCATACCGAGTGGAGAAAGCCGTCTTAGGAATATCTTGTGGCCTAATCTTAATTTGATGATACCCAGATCTCAGATCAATCTTGGAGAAAACCTTAGCCTTGGACAATTGATCAAACAAGATATCAATACGAGGTAAAGGATACTTGTTCTTAATCGTCACAGCATTAAGTGGCCTGTAGTCCACACACATACGCAAAGTTTCATCTTTCTTCTTCACAAAAATAGCAGGATAGCCCCACGGAGAAGAACTAGGGCGAATGAACCCCTTGTCCAATAACTCCTGGAGTTGTTTCTTAAGCTCAGCTAACTCATGTGGTGGCATTCTGTATGGCCTCCGAGAGATAGGTGCTGTTCCAGGAATAAGTTCTATCGCAAACTCCACATCACGATCAGGAGGAAGTCTAGGAAGATCATCCGGAAAGACATCAGGAAATTCACACACTACAGGGATATCATGAAGGGTTGCAGCGCCAACCGCAAAATAGAGACTATAAAGATCTCCCATACGGGGCAAATAAACCTGAAAGGTGCCTTCACCCTGTGGTTCCCTTAATGTCAACATCCGGTTGGGAATATTTATAACCACATCCCACTGTTTCATCCAACACACCCCCAGAATAACATCCAGCCCTAACCCAGGCAACACAATGAGACTGCTGACAAATACCCTGCCACCAATCTCAATGGCCACACTTTCAACACACTGACGAGTACAAATTTCAGCCCCAGCTGAAGTTATCCAGAAACTACAGTTCAATTCAACAATTGGAAATGCATGCTTTTGTGCAAATGCTTGACTCACAAAAGAATGTGATGATCCTGAGTCGAACAATACAATAGCAGGATGTTGATTTACAGAAAACATACCCGCAGTGACTGGTTCACCTTCCGGAATTTCTTCAGCTGCAGTGTGGTGCACACGGCCCTGCCTTGGTTGAGGACAATAGCGAGTGAGATGCCCCTGTTGACCACAATTAAAACACGGCCCCAAACCTTGGTTGGTTTTTACCTAAACAGTATTGCCTGGAGGAGCATTGTTCTTGTTCAAAGGAACAGTGAAACCCTTCTTGTAGCGTTGTGGTGCTGTCTGCTGCCTCTTTGGAGGAGGCCTGAACTTAGCTCTAGGAACAGCCGGATGATAAGCAGGGCGATTTGCCACAGCACGACCTGCTGCTGGAGCCCTTGGCTGAGAAGAGCCTCCTTACAAAGGCCTCTTGCCTCCCTTGGAAGCAGTGTGCAGATTGTTCTGTTTCTCTTGAATGAAAGCATCACTAATAAACTCGTTGAAAATTGTACGAGTGTTGTTAGCCAAAGTCTTAATGAGCTTGATGCTAAGCCCTCTCTTGAAAGTTTCAATCTTCTTTTCATCGGTGTCCACCGTCCAAGGAGCATACCTTGACAGATTGTTAAAAGTATGATGGTACTGAGTAAGGGTCTTGGTACGCTGGCCAAGCTGCATGAACTCTTTAACCTTCATCTTGATCAACCCAGCGGGAATGAAATGACCCCTGAAGTCCTTAGTGAACTGCTCCCAGGTGATATCAGCAACCACAGGACAGGCGGTCTTGCGGTTTGCCCACCACATCCCTGCGGGTCCTTGCAGCAAGAGAGCAGCAAAACTAGCCTTCATAGTCCCAGGTCAACCTCAGCACTGAGAATGACTGCTCGATTGTGTTCAACCACTCATCTGCCTCCAATGGTTCAACAGCCTTGCTTGAACACCGGTGGCTTGGTGTCCAAGAAGTCCTTGTAATCACTGTACTAGCCTTCATCATTTCCACGACGCCCACCTCGGTTGTGATTGTTGTTATTGTTGTTGTTGGCAACCATCTGCTGCAGAATAGCCTGCTGAGTATCCAGGAACTGAGCAAACATCTGCTCTTGCGTGCGTGGTGGAGGCGGCGGTAACTCCTCATGCTCGCGCTCATTTCCACCACCACTACGTGACCCATGACGGTGGGTTTGAGGCGCCATCTGCAGTAAACACAACAACCATTGTTGAGTGTTAGTCATGCAAACGATAACCGAAAAATCATGCCCAGAGGATATCAATGATTATTTTTGATAACATACAAATGGCACAATAATTCAATAACCATCTCACAACCACACAATAATAAGGCGCAACAAAGAAAAATTCTTCGCGAACCGCACGACGATCATTACTTAATTAAGAGTCTGATGGTTCAAGCCTTGAACATACAAGGTTTAAACATTACAAGTCCAACCCAACCATTTAGGGTACATCAAAGTATTTCATTACAAAAGAGTGCCAACATGGCAAGTGCACTTGAAAGATCTACTCATCGTGGTCACTGTCCATACCGGACATGTTCCCACCAAAGTCATCACTCTCGTCGATAGGCACTATCTCCTCAGGGTCAGGACTGATCTCTGCTGCACCTGGATGGTGAAATGGATCAACACGGTTGTTCAGACGATGAACATCCTGCTGCAGCTCCCAGACCTGCTTGCTGACTCGCACGCAACTCGCGCAAGAAGTCATCTCGCTGACGTGCCAAGTTCATATTGCGATTACCAAGCTGATGATGAAGGTCCGCATTCTGCCTCTCAAGCTTAGTAACACGGCGATCAGCTGCCATCAAAGCACCAGTGCATCGTAGCAACTCATTGCGACAGGCGGTAAGAGCTGCCACCTGATCGTCTGCGCTGCGACGAGCAATGCGTGCAAACTCTTCTGCTTCCAGCCTCTTCTCAACAGCATCATGCTGGGCGTTAATACACTGCATCCAACCATCCCTAGTGGCAAAGTGCATCTTTAGGACAGCAAACATAGCACTCATAGGAGCCCCAGTGCTATGAGCATGCTCATCTCTGCCTCACACCAAAGGAGCTTGGCTAGACTGAGCCCACTCATCCTGTGAAGCATCTGCCCTTGGGAACACATTGGCTGGCCCCAAATTTTCCCTCTTGTTGAACCTGGTGCAAATCTCCATCAACATCTCGAAGGCTGCAAACTAGGCACCACCCCATGGCGTCTTCATGTCCTACCTCGACTTTGAGCTCGGGCAAAAACCAACCCCTTCAAGAGCAGGAATTGCCACCCAAACATCAAACCAAGGCTGCACCATGGTCTCTGCTGGCTTCTAGAAATACAGTGGCGGCTTTGGATACCCCACTGACTCCAACAACCTCCACAGCACAGTGGGTGTGCCAAATTGCTCCAGAAACTGACCACTCTGCGGCGCACCTTCAGCTGCCATCTGGTACAATGCAATATCTTGCAGCATTAGAATAAGACAGGATAGCACCAATTTATTATAGGGAAGGGAACAATACAGAAATTTTAATTTAATTTCATGATCATGATGCATGCACGTGCCAACGACCTCACACATTATCATTTAATTAACTAACGTTATAGTCGGTGGCATACCACGTGCTCTCATATACGTAACTGGTCGTACTACACGTTTTGCGTGGTTAGTGTACCAGCAGAAGATTCATTTCAGCCTATTCCCCAATGTATGCATGGCAATAAGAAGCACTTTTTTGCCGAAAATGCTCCCGTGAGCACTTGCGACCCCGAAAGTAATTACTCCCCAATACTTCCATAAGTACACATATGAACCACATGTACTCACTTCAGTAACCAAAAGCACTCCCCACAGATCGACGGTTGTTCGATCGTACACTCACATCTCACCTTACCTCATCCGAAGTGGCCGGTATAAATCATCAGCCCAAGAAGCAATAAGAAGCCGCAATGTCACATATATCCGTGCAATAAAACCAAATGAACCACAAATAGAAACATGAGGCAATTCCCCAGTTAGTACTTACATAAGCCACCTAATTACCACATATACATATATATAGGGCTATAGGACTTGGTCATTGGTACTCATAATTTTTGCAAACACTCGGTTTAAATCACCCACACCCAACTAATAATTGTCAAATAATTTTCAAAACTCCAAAACCATTTTTGTTTTCAAATAATCAAGTGACGGTGTATGCTGAATTATGCTCTGGTACTAGCTGTCACAGAACCGACCAATTTATACGAGCACAAGTACGACAATCGCCAATTTAGTAGCAATCAAGTCACACTTGAGCCAATATAAACCCGGTAGTCCGGAAATCTCGAAGGATTTCAAACATTTTAAACAGAACATACCCCAAGGATCTTACAAATTCAGCAACAACCCATCATCATTGATACATAAGTTCACAACCGAATTAAAACATCAGAGTACAACATAGTCTTTTACATAAATGTAACAGTAGCGGAAGTCAACATAGTTTTGAAACAACGTAGTTCACATACGAGTACCACCAGCTGACCATGTCACAGTATCTTACAAAAGCTAAAGATGGATAACGACCTTGCCCTAGGTCTAATCTTCTTCGCCCGCAGGGGTGAAGCAGTTTTTGCAATAAGCATAGTAGACCACTCCTTCTGCAACAATGGGAATAAAACCCTGAGTACTCAATTGTACTCAGCTAGACTTACCCGGCAGGAAGTAAATAAAAAGACTCTTAAGGATATGCAGGTTTATTTGGTGGAGCTCAGAGGATAGCAACATTTTGCATAAGAAGCATTACTACAGTAGTTCCTCCTTATAAATTTTAGATATGGTTTAGCTTCAATTTCAGTTAAGCTATTAAGCTAAGCTTTGCAGCTACACTAAACAATCACTTGATATTATAGCAAACAATACAATCATATGAGTTCCGATATCCACAGATATCAACCTCATCTCACCATAATCAATATGTTCAAGTTGTTAGCCTCTACCTCACCAGAAGATCAGTTCAGTTTCTCACTAACCAGGAGAGATGGCGATTCGAATCGATTGTACCAGCTGGCAAACATGCCATTCACAAACCCTGTCAACCTGATCAGTGGCTTCTTGGGTCACCGTTAGGTCTTTCTGAGTCATATTATATCGCGAGCTTGGCGGGGGCCATATTCTTGGAGACAAACCCACTCACAGGAAGTGCAGGTCCCTGACCTGACTATGGCAAAATGGTATCTCCGCACATCCTTCCTACCCCCAGAATATGTCTATCCATGTCACATCAATTCTCGGCTCAGAGAGAATGATTCGGCTTCGCGGTCAGAACGACTTATCTGGCCAGCTATGTGACGACGTCCTTCAATCTCAACTGATGTCTGGTGGCCTCAGTCCTAGTCGGCCCGCAAGCAGCATCGAAGACAGCATGACCTCAACCATGTCATGCGGCTCCCAGCTACCTAGCCTTGATTCTCTCATTATCATTGTGGCATGGTGGCACATATAGTCAACCATGTAAAATCCATCCCCATCATCATTAGTCACCACCTATGCTCGTGAAGGACAGGAAATCCCTCGACTTCTATCGGTCTAAGCATGGCTAAGCATAAGATCGAACCCACCCCTTGTCTAGTAATAGTACCAGGATAGTAGACAAGTGGACAAGGTATAAATGCAGCAACGGTATCAATTCAACTCCTATACTTAAGTGCACAATCATACGATTTAATAAAGACCGGTAGCATTTATAAAAGAGATAGGTGGAGGCTTAGGGATGCTCCGGGGCTTGCCTTTCACAAAGTTAGATGGCTGATGGTCAGTGCACTCCGGCAGTTCAGTTTCCTCCTCGGCCTCGGGAGCTTCCGGCAGCTCGATCTCTGGGGGCACTTCCTTCCTCCGGCGGGTCGAATTGCAACAGTGTAACTCCTTTCGGCGATCCTGTATGCATGATATGCATATATGAGAACTGAGAATGCACATAGAATGCAATAGAGAGATGCACAACTTGAGCCATGAGATGCATTAGACAACATGTGAGCATCCAAATAATTTATCAAACATTTACTGAGTATGTGCATATTTCTTCTCTAAACAACAACACATACTCACCCTTCTTAAGCAAGCTATAGAACAATTTCTTGTCTTGCGTAAGAGGTCTACAACCTGCACTAACAATTAATTTGAATCAAACTTCCCTACCACACCCACCTTTTAACTAATAACCACGAATAAAGCATATAAGCAAAGACATTTGACCTAGCTGCCGAGCAAGATCAACCCCAAAGTGTCTAGCAAGGTTATTGAACTAAAACATCTCAGAAATGCATGAAAATTACTTGCTAACAACTCATTAATCGATTAAAAGCAATTAATTTAACCCTAGCTTATAACTGGACCCTTTATTTGCTGTGCCCAAAAAATTCTAGAAAAATTACAGTAGATAACACACTCCCATATTAGGCTACTGACATTTCAAGTCATTTGGACAGACATAACATGCTACACGAAAATGACAGACAACCATTTAAGCAATGGAAAATACTTACTACAGTGAAAAGTATCAAACAACAGATTTCCCATTTTTCTTAGCTTCCTTATCACAAAACAACAGGAAAAATATTCATAACCATAACTTATCTACAATAAGCATGGTGAATTTATCAAAAAGATAGCATGAAAGGCATGTTACACATGACATCATATAAATAACAGTAACCAACCAGCAAACATATTTTTCCCAGATCCTACTACTCTAAACAAGATTAATGCAAGTGGAATCACATTTTTAGCATATTCCTATAATTAGTTATGCATTTATCAAGTTTACAAGCATATAACAAATTAATTATAACTGCACATAAAAGTTACCACAAAGTCATATTTCATATTTTTCCTGTATAGAGCTCAGAAATACAAAGCCAACAAAATTTGGTTGACCTTATTTGGACACTTCTAGCTCGAGATACGAATTTTAGAAGATTTACCAAAATTTCTGGAAATTGATTTTCTTAATTCCTTTAAAACGAACCCGACTCAAAACGCTACACACACCCGGTTCAGTGCACCAAAAGCGCACCAGAGCAACTGACCTGTGGGCTCCCCGGTCAAACCGGTCCAACGCATCAGAGAGAGAGCAGCCCGCCGGCGCTGACCGGCCCTTTCTCGCCGGCGGCGAGGTCACCGGTGGCACCGAGGGCACCTACGTGCTCCTGGGAACAAGGGGAACCCAACGGAATAAGCCTCAAAACCTAACCCTTACCTGGAGCAAGCTCAACGGCGGCAATGGCGGATGGCGGAGCTCCGACGAGAGCGCGCCGGACGCTACCGGCCTTCACCGGCGAAGCTAAGCCTGGTTCCGAGAACCTGGAACCCCAACGAAGCTATACGGCCCGCGAATTGACCTTTGGTCCACTCCGACTCGACCTAACCGTGCGCAAGGCGGCACGGTGGCGGACGGGAACTCCGGCGAGCGGCGTCCCGGCCGAAACAGGGCTCGAGCGGCCTGACCAACCCTCTAGGCTAGATCCACGACTGGCGGAGACACCTAGACGAGCAAGAGAGAGGAAAGTCGCCACGGCATTGTGCTTGACGTGGCGAGCAGTGAGCTCGGCGGTGCTCCAGCAATGGCACGGTGGCAAAGCACTCTAGGTGTTATATCTTGCCTCGGCTGGTTCCAGAAATGGGCGGGGAAGGTAGAGTAGAGGATGGCGAAGCTCGGATGGAGATGGAGCGGTCGAAGACGGTGCGGTGGTGGCGGATTTCACTGCGGCATCGCCTCGGCAGCCATGGCAACGGCGGAGCAGAGGAGAGGGAGAAATGAGAGAATGAGAGAGGGAGAGAGTGAATGGAGCGGCCATGGGACAGGGTGGAGTGTTGCCTTCGGCTTTGCAGGGCGACGGCAGGCGGACGCCGGCGTACGGCGCCACCTGGCGATGATTTGCTGCGGCGGCCACGTCGGCCCCTCGCCGATTCAAACTGAATCGATTTCGGTTCAGTTCCAAAATACCGACTGAAACTCGATTTTGATCGAGCCATAACTCGCGATCTAGGGCGTTTCAGCAAAAACTTCACTAATATGGGTCAAAGAGCTACACGAGTACTCCAATCCATATTAGAACAACTTCAACTGAAACGGCTTGGTTTGAGAGATATGGATCGAAGAACACAGGTACTTTGAAACTGTTTTCAGCTTTAGACTTAGCAAATTTCAGCAACTCCAAAACAGCCCCAAATCTGTACAATTTCACAATTTTGACCACATTACACCCATTTTCATGAGTTGACCCAAAAATAAAGTTTGTTGGTTATAAAATTCTACACAAATTTGATTAAGGGTGCTCTGACATGCAAAGTGTCTAAATTAACTTTCTTGTTTGGTCAAACAAAATAGGTTTTGGAGGGCTTTCTAGTCAACTATGAGCTAGAGGGGTATTTTGGGGATTTCACCAATATGAACATTGTTCCAAATGTTAACCCAAACATGTTTAAGGCATTTAGAACTGTAATCCACCATTACACTTGCATGCTAACACATCTATGACATTGTAGGCATATAAGCAAACATATAGCATATAAAGGAATGTAAATCAAATCAAATGGTGATGATGCATGAAATGACATGATCAATGCTTGATGTCATGCAAATGTAAATGTAAAAATAGTAACTAACACTAGGGTGTTACAGTGACAGCCTTGTTAGGTCTTTGTATTCCACCACGTGTGTAAGACAAGTTATTAAAATGGCAGGGCATCAAGACAATAGTATGGCCGCCTCAGGTAGGAGTTATATCTCCTACTGCTTCGCCTGTCGCCTCTTGTAAAGGGAGAAGGTGGTAAACCTCTTTGTACTTAGAAAGCCAAGACCAGATATCTTTTGCTACATAGAACCTCTCTATACCTATATTCTAAACCTCTTTGATTACCAACATCTTTGATCACTATCTGACGGTCTTGAACCTAGTTAATTCACTTCACGTTCCCCATGGAAAATACGATACCTGAAATACTCCCGGTGAATGCTACATTGACTACCGTACGCTTGCGGTATATCTGTTTGCCACTTATGGTGTCAACAATCACGTAGGTGACAGCTGCGTTGAGTCCTCTATAGTCCACCCCCCCCCGTATGTAGGCCAGCAGGCATGGTCGCGAAGTTGGATGATGATTCTGTTTCACATCCTTCCTAGATGATGCCCTTTGCATGTGATCATGATATAGGATTAGTCTAACAATGATTGCTAGATGTAATTGCACTAATTAGAGTTATTCATTGATGTAGTTATAGAATTACCTTTGATATTAATTCCTTAGTTTATCCATTGGCTAGCTATTACTATGACTAGAGAAGTGCTCTGATGATTATCTTTTATTTATGATGCTTGATCATACTTATCACCTTTATCTTTATTTACCTTGTGACCTCTACCTGTTATGAGTAGAGTAAATGACATCGGCAATGTCTCTTATCCATTGTATACCATCACTATCAATATAATAGATTAAATTTTATCCTAGTCCTTCCCAGTGGTATAAATATAAATCGACAACCTGGTAGAACTCGCTAAGTAAAATGCTACAATGGTATAATTATCTGTTCGCTTGCAGAACTGATCTTAGTTTGTATTATTTATATTTATTTCTGCCTATTCACATAGATTAATATATGAAACCTTTATTTATTCTTAGCATTATGAATTAGGGATGACAACCTAGTTCTTGCATAAGAATGTTGGTAATAGAAAAGTGGCTAGTTGCTAATGACAAGTTAATTAATTATCATTCATCTTCTAATCTCACCTCTCGCATTAAAAGTTATATAGTTATATTTGGTGACGTTAGTAGATGTCAACAGTACTGCATGGAAGGACCGATTACCCGAAGCACTTTGGGCATATCGGACCGCATACAAGACACCTTTGGGCATGTCACCTTACTAGCTAGTATATGGTAAGACCTATCATTTACCAGTGGAGTTAGAGCATAAAGCTCACTGGGCTATTAAGAGATGGAACATGGACTTTGAAGCCGCTGGAGAAAAGAGAAAGATGCAATTATCAGAATTAGAAGAATGGAGAAAAAAGGCTTATCACAATTCAAAGATCTATAAAGAAAGAACAAAAAGATGGCATGACAAGAGGATCAAGACAAAAGAGCTTGCACCAGGAGACAAGGTATTACTTTTTAATTCCAGGTTTAAATTATTAGGGCTTGGAAAACTACGAAGCAAATGGGAAGGACCATTTACGGTTGTGAGTGCATCGCCACATGGAGCTGTAACTCTACAATCACACGAAGGTATGTTATTCAAGGTAAATGGTCACCGACTTAAATTATTTTTAGAACCATTTAATTCAGAAGTTGTTGACGGGATGGACTTTGTCCAATTACCCGCCTTTTAGTCCTGTCATTATCCGTTACAAAAAATTATCGAGCATCGCAACTATCAGGAAGTAGGAAGAGTCTAGAAGCTTCACGAGCTCGGCCACACAAGGGAAGACACCTGGTGGGGCCGGGCGGCACCCCCTGTCCCCTCTCGTCCCTGACTCAAGTTTCCTTTTCTTCATTTATCTTTTCTAAACACAATCCCATAGATTCCTGATGCATACGAATAATTTTTCGTACGAATCCTATAGAATCTAGATTTGATCTTATCCTGTCTCTTGAAAACCCATATAAATACGCACCTATACCGCCCTCAAATGCCATCCCATCATCATTGCCTTCCTCTCCTCCAAAGAAACTCTCTAGTTTAGATCTAGTAGCAATGGCAGGCGAAGCGGTCATCGGCGCTGACTCCGGCAAGATCCAAGGCGACGACTCGAAGGCCATCGTCCTCGCACAGCCAAAGCCCCAAGCCATCGTGCCGCCGAAGCACCTCACCATTGTGCCACCGAAGCATCTTGCTACGGTGCCCCAGCAGTTCGAGCAAGTCTACTACACGCATGCTCAGCCTGCTCTACCATCGCCACCTGAGAGACTGCTGCTAGAAGATGCAACCAGGGGGAAGCAGATCGCTACTGCCCGAGGCACCCCACTTCTTCCACCTAGAGACAATGAGCGACTCCTGTCGGTCAAGACCGATAAGAACGGAACGCTGGTATATGCGAAGTACACTACTGCTCGCCCTGCCATCCAAGGAATTCATGCATGTCTAGGCCAAGTTCGCTACACCGAGTTCATACCACCTCCGTCCAAGAGACAGCGAGCTACATCTGCATCAGCACTAGAGAAAGTGCCTAGATTGCCCCCGCTCTCTCTATGAATCCTTAATGAGATGGAAGCTCTCTCTAACACCGTTAGGGGTATAGAGAGGAATGAAGACTTAAGGAGCAAGATTATGAGTGGCATGACTAAGCAGACAGAAGTCAATGTCAAGTTAATTCACAGTATCAAGCGCGAAAAAGATCAGCTGAAAGAAGAGATTGGTGATCTTAAGGAAGAAATTAGGAAGCTCGCAAAGCAGGGGCAACCTTAAGTTGCCCTCGTTATCTATGTAATAAGGCACATTATGAGTGGCATGACTAAGCAGATAGAAGTCAATGTCAAGTTAATTCGTAGTATCAAGCGCGAAAAAGATCAGCTGAAAGAAGAGATTGGTGATCTTAAGGAAGAAATTAGGAAGCTCGGAAAGCAGGGGCAGCCTTAAGTTGCCCTCGTTATCTATGTAATAAGGCACAAGTGTGTTTGGTTTGGTTATAGTATTGAGTGTGCTAGGTTTGATTTATAAGTGTGTTAGGTAAGCCTATTGAGCTAGGGCAGTCGTTAGCTTAGTCAGTTGTCAGAGTTATATAGTATCATTAATGAATAAAGTGCCTTATTCGTTTTATCAATATTAATGTTTTAATCTACTCTACTCTCTATATTTTTGGTACGCATGTCGCCACATGTTGCGAAGAAAAGTATGCAGGAAAATAAGTGTGGGGGAGGCACATCGCGACTATGGAAATCAATTCGCTCGGTAAAATCACGTAATTCGGAAGATAATCGAACCAGGACCTCGCGCACCGAAGTGGACCCCGTGGGACCACAGAGGCATGCCGCCCGGTGTTGACACTTCTTAGCGCAACCACCAGAGATAGGGTGTTAGGCTATCTCTGATAACGGCGCCAGAAGTACCTGAGGGTATTTCTTATGTCTATTGGATAATTTCGCAAGTGCACAGAATATACCGCTGTAGCACTTCACCCGGGAGTATTCCAAGGTATCGTTATTTATTTTTATCCCAAGGGAAAGCGGTTGCTAGGAATAATTAATAAAAAGAAAGAGAGATCCTTAAGTCTATACCAACTTAGTACCAGCTAGTGGTAGGGGGTAAATCGATAGGTAGAGGAAAAGGTAATGACACCAACACACAACAAGTATTAAGATAACTAAAAGATAACTAGTAGAGTATAGCTAGGTGGGAGGACAACGAGTGAGTATAAGACTCCTATGACACTTACTTTACTCTTGTGACTTACCTTATCAAATAGATGACTTATACTAAGATAGTTACCTTACTACCGGTGTCCAGGGGTGTGGGGTATAAGCCCGTATGCCCGCATAGTCATACTTGGCCCAAGTCTACTGAACAGGCCTGAACTACCAAGGACGCGTCGCCCATACGATCTACAGGAGATCGCGTATATCCGCCGAGACCTTGGCGGGCAAGAAAATAGCTTTCCTAGGATCTAGCCGATTGGTTTCCCAGATTGGCTAGGATTGTAATCTGTTATGTATAGCAAGATCAACTTGTAACCCTGCCCCCCGGACTATATAAGGCGGGAAGGGGGTCTACTCGATTCATCTAATCTACTAGCAATACAACACAGCAACATACAGGACGTAGGGTATTACGCCTCGTGGCGGCCTGAACCTGTCTAAATCTCCGTCTCGCACGAATTGTGCTCCCTTGTTCGTCTCAGGCGCACCCTCACCGTCTCATCTACTACCGCGGGCATACCCCTCGGTAGACTATCGCCGGTATTCCGTCGACAGTTGGCGCGCCAGGTAGGGGTGTGCCACCTGATTCCATGGCGAACAAGGTGATTTTTTCAAGCTCCATCGAGCTCCCGACGCTGGGCCAGATCTTCACGGTGGGATCCATCACTTGGGTCGTCGGCGCGAACGGCGAAGGGGTGATTCTGGACGCAGCCCAGATCCCCTCCATGTCTCCTCCGACGAAGAGACTACCACGCTACGTTAGGAAAAACATCAACAACGACGACCTGATCGGATCTATAGATCGGGTCACCAAGAAGCTGTCAGAGGGACTCCAAATCCTGGAGTCCGTGTCATCCACGACGCATCGCCCCTCATCGCCGTCCCACGACACAACACTGGTCGTCACCGTCACACCTCTTGAGCGCATCGTTGAGGAGCGACCTCGAGGGGACCGTCCTCCGAACGGCTACTTGCCGTTCGGTCTACAAAATGCAGCTTCCAGCTTCGCTCAGACGCTGCGTCGACACGTCGGCACCAGCTCCTTCATCACCCCTGACAACGTCCGCCCCGACAATGATGATCAAGAGGGTGGCCTTCCCCCCCCCCCCCCGATCTGCCCCCCATCAAGCAATTCTTTGGGGGACCGGTCCTTGCCATCAGCAACGACAGCGACCCGCTGCCCAATAAGACCGAAGAAGCCCGAGCAGCCCGCGAGGCAAAGAACGCCGATTGCAGACGACGCCGCGAGCAGCAAGCTGAAGTGAGGAGGACTGCGGTGAGGAATCTGGAGCCCCGAATTTTGCATGCTCGGGCAGTACGAGGTCTGCACGACTCCAAGCGCCAATGTCGCCGTCGCAATCGCCGAGGCCAAGAGGCTACCCCAGACTCCAGAGCTCGGACGGCTCACTGCTCTTCTCCAAGCAACTCTGGTCCAGATCAACGAAGGAAGACAAGCACCATCTCATAGCACGGCATCTGCTACAGAGCTCGTCGGCGAAGATGGTGAGATGTCTCGCGGTGGTCGGAGACCTCATCGGCGAGACGGCGACCAAGAGGTGAACCAATCCGACCTCCGCGTAAAGCTGAAGACCAAAGACCTACGCGGCTGCATCGAGAACAGGAGAGAAGCCAGACACTCAGCAGAGGCCGAGCGACGAACAGAGTATGATCAGACGCACGGCTTCCCCAACGACAAGACCGTCCCGGAACTGCCATTCACGCCGGCACTCCGAGCAGTTGTCTGGCCTCCTAACTTCAAAGTTGTCGGCGTCAAGACTTACAACGGAAGAGCCGATCCTAACAAATGGCTCAACGTCTACGAGATCGCCGTCCAAGCCACCGGTGGAAACAGGGATGTGATGGCCAACTACCTCTCGGTCATGCTCAGCGACTCCGCCAACAACTGGCTTCATAGTTTGAGGCCGAACTCCATCGACACTTGGGATCAGTTGAAGGAGCAGTTCGTCAATAACTACCGCGCCCCTGCAAGCAACCGGGCACGAAGTATGATCTTGAAAGGCTCCGGCAAGGCTCTCGGGACTCCCTGCGAGACTACATCCGGCACTTCTCGGAAATCAGAAACGACATCCCCGACATCACAGATGCAGAAGCCATCTCCGCGTTTATGCGCAGCCTGAGGCTCGATGAGGAATTGCGGAAGAAATTATACCGTACCAGCCCGACCACCATCGCCGAGATGCTACGCATCGCCAACAAATACGCCGCTGGAAACGACGCAGCTCATCACTCCATTCACAGTCGCCTCCACTTCCCCGACCAGTCGCGGCACCAAGAAGAAGGCCACCGAACTGATCGGCGCCAGGATGATCGAGCTCCTCGGAGAGACTACCGCCGCGATGACCGTGACCACCGACGACGCCCAGAACATCGCCGCTACGACGAACAAGAGAGCTCCAGGGCTGGAGAGAGGCGCCGCCACTACCAAGTTTACAACACCCGACCAGCCCCAAAGTGCAATTACGAGGAGGCCTACTCCAAGCTCCTCGACGCCCAATGCCCTGTCCACAAGCACCACAAGCACATCATGAGGGAGTGCGAGGGTTTCTCCAGGAAGTTCCAAGTAGAAGAGAAGAAGAAGGCTCGCGTAGAGTCAGACAGGGACCGGCGCGACGACAGCGACAAGCCATCGAGTCAAAGAGGGAGCAGACACTCATCAATAGACATGTCAACTCCGTTTCCAATTCCGACAGCGTGATCGCTGATCCAAGGCTTCCTCCTTGGTCGCACCAAGACATCACCTTCAGCAAGGCCGACCAATGGACCCAGATTCCATACTTGGGTCGCTTCCCATTGATCGTCGATCCGGTCATACTCACGACGCGTTTCCGGAAGGTGCTAATCGATGGCGGCAGCGGCCTCAACATCCTGTTCTCCGGAGCTGCCAAGGAACTCGGGCTTGAAAGAAAAAGACTTGCGGCCAATATCGGCCCCCTTCTGGGGTATCGTCCTAGGACAGCCGTCATATCCTCGAGGACAGATAAACCTCCCGGTCCAGTTCGGGCACCCATA
Source organism: Eremochloa ophiuroides (assembly GCA_038502445.1). Taxonomy (NCBI): domain Eukaryota; kingdom Viridiplantae; phylum Streptophyta; class Magnoliopsida; order Poales; family Poaceae; genus Eremochloa; species Eremochloa ophiuroides. The sequence goes on from JAHLJS010000002.1 coordinate 54,957,351, forward strand.
GTGCTTCCGCATCGAGTACATCGACTTCTTGGTGGCCTGACTTCGACGCCGCATATCATGCTATCCTCGGCCGACCAGCTCTAGCAAAATTCGGGGCCATCCCCAACTACACCTACCTCGTCATGAAGATGCCAGCGGAGAACGGCGTCCTTTCCATTCGCGCTGACCTCCAAGTTGCATATGCTTGCGAGCAGGAGGCCATTGCCATGGCTGAAGCTGTCGAAGAATCCATACTCATGAACATCTGTGCCGCAGACGCAAGGCAAGTAGCTCTAGAAGACCAAGTCATCCCAGAGAAGACCCCACCAAGATCAGCCACCAAGAACAAGGAAACGAAGGAGGTTATCCTGGTCCCCGGCGAGCCAAACAAGACTACTCGCATCGGGGCCGACCTCGATCCTAAATAGGAAGACGCGCTCGTCAGCTTCCTAAGGGAGCACGTAAGCACTTTCGCATGGAAACCAGTGGATATGCTCGGCGTTCCCAGGAAGTTGATCGAGCACTCATTGAATGTCTCGAAGACCGCCAAGCCAACCAAGCAAAAGCTCCGGCGATTCTCTCCAGACAAGAAGGAGGCCATTAGGGTAGAGATAGCTCAGCTCCTAGCTGCCGGCTTCATCAGAGAGGTGTATCACCCTGATTGGGTAGCCAATCCATTGCTTGTAAGAAAAAAGAATAATGAATGGAGATTGTGCGTTGATTACACCGATCTCAACAAACACTGCCCTAAAGACCCCTTCGGTCTTCCACGAATCGACGAAGTCATCGACTCAACAGCAGGTTGCGAGCTACTCAGCTTCCTCGACTGCTACTCCAGATACCACCAGATCGCTTTGAAGAAAGAAGACCAAGAGAGGACATCTTTCATCACCCCTTTCGGGGCTTATTGCTACAAGACCATGTCTTTCGGATTGAAGAATGCTGGAGCAACCTACCAACGGGCGATTCAAGCTTGTCTCGACGACCTTATCCCCGACGTCGCTGCCGCATACAGTTGATGACGTCGTCATCAAGACTCGGACGGCTGAAGACCTCATCTCCAACCTCGAAGCAGTTTTCGAGAAGCTGGACAAATTCCAATGGAAGCTTAATCCAGGCAAGTGTATCTTCGGCGTCCGATCTGGCAACTTGCTCGGTAACATCGTCAGCAAGCAAGGCATCCTCCTCAACCTGGAGAAGATCAACGCGGTTATGAGAATGAAGCCTCCGACCAATGTCAAAGATGTGCAAAAGCTCACCGGGTGCATGGCGGCCCTTAGCCGTTTCATCTCCAGACTGGGCGAGAAAGGCCTCCCATTCTTCAAGTTACTAAAAGCTGGCGAGAAGTTCACCTGGTCGGAAGAGGCAGATACGGCCTTCAGAGAACTCAAACGCTTCTTGACGAGTCCTAAGCTTCTCACAGCTCCTAAAAAGGACGAAACATTGCTGATCTACATCGCCGCGACTAATAACGTCGTTAGCACTGCCATCGTCGTTGAACGAGAAGAAGACGGTCACGCCTATCCGGTCCAGCGACCAGTTTACTTCATCAGTGAAGTCCGCAACGAGTCGAAGACCCGTTACCCAACGGTGCAGAAATTGATATACGCTGTTCTCATCACCTCAAGAAAGCTCCGTCACTATTTTGAAGGATATTCCATAGCAGTAATCTCTGAATACCCCCTGGGTAGCGTCCTCTGGAACAAAGACGCCAACGGCCGGATCCTAAAATGGGCAGTAGAGGTGGGAACATACTCCATTGATTTCCGCAGCCGAATAACAGTCAAGTCGCAGGTACTCACCGACTTCATAGCTGAATGGACAGAGATGCAAGAGTCTTTGCATCCGGTACAGGAAGAGTATCGGACAATGTTCTTCGACGGGCCCCTTAGCATTAGCGGCGCCGGAGCTGGAGTACTCCTTATATCGCCCTCCGGTGAGCACCTCCGTTACGTCTTGAGAATTCACTTCATGGCGCCCAACAACGCGGCCGAATACGAGGCCGCCTTGCACGGTCTCCAGATAGCCTCCGAGCTTGGCATCCGTCGCATCATGGTCTACGGGGACTCGGCCCTGGTCATCAACCAGGTTAATGAGGACTAGGACTGCAACGATGAGAAAATGGACTCCTACGTCGCCGCAATCAGAAAAATCGAAGGGAAATTTCTCGGAATAGAATTCCATCATATCATTCGAAGCGAAAATCAAGGCGGCCGACGAGTTGTCAAAGCTCGGATCATCCCGGTCCGACGTCCCCGCCGGCATTTTTATCCAGGATCTGTTCAACCCCTCCATACAGACTGATGGCGATACCAGCAGCTCTGCGACCGACCAGATAGTGGCATATATTCCAACCCCTGAAAAGGACTGGAGTATCTAGTTCATTGATTACCTACTGGAAGCAAGGGTCCCCGAAGATAGGACAGAAGCTGAGCGCCTGGTAAGAAGATCCAAAAGCTATGTCCTGGTCGACAACAAACTCATGCGCAAGAATACCAGGAGCGAAGTCCTACAAAAATGCGTCCCACGGGAAGAGGGTCTCAGGATCCTTCATGAGGCTCATAGTGGCATGTGTGGCAATCATGCGGCTTCATGTACTCTGATCGGCAAGATTTTCCGAGCAGGTTTCTATTGGCCAACAGCAGTCCAAGACGCCGAGAAGATAGTGAGAGAATGCGAGGCATGCCAATTCTTTGCCAAGCAGACACATGTACCAGCCCAAGAGTTACAGACCATCCCTGCGTCGTGGCCTTTCGCCACATGGGGACTGGACATGGTTGGTCCATTTAAAACGGCAAGAGGGGGATTTTGCTCCATCTATGTCGCTATCGATAAGTTTTCCAAGTGGATCGAGTACAAGCCGTTAGTCAAGGCTACGGCAACCAAAGCAGCAGAGTTCTTCAAGGACATCTCCTATCGTTTTTGGCTTCCGAACAGCATCATCACCGACCTAGGATCAGCATTTACTGGAAGTGATTTCTGGCACTTCTGCGAAGAAAGAAGCATATCCGTCAAATATGTGTCCGTGGCTCATCCTAGAGCCAACGGCCAGGTGGAGAGGGCAAACGGTATGCTTCTCGACGCCCTCAAGAAGCGTCTCCACGCAGTCGTGGATAGAAGCCCAGGCAACTGGATTGATGAATTACCGGCGGTGATCTAGGGACTTCGGACTCAACCCAGCTGGAACACAGGCGTATCGCCGTATTTTATGGTGTATGGCTCGGAGGCAGTACTACCTGCAGATGTAATCTATTGATCTCCAAGGGTTGAGGCAGTACGAAGAAGTCCACTCCAACGAGGCCAGAGCAGACGAAGTCAACAAGCTATAGGAAGAACGCCTGATCTCCTGTGTACGAACAGCTAAATATCTGGAAGGGATCAGGCGATATTACAATCGCAATGTCAACGGCAGAGCCTTTGCAGTCGGCGACCTCGTTCTCCGGCGGAAGCAGAGCAAGGAGGGGATGCATAAACTATCATCTCCCTGGGAGGGGCCATACATGGTCAAGGCAGTTAGTCGACCAGGCGCATATAGGCTCTCCGACCTAGACGGCGTCGACATCCCCAACTCCTGGAACATCGAGCACCTGCGACGCTTCTACCCTTGATCTAGGGATTAAACCAGATATGTGTATTTTCATTTTATTATAAACAAGGGCAATACATTGTTATTTTCGATATTTTTGCCTCCATTACATTTTGTACAGCTAAACGTCTTCGACAATGTGTAAGCCCCGCCACTGCTCGAGCAGCACGTCTTCGCCTATGCGTAAGTCCCGCCACTGCTCGGGTAGCACGTCTTTGCCTACGCGTAAGTCCCGCCACAGCTCGGGCAGCACGTCTTCACTTATGCGTAAGTCCCGCCACTGCTCGGGCAGCATGTCTTCGCCTATGCATAAGCCCCGCCACTGCTCGGGCAGCATGTCTTCGCCTATACGTAAGTCCCGCCACTGCTCGGGCCGCACGTCTTCGCCTGTGCGTAAGCCCCGCCACTGCTCGGGCAGCACGATTTCGCCAATGCGTAACCCCCGCACCCGCCGGACAGCATCTGGTTCGACGCCGCGTAAGCCCTAAAAATGATAGGCCGCCTAACTTCATCGACCACCCCGATATATCGGGTAACCTTCGCCCACGATAAGCGTAACCCCCGCCTAGCGCGGGCAGCTTCGCCACCACGTAAGCCCCGGGGACGCCTGGGCCGTTAAGTCTTCGCTAACACGTAAGCCCCGAGGACACTTGGGCAGTTTAGCAGCGTCTCCAAAAGCCCTGACAAAAGCACGGGCGACACGCAGGGCGTGTAGGATTATTCGTCGACCATACAAGACCTCGACCATGCTCGGGCGTCTCAATTCAAATCCCCTCGGTGGGAAAAAGCTGAACATCAGCAGTCAACATCTTGGCGGCTTCCCTAGCCTCTTCTTCAAGCTGGTCTTCCTGCTCTTCGGTGGTTCCCCGCGCATACCCGGTCTGCACTCGGTCGTTCTTCACTCCTGGGTAGTGCGATCGGACGGACTCCAAGCACATGGGCAGCCACATTTTCAGCAGCATCCACGCAGAAGTCCATAAAGAATTGAAGAGCCTCCCATCCACGTTGCACGATGTCGAGGACACCAGGACCTTCGGCAGGCGGTACGGCGGGCGCATACTCAATGATGTCAAGCACAGGCTTAACACCACCAATCAAGGCGTCAAACCTTCCGTTGGCAGCCTCAAGGCGACCCGCAAGGTCATCAACCTGCGCACGATGCCTACGTCCCATCTCTGACAAACAAAGCACGTCAGTCGCACTACAAAAATAAAAAGGAAGGGGAAAGCCGAACACAAACAGGCAACCTGTCCTCGTCTCCAGGTTCTTCCGGGCGGCCTCTCACATCAGCGCCACCTCAGCCTCCAATTCAGTGGCTGCACGTCACAAAGAATACAATCAGATCATCAAACCAAGACATCTTACAAATGGCGAGACGTCACACATACTCCGCTTCGTGGACCCATCCAGCAGCTCTTGAAGACCTACATGCCACACAACTGGTGTTCAGAGAGCAAAAGCGGGATGAATAGCTATCAAGAAGAACAAGAGTCCAACATACCTTTGTTCTCCTGCAATAGACGCTTCTCGGACTCCATAAGGTCCGAGCAGTGCAGCTCCAGGGTTTCACGCTCCTCGCGCATGCCTGCCATCACCCCCTCTAGGCGAGTCACCTCGGTCTGCAGCTGTTTGTTTTTCTCTGGTACATCCCAAAGGCGGTGTAGGGTTTTCCGGTGATCTTCGGCGGTCTCATACACTGCCTGGAAGACCAAAGGAGCGACAGATTATCAAGTCAATATATCGTCAGGATAAAATATGACAGGCGTCACCTGCACACGCGACGAAAGGTTTCCCAGACGACTGAGAAGCTTTCTCAAGTCCGCGCGAGTATCGCGGATGTCATTCTTTAGTCCATCTATCTCGGCGTCAGCAAGATCTTCCTCTGTGGCGACAGCATAGGTGCTCCCCACCATCCGATAGGTGCGAATCAATGGCACGGGCCCTCTTCGGGGGACTTCTTCGATATCCGCACCCTCCTGGGGAAGCGCTTGTAGAAGGACGAGGACATGGCCCTGCTTGTGCCACTGAGCTAGTCTCCGCTCCATGATCAGCACTCCCAGGAGGAATGGTGCTACTGTCCCTCGGCGGCGACGTCCGAGTTTCATCTTCACGGCTCGGCTCCTTGACATTCGGCCCTGGAGGAGAAGCCAGAGGCGGCGGGGTAGGCATGCGCGGCTGCTTGGGAGGAGATGGCGAGCCTTGCGCATCAGCTGTTGAGGGCCTCTTGGGCGACCTCTGCGGTGATTCATGTTCTGAAGTCCAGCCAGCGCGGAAGCCCTCGGCTACACCAGCTTCCGAAGTCGTCATCTTTTCAGCGCCGGGATTCTCAGCGTCTTCATTAGAAGGGTCCCTACATTTCCAAGACAAAATCTCAACACTGTTTGGATCAAAAAGGGAGAAATATGGAGAAAATCCTACTTACATTTCTGAGCGACGACGCTTTCGGCCGAATTTCTTTCTTTGACCGGAAGCTCCAGCGGCAGCGGCAGGCGCATCAGCCTTATGGCGTTTTGTGCTCGGTTCATCCTGATCCAAGCAAGGGGCGTCGGCGGCGGCTTGGGCACGGTCCTCGGAAATCTTTACCAAACCTTCCGCAGCTCGGATGCCACTGGAAGATCCAGCCTTTTCCGACACTGGCTGTTTCCCCCGAGCAGTTGTTTGGGCCAGTGTCTCCTCATCTTCTTCATCAACAGACTCTCTTTCTTCCTCGGATGGTTCAATAGAGTCCTCCTCGGCACGTCCCTGATGATAACTGTGCATCGCGTCAACTTGGCCCGGCCAGTCAGCGGTTGGTACATCAGAGAAGTACACCTTTCGGTCCTGTCCATTTATCTTCAAGAGATCAAGCAGAAGTTATGGTATAAGTACAATATGAGCGACGGAAGAGCCAGGGCAGTTCGGAACTTACCTCCGGCTGGGGATTCTTCAGATTAAAAGCCGCACTTTGGCCACGGTTCCCTATATGAGAGCCTTTCCCAAAATATTCTTCCAAGACTTCTCTGACTTCGGCTTCGGATAGATCTCCGGATGAGCACCTGGTCAGGATCATTCCGACCAGTAAATTCAAAGGCAGGATGAATTCTATCCCTACACGGTTGGACGTGACGAAACACAAAATTGGTAGCAACCCCAACTCCATTCAGGGTCAAACCCTTGATGATTTCCAGCAATTCATTTACTTGTCCCAGCTCCTCTACATGCGGTTTCTTCGTCCAGCTATTCTGTTTTTCTAGAATCTGATCCACGGCGCAACGGACGCTCGGTTCTTGGTTGGGGATATAGAACCATCTCTTGCTCCAATCACGCACACTGGTATTCAGAGGGATTTGGAGGTAATGTACAGGACATTCCTGTCACGCATTTTCAGATATACTCCACCAGCAACTCGAGAACCTGTGCCGCTCGATTTCACAAGAACGAAGAGATGGCGGAACAGATTGAAGTGCGGGAGAATGCCAAGGTACGCTTCATAGAAGTGGATAAATATGGAAATCAAGAGGATAGAATTGGGATTCAAGTGGCACAGGGAAATCTGGTAATAATCAAGCAACTTGCGAAGAAACGGATGGCATGGCAAACCAAATCCGTGGGTAAAATAGTTAGAAAAGACAACTATTTCTCCAGAATCAGGCATTGGATATGGTTCACCTTGTGATATTCTCCAGCCACCGGTTGCCTGGTCAGGAAGGAATCCCCAGGCCACGAGCGCATCGAGCTGCAATTTTCCCAATACCGACGGTTGCCATTCGTTCGACATGCAGAACTCCCCCGGTTGTGCCTCCTTTGACTTTTTTGACTCGTGGGTGCTCTTCCTGGTGCCCGTCATGGCAGATCTGGGCGGGGGAGAGGTGGAATCGATGATTTTTCTATGGCGGCGGCGGAACAAATGGAACCCTAAACGGCGGTGGATTTGAATGCGCAAGAAGACAAACCAACTGTTCGCCTTTCTACTTATTCCCCTTTCAAATAGCACAGGGGTATTTTCGATTCACAAGTAAGACACCTTTTTAAGCATTGCATTATGCTTTCTTCGTTAAATAAAACCAAAGGTACTCAGTCATACAGAAGACAAAGAGCAGCATGAAGACGATATTGGAGTCATTTTTCTTTCTTTCCATATGACTGTCATACAATGATAAGGGACTACCACATCATTGAAGTTTTTCAAAAAAAAGTATACAGGATCCTGCAGCTGACCAAGAAGATGATCGGGGATGGAGCATTGCCATGGGATTATGGCATCGCTTCTGCATCACAAGGCTTCTTCGAACTGCTTTATCAAGTTGCAAATCCGCTAACAACAACAGGACCAACCTGACGTTGGTCCCCTTCACAAGATTTCTTCAAACTACAGGAGACGTAGTAGTCTGGAGTCTGGGGGACGGCCAAGCTCGCGTTTCTTCAGATCCATTAAAAGAGAAGGGGAACTTGAAGATCGCTTGTTGCAGAGAAAAGCTATCCCGGGGACTCCGTCGTCTTCGTCAAGCGCCTCCAAGCAACACTGCTCGGGGACTCCGTCGTCTTCGTCAAGCGTCTTCAGAGCAACACTACTCGGGGACTCCGTCATCTTCGCCAAGCGTCTCCGAGCAATAAGCACTGCTCGGGGACGCCGTCGTCTTCGCCAAGCGTCTCCGAGCAATAAGCACTGCTCAGGGGACTCCGTCGTCTTCGTCAAGTGTCTTCAAGCAACACTGCTCGGGGACTCCGTCGTCTTCGCCAAGCGTCTCGGAGAAATAAGCACTGCTCAGGGACGTCGTCTTCTTCGCCAAGCGTCTCCGAGCAATAAGCACTGCTCGGGGACTGCCGTCGTCTTCGCCAAGCGTCTTCGAGCAATAAGCACTGCTCGGGGATGCCGTCGTCTTCGTCAAGCGTCTCCGAGCAATAAGCACTGCTCGGGGACTCCGTCGTCTTCGTCAAGCGTCTCCGAGCAACACTGCTCGGGGACTCCGTCGTCTTCGCCAAGCGTCTCCGAGCAATAAGCACTGCTCGGGGACGCCGTCGTCTTCGTCAAGCGTCTCCGAGCAACACTGCTCGGGGACTCCGTCGTCTTAACCAAGTGCCTCCGAGCGACAAGCTGCTCGGGGACTCCGTCGTTTTCACCAAGCGTCTCCGAGCAGTAAAGTGCTCGGGGACTTTGTCATTCAATCAAAAATGATCAGCGATATCATCAAAATTTATGACTCTGACACCACGTGACTATGTCACATGCTATCAGGCTCGGGGACTAAGTGGATACACTTCACTAAAGAGAAGCTTCTTTCAATTTTTTCTGAGCTCCTTACATCCGTCTGATCAAGCAACGCTGAAGGTCTGCACCTCTCGACGAATGCAAGGCGCTCGGGGACTAGCTGTGGGGGTATAATCCCGTATACCCGCATAGTCATACTTGGCCCAAGTCTATCGAACAGGCCTGAACTACCAAGAACGCGTCGCCCATACGATCTCTAGGAGATCGCATATATCCGCCGAGACCTTGGCGGGAAAGGAAATAGCTTTCCTAGGATCTAGCCGATTGGTTTTCCCAGATCGGCTAGGAATTGTAATCTGTTATGTATGGCAAGATCAACTTGTAACCCTGCCCCCCGGACTATATAAGGCGGGCAGGGGGTCTACTCGATTCATATAATCTACTAGCAATACAACACAGCAACATACAAGACGTAGGGTATTACGCCTCGTGGCGGCCTGAACCTGTCTAAATCTCCATCTCGCACGAATTGTGCTCCCTCGTTCGTCTCAGGCGCACCCTCACCGTCTCATCTACTACCGCGGGCATACCCCTCGGTAGACTATCGCCGGTATTCCGTCGACAAGGGGGTAGTGCGAGACAATAGAGGACAAAACCTCTACCCGAAGCGCCTATACTCTTATGGGAGCCTACCTTTTAAGAACTTGCCTAAAACACGTGGAGGGATACTAAGACTAGACAGGGCTGTCACCACCTGCTAGCACCCACAAACAATCCATGCGATAAGCGGTAATCAAAGGCAAGATCTAGTCTAAGCACCACACTTACACTAAGTCTCACTATTCTAGCTGCGTACCGACAACTAGAACACACTATGACAGGTGATGAACTAACACACTGTTGAGTTGGGACAAGATCACTATCAAGTATAAAACAACTATAGAAAAAGACAAGACACAACAATACTATAAAGAATAGTAAAGACTAAGTAAGAACTTAGTGAAGTAAAGTAAAGATAATATATTGATAAAGATAAAGTCTTGCGGAAGGAAAGGTACAAGAGCTATACCAGACTCTCCAGCAGACGACTCCGGAGACTCCGAGCGTAGCTCGACTTGACTCTAACTCCCACACTAGACTAATACTACTACTAAAGAGTAGAACTTTCACTCTAGCTTGCTTCTTGTGTTATATGGTGTGTCTTGAAGAGGAGTGGGCAGCCTCTATTTATAGTGGAGGATGAAGGGGTGCCACGTCAGCGATCCGCGTGCTCCTTCCCTCTCCATCCTTGGATCCACCGCCTTGTAACCGCCTCAAGATGGACGGCTTTGGTGATTTGAGCACATGGGAAACATGCTTGGAGTCGGTGGAGGCCAACCGACCTGGCTGGGCACCGGGGCGGTTCGGCCGACCCCCCTATGACTGGTGGGCCCAGCCAGGGTCTTCTAGAAGGAATCCCCACTTGTCACTGAGTGTGTAAGTGGCTTGGTTCCACTTTTGGCAGTTTGGCCGACCCACCCCTGGTGGGTTGGGCCCACCACTGTTGTCCCCATCTATCATAGACTCTTCCTATGTGTTGGTTCTATCTTGATTGCTTCATTTCATGCCTCAATCCGTGTGCCTTTGATCTCCACCGTTGAATGAAAGCACAAGTTGATCCGATGGATGAAATGACTTGGTTGGAGTGTCACACGGATCCTGCCACGTCACCAGAGCTAGGTAGGCCCCATGGGCAGTTCGGCCGACCCATGGGTGGGCCCACCCTTGGCTCTGATCTCTTCCATTTGATGTTGTATGCACTGTGTTGAAAGGTGGTGGCCTGGGGCAACATGGCATGGTTCGGCCGAGCCATGTAGTTAGCCCCTAGCTGCTCACTTTTGCACTGTTTTGGCGTTCCCTACAATCACAAGCTAAGAGTACAAGTGGAACTCGTTATTGATAAAATATACTCATGTTGTATTTATTCTCCCTTGGATCCAAGGCCTGTTGATGGTGTTTGAATGTGGAATTTTAGGGTATATCCACCGTCAACACCCGGCGCCCAACCTGGGCTGGCCAGCCCCCCTCTACATCCCCTGCATCCCCTTCTCGGTCATGGTCAGGTCTGATCCCCATACAATATAATTGCATATGTTTCGATTTCTGTTTCGATCCGAATTTAAATTCACATGCTAAATTACTTTTAAAAGAGAAGAAGAGATTGTTTAATTCATGGCTTAAGAATAAATTATATTACACTTTTCAAGGAATCATGTTACTATTGGAAACTATTTATAGGGACCCCATGATTGCTTAAGTCGTTGTGAAACATGATATAGTTGAATAATGAGAACTCAATCCCTGATGTTTTGTCTCTGGAGATTTTATTTCAAAAATTGAAATGATTAGTTATACCTCCCCTTTGTGGTAAAAATATTGTCCTACCAAAGCCATATATAGGATAGAAGCCTGCTACATATAATACTTGTTTTTGTATTGAGTTTGGTCAACCTTTGTAACCCTTTGAAGAAATTTGTCATATTTTTGAATCAAGTGCCAATTCCACATAAGCATTACTCTAATCCGGAGTAATAGCGAGTCATTCTATTGAAAATGTTTCTCTCCTACACTGGGAGAAAACACCAAAAATAATTATATAGCATAGTCACCAAATAATTGCTCCATGTTTTGTTAAAATCTCTCAACTACTAATTTCAAAAGAAGTATGAGCTATGCAAAAGAAGAAGGGAGTATAAAAAAATGGACAAGTGTCCGAAGAAATTAAAATAATGGGTACTTAGATACTCGCCTCCCTTGAAAAAAAAAGAGAGAAGAAAGAGATAGCTCATACTCTCTAATTAAGCTCAGTTGTATAATAGAGAGATTTATTTTTCTCAAGGAGCAAGGTAGAATAAGGTTCCACCATATTCCACCAAATAAAGCTTGATTCGATTATATGTCCTCATTTCTCTGTGGATTCATTGTTTGATTTTATAATAAATACAATGCAAGTATGTTTTCACATTTTACCTACCTGAGATCCACATAAGCTTTTTAGAAGTAGGATAAAGAAGGAAATTTCATTAATGCCTTGGTAAGGATACAAAAATACCAGATATATTAGTGATTCGATGTTGGCGTTTCTTAGCGTCATTACTAAAGATAGACTAAAAGCCCATCCCTAGCAATGATACTAGAAACGTGTGTTGACATCCCTAACCACCATTACTTCAGAAAGGTAACTCTCGGCCCTTAACGACGCCGGCCAAGATAATGCAGTCTGGTAATAACAGTTAGAACTGCCTGATTGGCCTTTCCAACCATCATTACTTATGATATGCAAAATTGAAGCACGACGCCTTGGGGTGCAACAAGAATTACAATCTTTGGGTAATGGTACTTAGGTATGCCAATCATGATAGCTCAGTATAGATAAATCTGCAAGTGCACGGGTAGACATAGCATAGGCATAGGTAAATCATAGTTCAAAGATAGTGGAAACACATCTGAGCCAACCTCAAGGACAAAAGAGAAATAAAGAATAAAAGAATATATCTAATTTAGCAGGCATTGGTCATATATAACTATGCAAAGAACTGTTAGTAAGCATCTAACTAGCATGTCTAGTATCAGGACAAGGTCTAGGATGACGGGGAGATCCCCGCAGCTGGTCTCCCAGCCGATAGAGACTTTATGAACTCCTACCCAATATCCGAACGTGGGGGAGTGCTAGGGATGGACAGGGCTGTCACCACTTGCCCACCTACCCCTCTGCGCGTGGGATACCGACATATTCGCCGATCTCCGCATACCCGAGCACCATGCTCGCGTACTTGGAAACAACTCCTAACCCCCTAGGACCCCACCCTTCACAGTGATAGGCTAGGCTAAGAGCAACCGAGAAGGCACGACGAACCGTCACCTCATCCCTAGTTCTTCCTCTATTCATACTAAGTCGATGAACGATGAAGAACAACTGATGAACATATCAAGAACCTAACACAAAAACTATATGCTAGTTCATATATCATGATCATAACATGACCAAGACTATACTCTAGTTCATATGCATTGCTATATAAATAAGATAAGAACTTGAACTTGGAAGAGAACTGCATTGTATTCATACCGAGGTGTTCCTTCTTCTCCCAAGGATACAAACTCTCCTTGCTAGCTCTTGCCTTGCTCTAATACTAAAACTAATCTAAAGAATACAAGTGAGAGGTGAGGTAAATGGCTCCAAATGATGGTGTGTCTTGGAAGGGAGCTCTCCCTCTCTTTTATAGTCTAACAAGGATGGTTCGGGCGCCAACAAATATGGAAGCAGGTGGAACCGCCTTGAGGGAACCGTCCTACGCACCGCCTGAGAAGACTGGGCCCGAAAGGCCCACTAGGGGACCTGGCCGCCCCCCTGGTGGGTCCGTTTGGCCACCGCCTTCGCGTGGTCGGTTTGTCTCTGGGCCTGGACTTCTCCTGTGGTTACGAATGGGCCCGTAATGCTAATGAAGGTGGGCTTCTCTTCTTCTTTGCGCCTTTTCTGAATACGAATTCTGGAATGCGCTTTCTTTATAGTTTTTGTGCATTTCCACATGTCACACCTGCAAGTCAAGTACACACCAAAACTTGTGGAAATGTTAGTTTAAAGCCCTACCTACTATTTATTTTAGTAACATATTGGCGGTAAGAAATAGGCTCTAAAGACCGCCAACAACTCCCCCACACTTAGTCCTTTGCTCGTCCTCGAGTAAAGGTTTGAAGGACTAAGCGGGTTTATCTCCTTGATTTGAAATCTGCGTACAAGTTATTCCAAGCTTCACCTAAACTTGTGAACTTCCAAGTGTCTACCAAGTCATCTTGGGTAACTGAAAAATGGAATAGCTTGGATTCAAATCTTCTTACTCGTATCCCTGCTCAGAAACTTGGGTTTTTGTGAAGTTTTGAAAACAAAAAGATAGCACTTGTTCCTCGAATGATTCTCTCAAGTCACTTATTTGTATGTGGTTCCTCACCAAGGCATATATTGAGATTGCCTTCACTTGATCACCCTGCCTCTAAAAAGTTTATCTGGAGCTTTAGGAAGGGAGGAAATACTAAGGTACACTTACCTTGCATGTATTGTCAAGTCAAACCCTGGACCGCACCGGAGGGAAGCGTCATACTCTTAGATCAGAATGTGCATGTGCGTGGAAAGAATATGGTGGTATTATTGGTGTCTAACCTAATTCCACTATGCTCTTTGAAACATATCTCCCTCCTTATCAGGACTTAGAAAAATCTTTTATGAGGGCATGAGTTATCCTTATTCTCTCTCTTCTTTTTATATATATTTATATATATATTTCTCTTCTTCTTTTCTTCTCCACTTTTTTTCTTCTCTCTCTTTTTTTTTTCATTTTTTTTCTTCTCCACCCTTTTTTCACCTTTTGGAAGATAGCCTCATGCTTTTATTTGCAACAAAAGCTTTAAGGGAGATGTGAACAAAGATTCAGAGCATTTATTTGGATGGGACCTAATAAGTATATTTTTTGGTTCACCCCCAGTGTAGCAGTAGAACATTTTTGGTGGATCAAAGTGGAAGGTATATTTTGCACCTACTCCCAAGGTAGGAGTAGTGCAATTATTTGGTGGATGGATGAATGTTGTGCGCAACTCTTAGTGTAAGAGTTGGCAACCTTATTTGTGGGTGTGCGAAATCTGATCTTGGGAGCATGAAATTTCTCTCAACAGGGGTCACAAAACTTGACCAAACTCAACACAAAGTAAGATGCATATGTGGAAGGTTTTGTCATGAAAGATCATGTATGGCCTTGGTAGGTATTTGCAATCATTCAAGGAACATGCTATATTGATTTTTGTTTTGTAAAAATAAATCCCAAGTTCTTTGCAAGAAATGAGCAGGCGTCATGTCATCCTACTATATCTAATTCGTCAATCACTTAGATAAAATGGGGTCCCTATGATAAGTGTTCACAAGTAATAGGAATATTGGCAAGGAATAAAGAGTATGCAAACTTTAATCACAGGATAAGTGTTCACAAGTAATAGGAATATTGGCAAGGAATAAAAAGTATGCAAACTTTAATCACAGGATGCCATGGAGATGGAACATCAAAAGTTTTGTCTTTTCAAAATTGTTCAAAGTTAAATTTCAAAACTTTGAAAAGAGCGGGGGTAGAGTTGCACAAACCATCGTTGAAGATGAAGGAACCAATGGAAGTTGTTTGTCTCGTACTTTTGTTTGATGGGTTGCTCGATGTTTGTGCAATGTGTTAGGGAGATCTTGAATTTGTTATAGTTATGCTTGAGAGATCTCCCCCACACTTATTTTTTTGTACCTACTTTTATTATAACAAAGAAAACAAAACAAGAGGGACTACAACAGGCAAGGGTCTTATTGGCTAAAAGATCAAGGAAACAAAATTTTATTATTTAGTTATTTTTATTTTATTAGGAACTTGTTCAACCAACTTTTATTAGAGCTCAAACAAGGCTGATATAAAAGATGCAATGAAAACATAGCCAAGACTTATCCCCATATCAGATTACTGCCATTGTTTATGAAAACAACTCAAGGTTCATTAATCAAATTTCAACACCATGTCAAAACATGATTAAAGAAGACTATTTCAACCTAAGCACCATGCTTAATTTGAAAATAGCCTATGGATGTTACTCACGAGAATACATCCAAACAAGAGCATATGACATAAACAGGGAAGCATGAATTTGAATGATCATAAGGAGACAAGTATGAGCAAAGGGGTTGGTGAACATTTATTACCTTTTGCATACCTGAGTGTTCTTACCGGTAGCATATGTGGATTTCTTTGAAGATGCTGCACCAGTGGCATGGACGTACAGGCACCAACTTAGCTGAACCATCAGGCCGGATCACACACACAACTAGTGTATATGGACCTTGGCCTTATTGGTAGCAAAGGTGTAAAGGAGTAGAGTCCCTTTCTTTTCTCCTTTTTTCTCTCTTTTTTTTGAAAGATAACTACCGATGACCTTCGGCAAGGGCTCAACATTTATAGTCTGTTGGCAAGACTTCCCCCTCTTCATTGCTCTGCAGCTGTATGAACAAACTTGGGCGAATTCTCGGGTTGCCCCGAAATTTTTTCGTATTGTTAACAGGAACAGAAGCAACAATTTGAGCAAACTGTTTTTCTATCATTTTATTGAAACTCAGCTGATGTTTAACAAAAGAAGATAGTGTTTTAAGTTTAGCATTTATAGATTCAAACGTTTTATCATTAAAGGAAAGCTTTCTAGCAAGATCTGCATTAAACTTAGCTCGCCTTAAAACAAAATCTCTCGAGGAAGGTTGATTGAAATTCAGTTTGAAATTTGAATTGAGATTAGAAGAATTACCTTGTGGGTGGTTATGGTTGTTCCACCCATTATTAGCTGGTTGTTGATGTTGGTGAAACCCGTTGTTGACGTAGGTCGCTTCTTCCTGGGTTTCGGTAGAGCTGTTCCCCGAATGGCTAACATTTCCACAGACTTCACATGTCATGTGTGAGTCCCTGGCTTGGACGGTGCCTGTGGTGGGTTCGGTGGCACGGTCGTCCGGCCTCTTTATTAGGAGGTCTATTTTTGTGGCAAGCAAATCTGTCTCCTTCACGGTATGCATGTCTTCTTGTGTTTCTCTTCCTTCTCCCCAGCTTTGGTTTGCTACCATCTTTTCGATGAGTGCAGTGGCATTCTCGATGGTGAGGGAGAGGAATGCCCCTCCAGCTGCGGCGTCAAGGTGCCCTTTTGACATGGCCGTCAGGCCCTCGTAAAAGTTCTGGAGCACCAGCCAATCTTCCATTCCATGGTGGGGATAGGCTCGGACATAGTCCTGCAGCCTCTCCCATGCCTGAGGGATGGACTCGAGTGATGTTTCCTGAAAGTTGGATATCTCCCCCCTTAGAGCAATGGTTTTGCTCATGGGGATGAACTTGACGAGGAACGCCATGGAACATTTGTCCCACGTGTTGAGAGCTTCCTTGTTTTGGTAGAACCACTGTTTCGCCTTCCCCGCAAGGGAAAAAGGAAACAGGTGGAGCTTGATGCTAGTTGGTGCAACGTCTTTCGTGACGATGGTGTCGCACAATTCAAGGAAGTGTTGAAGATGAGCATTTGCGTCCTCATTTGGCAAGCCACAGAACTGGCTTGCCTGCACCATCTTGATTAGGCCACTACGGAGCTCAAAGTTTCCATTCCCGATATTGACAGCGGGCCCAACGGGCACGTTGGCAACTATAGGGGTGGAGTTGTCGTGGAGTGTCTTGGCCATGATGATAGTAGCCGATGGTGTGAGAGTGAATGGTTCGTCTGTCGATGGAGTAGCAGAAGAAGAAGTGGTACGAGACCTGTTCTTCCTTAGGAGTGCCTCCGGATTGTCGGTGAAGTTGTTCAATAGGTCGAAACCACTCATACACTATCCTGTTTTGTTTCCAATAAAAAAGAGGAAGAAAACAAGAGAAGTTATGTAACACCCCTGGTGTTACGGTTAATTAAAACCTGCCATGTCATCATCCTTAGTTGCAAATCATCCCGCATCAAATCTGATCACTGTGCATCACTAAGACAATTTTTATTTTAACATGTGAATGTGCTTAGGTACCTTTGGGTGACTTTATGATTTGAATAATTGGTTGTGTGTATGCCTCTAAATCCAAATAGAAAATAAAAAGGAAAACAATTAAAAACAGTAATCGGACCCGAAACCCTAAATCAAAAACTAAATAGAATCAAGTGTTGGTCCTTAAACAAAAATTGTAAATCTTTAAAAGTTGAACAACTTCTATTTCGGGTAATTTTGAAGTTATTAAAAATAATTTCAAATAAAATCTTAATCTAGGTTTTAAAAAAACTAGTAGGAATCTGAGGATGATCTTTTAATAAAAGATTTAGCCCTTTCAAAATGGAGCAACTTTCATGTTTGGATATTTTAAAGTTTACCAGAGAAAATTTAAATTAAACCCCAAATAGTGCTTGTTTATTCAAATTTAAAATGCCCTTTCAAAAATTATCAAGAATTTGGGCAAACTCCTTTAATGAAAGTTGTATGTCTTTTCAAATTAAACAACTTTTATATTGGAGGATTTTGATGTTATGCAGTGAAACTTTGAATTAAACCCTAAACAGTGTTTTGAAATTTAAATTTGGAAATGCTATTTCAAATTTTATCAAGAATCTGACCAAACTCTAATAATGAAAGTTGTAGGGATTGACAAATAGAACAACTTATATTTTTACATAAATTCAAGTTGTTTAGTAAAATTTGGAGAATTGAATTAGATTTCATTTAAATTCCAAAACCCACATTTACCCCCTTTTTCATATTTCAAAATCCATTCAAAATTTGAATGTAGTTCAAAAACCAAACTTGTTCAGCACAAAATTTACTACAACTTCTACATTGGAAATTTTTCAAGTTATTATAGAAAATAAAAATTAATTTCAGCAAATAGGGTTAGGACCTAGATTTGCTACAGTGTTTGTTAGGGGGTCCGGTACTAGGCTCTGCCCGCACGCAGGGCGCGTGCGCGCAGCGGCCGCCGGCGATGCCCGGGGCCGGCCAGCCGCGTGTCGTCGACAGTACCAGACCCATGGGGGTCCTCTCCACAGCCCGCACCGCATTCCTTGTCCTATTTATAGCCGCGTCAGCCGTTGTTCCTTCACCATTACACCATGGTCGCCACCGACGACCTCACTGCCGCCGGTAAAATTCGCACAGACCATAGCACCATTGTCTACTTCACTTCGCAGTTAGTTGCGCCTCCCTCTTGAGAAGCCATATAGCCTGCTCCCATCTCTGTTTGTCTCTGGAATCGCGTGTGCGACTCGTTCTTCTCTACGGCCGGCTGGAAGCGCCGCCGTGCTCGGCCGGTCGTGGCCGGTCCGTTTCGGTGAGTCTCGTGACCTTCTGATGCTTGTTCTGGGTTCCCCTTCTCGCTGTGAAGCTCTTGGTCTAGACGGTTCTCTGGTTGATGCTCAGGACACGTTGGAACGAGGTCCTTGCCGCCGTGGCCACGCCACCGAGCCGTCCTCGCCACCAGAACCCCTGCTCCGATCTGTCTCCACCTTGACCAAGGCGAGTACCTTGTGTTTCTGGTACCAAGCTCTGGGGACTAAGTCGTTTCACTCGAGGATGGGGAGGCTTGGGGGCATGCTCATCTGGGCTGGAGTGCTCGTCGCCGGCACGCTGCCGCGGTCGGGGCTGCGCGTGCGCGGTGCCGACGAGAGAGGAGCTTGGAGGGAGAAGCAGGCCGAGCAGGCCGCGCTCGGGCCATGTTGGGCAGGCCCAGTAGGGTGGGTGAGCGCGGGAGTGTGGTAGGCCGAGCTGGTCCGCCGAGTGGGTCGGCCCAGTAACACTAGAACATGTGAGAAATGGATTTTTGTCATTTCTGCAGAAAATAAATGGGGTTGAGATTTGGTTATTTTGTGGTAATTTATGTAGAGCTCCTAAAATCATGAAAATATTCCATTAACATCTCTGTAATATTCTTAACTTGGAAAAATTATGTAATAAAAATTTATGACACTTTTTGTGTACTATAAAAATGTACCTTTTAAATGGAAAATGAGACTTCTAGGATTTTTGTAGGCTAAGATAATTGCCCAAAAATTATAAAATTTATTTTTACACTATTTTATGCTTAGGGTGAGCTTCACAAAAAAATTTAGGTTTATTTGATGATGTTTAGGTATACCCTTAATTATATAATTTAATATTTAGTTGATAATTATCAAAAAGAGGAGCATAAATATAAGAATAACTTTGGGTGAATTCTTGAGGTTGATTGGGGGACCTTGGGACACCTTTATCACTGCTGTTTCATGGGGTACCGTTGTAGGTTTAATATGCTCATGGTGAATTGAAGATAGTAAGAAACTAAAATGCCTTTATACTTCATAAAACTTTCCGTTGGTTAATGCATGTGGGTGATCTGGATTGTTTCTTAGATGCAACTTCTTGAGTAAAAAGGAGTAATCAATTATGTTCCTATGTTAGGATTTTAATAGTCCTCTCGTAAGTGAACATGGAATGACTTGCTTGGGTAAACAATTAAATGCTAAAGCAAAACCATAGTCGAAAATCGATAGTTGATTTTGTTGGTTTGCAACTGTATCGTGAAGGCAAGTTGTACTCAACTTTCAAATTAAGTCTACTTCCTATTGATCAGTGATTTAGTGCATCTCCTGCATCATGGCATACATATCATCATATTAAGCATTGAATTATTATTTCGTGTAGTGAACGCACGGTGATTATTATCGGAAGCAAGTCCCGAGTAAGGTCTTCACTCGGTGGACGTGGACCCTTCTCGGTGATTGACTTCAGGGTTCTATCTACTTCAAGCAACAGGCAAGCCCCGGTGCATTTGCCCCTCCTTGTTATTTAAAAATATTTATCACTTGAGTTAATCTACTGCATTAGGTTATTAGGAGTTGAGTGATAACCCATTGATGCATTACCTTTCCTTGACCACATATTATACCTGAGACCCTGATTTATTTAAAAGTATTGAAAAATGCTTAGTCATGCTTAATGATAGAGTTGCGAAAATGCTATTTTGGAAACCGTGATAATATGAAACAAATGAATCAGTTTATGGGATTTGTATTGTCCTCGTTTGGTGATGGTGTACTTGGCTAGTCCATTATCATCAAGGTGGATGGGTTTTCCGTTCGGTTGACCATCTGTTTGGGTTAGAGTCCCAACGATCCTCGTCATCGGAAAAGGGATGCGAAAACCGGGTGGTCTCCAGTGTACTTGGGTTAGAGTCCCAATGCATGGTGTCCAACGGAAAAATATTTAGGGACCATTCGTTGTCAGCCTGCTGTTATCATGACTTTGCAACTAGCCACATACTACGGAAAGCCTCTGACTCCGGTGTCTCTACTGCTGGAACCGACAACCACGCACTGGGAGTGGAGAGATGCCGAGAGTAGCGTGTACCCTCGTGGCCGTCGTGCCTAGAGACGAGAGGGGTACTGTGCTCTCGGGTGGCGCAGGACCGGTTCCAGGGTATGAAAAGCCGTGGTAGGCGGGGTTGGCATATACAAGCTTAAGTGCTACATATGCAGTGTGGATAGGTATCCCCAGCTGGGTACTTCTGGATTCGAATCGACATTGCTCCTCGGTTAATGGAGACATGATCCTCACCCTTACAGCGAAGAGTGGTTCGAAACTAGGTGTTTTCGAGAATGAAAAGGAAATTGAAAGTACATGAGATATGAGAATTGATATCGGAATCATGGATAAGAATAAAATAATATTGAGATCAAATAATGAAACAGGATAGTGATGCTTTTCTGCAAAATGCTTTGATTCTTGCTCAAGCCTTACCTTGACTCCCCTCAACCTGCATTCCTGAGTCTAATTTTACATCTTATCGTCGGGTAATTCTTGCGGAGTACCCCAGTACTCAGGGTTTGTTAACCCCTGTTGCAAGGTAAACTAAGTGTGCAGTTCTGCGTGGGACCGTGGCGGTCAGCGGATCGTGCAGGGATGAAAAGTATATGATTTAATCCCTTGGGCAGGGTGTAAGGTTGTATACCGCTATTCCACTACGAAACTCTGGTTTGGGAAAATGTAAGCTTGATTTGTAAACCTATATTAATGTAACTGTTCCGCACTTTTTACTCTGATTTATCTTATTTGTGTAAACTGTTGTAATACTTGTAAGGTCTTTACAATGAGATCCTCGAGGAAAGTAGGGTTTCCTATGAGACCCGACAGGCCACCTAGGTCAAGGGGAACTCGTGCAGGCTGATCGTGGGTCCTTAGGGATGATGACGGTGCACGTGGGCCCTATGATTAAGGCGGTTCTGTCACAAGTGGTATCAGAGCATTTCATTGTAAAGTACTTGCAGTATTACTTTACAAAAACTTCAAAATGATTTCGAATGAATAAAATTAATGGGGTAGTGTGGTCCGAGTTGTTTCTGAACTTTCCTCATTCATTCTATGCAATCTTTCCTTGATTCCTTCTATAGGTCTATAGATAGGTTTTGAGCTCGGTAGTGGATTAGCACCTTAAGTATGCCCTATGTTTGAAAACGTTGAGTGCATGTCACTCTAATAATTAATTTAATCAGTATATTACGTATATGTCCAGGGTATCCTGGCTTGCGTTGGAACGCTCATGCATCATGACATTACAACTATTAGTAATACCCCCGATATGAATTAAATCTCTACTTTCTAAAATAAAACCTGTTTCCAAATATATATTTTGTTAAAAACAAATTCTTACCTTTCTTTTCAATAGATGGAACCGCAAGACCCTACCACTGGAATCGACGAATGCCTGGCTATGTTTGGAACTCCTACGGTGTTGTGGCAGTTACTACAGGAAGTAGGCTATTCGGAACCACCAAAGTATCGTTGGTCCCGTACTGTTGTCCTTGGTCGGCCGTGGTACGAAGTGTCACTTCGGATCCCAGCTTGTACCACCGCTCCGTTTTGGCCAGCGTGGGAAGCGCAGGCTGAAGGTATGAGTCCCTGGGAAGGAGCTCAGGCTACAGCAATGGAAGCCTTGAGAAAGATCTGCTTCAGGTGTCGGAAAGAAGTCAGAGTTTCTACTCTGAGAATGTTTCCGTCAGAGGCACCAGGGAATTGGGATGGTCTTCAACGACAAGCCAAGCAATTGGAAGAAAAGTCTGATCAACAGGATCCCATATTGGTAGCCACTACTCGAGTTATGCTAGCCGTCCTTAATCTCCATCTAACCCGTGAGCGAGGACGCGAGGAGTGGCAGGAACTTTACTCTGAATGTTATGAAGCACTCAAGAGTACAGAACTCAAGAAGAAGAAGGCCAATAAGAAAGCCTTAAAGTGGCAAGAGGCTGCTCAAGTCCGTGATGTGGAAAAGATCGGTCTGGACATCCAGGTGGAAGCACTCGAAGCACAGCGACAAGCAGACTAGCACCGCATAGAAGAACTGGAGAGTCTGGTGGATAGTCTTCACCTTCAGACAGGACTTCTCATCCAGCAGCGCAAAGAAGATCATTCTTATGCCGCAATGGCAAGAGAAGGTCTTAGAGAGACCGTTGGGTATTTGCAGCATCAGGATGCAATGTTTTGGGGCCTGCATAACACCTATCAGCAACAACTTCAGGCAACCCATCAGAATATCGCCGATCTGCAACGAGAAGTGCAAATGCTCCATGCCATGAATGATCCAATTGCAGATATAGAGGTTCCAGCAGCTGACCATTAGGAAGAGTCTGGTTCAGCAGAGAATGCCGATGAAGAGTTGGAGGAAGTAGCGAGTGACTCGGAGTCAGAGGTAGTGAATGGTCAGGTCGATTAGTTTATGAAGGTAGATAGTCTCCTAGACCCAGTGTCAAATCAAGTCAAGTCTGAGGTTAAGTGTCCTTGTAATCCAAAACCCTGTGTCGATAGAAAACTGGTGTAATGGTAGTTCAATAAGATGGTGTAAGTCGACCAAAGCTAGTAGTCAATGTGAACTAATATGTAAACCTCGGATAATCCCTTGTCATCGGCCAGATCATTTCCTGTTTAAGCTTATGAGTGTTAGGTGTGTTCAAAAGTTAGTAAAGTTTGCCATAAGACTAAGTCTTAACAATCCTCGTTAATCTTCGCTCCAAAAGTTTCCAGTCCTTGGGGAACTTCGGGACACAGTCCACCCAACACTAAAAATTGATAAATCTTTGGTTAGCTAAATCTACCTATGTGGTAGTTTTGATTTTCTCCTTTCACGACACATACTATTTCCTTGAAACTGTCGACCAAAAGGTGTTGGTTGAAAGCTATTGTAATTGTAGTCTATGGGATATCATGCTTCAAGACAATGACACAGTGTCGAAATCTGGGGTCTCCTATGGGTCGCAACCATGGGAAAATTACTGCCGGACGCTCGCTGTTGTCAGAGTTAATGGTCATGATCCGAGCCTGCAATTAATGTGCTTTCACTCCCTTTTCAAATACCTTTTACAAGAATTCGTATCCATATTTCTTCATGAGTTTTAAAATCCTATGTACTTATCATAACTATATTAAAACCCACTTTGAGAATTCACATCTGATCTCTCCGAATTCTCAAGATTCTTTGTCTTTGCAATCATCTTAATTTCATCTGATAAGATAACAGGAACCAATTTGGAAA
The DNA here is from genome assembly GCA_038502445.1 of Eremochloa ophiuroides. Taxonomy (NCBI): domain Eukaryota; kingdom Viridiplantae; phylum Streptophyta; class Magnoliopsida; order Poales; family Poaceae; genus Eremochloa; species Eremochloa ophiuroides. Next base: position 54,981,214 of record JAHLJS010000002.1, read on the forward strand.
TGATACCTAAGATCCAATCGCTTGGAAATGGTATCTACGACCCGCTGAGGATTTCCTGTTGTTTTATGGATTTCTGGTTATTTATAAATGCCTTGAGATCTATTTTAAAATTCACTTCTTCGGAAAGTTTGGGACGCACTTTAATTCACCTACAGACTCAGGACGAAAACCTAGCACTAGACCGTGACTTTTATCTGCATACGTGTCATGCCTTGATCCGACGCGTACCCCTCACTCAAATCCAACATGTTATTCCAAAATCATTATGGTTGTGCCTATAGTGATGTCATGACCTGCGACCACGGTGCTGCGTCAAAACCTAGGGTCTCTCACATGCTATGGCCACGCCGAGATTCTGCTAGGCACGCGCAGGTATCGAGGTCTAAGGCTGTGATGTACTATAGCTTCGCAACTAATAAAGTTTCTTTGTTTGCACTATATGTGGAAACAAAATCATCTCGCTTCAATGTAACATGATCTACGGCTGCGATAAAATATAGCAACCTGAGATCTCCTGTAACTCACAATCACATGAGATTCTGATGGGTATATGCTCGTATCAAGGTCTATGGTCATTTTACATCATAGCCACAATCGATATACTTACTCCCTTTATTCGGGTTACTTTAATTGTGTTCTATGATGGTATCTCGATTCATGACTATGGTGCCGTGTCAAAACTTGGAATCTTCTGTGAACTGCAGTCACATAAGACCTTACCAGGGTACACACTGGTATCATAGTCAGTACTCCTGAATCATTGTAGCTCGCAATTAATGTGCCCTCACTCTACTTGTAACCGCCCTTAAAAGATATTCCTTGCCAAGGTTGTATTTCAGAGAAATAAGGTTTCAAGTTTTAGTGTTGAGAGACAACTGATTAGGTCAAATAAGAATCTTCCTCATAACAGATAGTAAGAGAAGTGTGGGCTAGTAGCTTACCAACTCAAGCGTCTGAACACTTGTCAGTTGCATAGGATGTATTTCATGTGACACCACTCGAGAAGTAACTTCAAGTGTCAAATCGGGTTATTGCCTTGGTAGGAGTGGAATTGAACTAGATCTGACGCACTCCAAATACTCAGCGTGGGTCATAAACCAATAAGAGATCGTGTTACTCAAAGGACTTCAATAGGATGATGCACAAGTATGTTGGAATCAGTCTTCAGGAGAAGAAACAACCCGAGAAAATCAAAGAAATTCTCATTTGAAAACCTTACAAAATATAAAACCCTACTTTCTCTATAGTCAAGTTTGAAAAATGTTTTCTTGACTTGTTTTCTTTTCCATTACTAAACCTAAGGCTTTAGCCACATCTTAAATCTCGAGACGAGATTTATTTTAAGGGGGGAAGGCTGTAACACCCCTGGTGTTACGGTTAATTAAAACCTGCCATGTCATCATCCTTAGTTGCAAATCATCCCGCATCAAATCTGATCACTGTGCATCACTAAGACAATTTTTATTTTCACATGTGAATGTGCCTAGGTACCTTTGGGTGACTTTATGATTTGAATAATTGGTTGTGTGTATGCCTCTAAATCCAAATAGAAAATAAAAAGGAAAACAATTAAAAACCGTAATCGGACCCGAAACCGTAAATCAAAAAATAAATAGAATCAAGTGTTGGTCCTTAAACAAAAATTGTAAATCTTTAAAAGTTGAACAACTTCTATTTTGGGTAATTTTGAAGTTATTAAAAATAATTTCAAATAAAATCTTAATCTAGATTTTAAAGTTTAAACTTGAAATATGAATTCAAAACCTAGTAGGAATCTGATGATGGTCTTTTAATAAAAGATTTATCCCTTTCAAAATGGAGCAACTTTCATGTTTGGAGATTTTAAAGTTTACTAGAGAAAATTTAAATTAAACCCCAAATAGTGCTTGTTTATTCAAATTTAAAATGCCCTTTCAAAAATTATCAAGAATTTGGGAAAACTCCTTTAATGAAAGTTGTAAGTATTTTCAAATTGAACAACTTTTATATTGGAGTATTTTGATGTTATGCAGGGAGATTTTGAATTAAACCCTAAACAGTGTTTTGAAATTTAAATTTGGAAATGCTATTTCAAATTTTATCAAGAATCTGACCAAACTCTAATAATGAAAGTTTTAGGGATTGATAAATAGAACAACTTATATTTTTACATAAATTCAAGTTGTTTAGTAAAATTTGGAGAATTGAATTGGATTTCATTTAAATTCCAAAACCCACATTTACCCCCTTTTTCATATTTCAAAATCCATTCAAAATTTGAATGTGGTTCAAAAACCAAACTTGTTCAGCACAAAATTTACTACAACTTCTACATTGGAAATTTTTCAAGTTATTATAGAAATTAAAAATTAATTTTAGCAAATAGGGTTAGGACCTAGATTTGCTACAGTGTTTGTCAGGGGGTCCGGTACTGGGCTCTGCCCGCGCGCATGGCGCGTGCGCGCGGCGGCTGCCGGCGATGCCCGGGGCCGGCCGGCTGCATGTCGTCGACAGTACCAGACCCATGGGGGTCCTCTCCACACCCCGCACCGCATTCCTTGTCCTATTTATAGCCGCGTCGGCCGTTGTTCCTTCACCGTTACTCCATGGTCGCCACCGACGACCTCACTGCCGCTGGTAAAATTCGCACAGCCCACAGCACCATTGTCTGCTTCACTTCGCAGTTAGTTGCGCCTCCCTCTTGAGAAGCCATAGAGCCCGCTCCCATCTCTGTTTGTCCCTGGAATCGCGTGTGCGACTCGTTCTTCTCTACGGCCGGCTGGAAGCGCCGCCGTGTTCGGCCGGTCATGGCCAGTCCGTTTCGGTGAGTCTCGTGACCTTCTGATGCTTGTTCTGGGTTCCCCTTCTCGCTGTGAAGCTCTTGCTCCAGACGGTTCTCTGGTTGATGCTCAGGACACGTTGGAACGAGGTCCTTGCCGCCGTGGCCACGCCACCCAGCTGTCCTCGCCACCAGAACCCCTGCTCCGATCTATCTCCACCTTGACCAAGGCGAGTACCTGTGTTGCCATCATCTTTTAGTACCTTAATTTCCCTCCGTTTGGATACTACCGCTACACCCTTGCCGGAACACGTACGTCACGCCAAGCCAGTCGCCGGCTGTCCGCCATGGCCGCCGCTGCTTGGGCTGCGGTGCTTCTGGTACCGAGCTCTGGGGACTAAGTCGTTTCACTCGAGGATGGGGAGGCTTGGGGGCATGCTCATCCGGGCTGGAGTGCTCGTAGCCAGCACGCTACCGCGGCCGAGGCTGCGCGCGCGCGGTGCCGACGAGAGAGGAGCTGGGAGGGAGAAGCAGGCCGAGCAGGCCGCGCTCGGGCCGTGTTGGGCAGGCCCAGTAGAGTGGGTGAGCGCGGGAGTGCGGTAGGCCGAGCTGGGCCGCCGAGTGGGTCGGCCCAGTAACACTAGAACATGTGAGAAATGGATTTTTGTCATTTCTGCAGAAAATAAATGGGGTTGAGACTTGGTTATTTTGTGGTAATTTATGTAGAGCTCCTAAAATCATGAAAATATTCATTTAACATCTCTGTAATATTCTTAACTTGGGAAAAATATGTAATAAAGATTTATGACACTTTTTGTATACTATAAAAATGTACCTTTTAAATGGAAAATGAGACTTCTAGGATTTTTGTAGGCTAAGATAATTGCCCAAAAATTATGAAATTTATTTTTACACTGTTTTATGCTTAGAGTGAGCTTCACAAAAAAAATTTAGGTCTATTTGATGATGTTTAGGTATACCCTTAATTATATAATTTAATATTTAGTTGATAATTATCAAAAAGAGGAGCATAAATATAAGAATAACTTTGGGTGAATTCTTGGGGTTGATTGGGGGTCCTTGGGACACCTTTATCACTGTTGTTTCAGGGGATACCATTGTAGGTTTAATATGCTCATGGTGAATTGAAGATAGTAAGAAACTAAAATGCCTTTATACTTCATAAAACTTTCCAGTTGGTTAATGCATGTGGATGATCTGGATTGTTTCTTAGATGCAACTTTTTAAGTAAAAAGGAGTAATCAAGTATGTTCCTATGTTAGGATTTTAATAGTCCTCTCGTAAGTGAACATGGAATGACTTGCTTGGGTAAACAATTAAATGCTAAAGCAAAACCCTAGTCTAAAATCGATAGTTGATTTTGTTGGTTTGCAACTGTATCGTGAAGGCAAGTTGTACTCAACTTTCAAATTAAGTTTACTTCCTATTGATCAGTGATTTAGTGCATCTCCTGCATCATGGCATACATATCATCATGTTAAGCATTGCATTATTATTTCGTGTAGTGAACGCACGGTGATTATTATCGGAAGCAAGTCCTGAGTAAGGTCTTCACTCGGCGGACGTGGACCCTTCTCGGTGATTGACTTCAGGGTTCTATCTACTTCAAGCAACAGGCTAGCCCCGATGCATTTGCCCCTCCTTGTTATTTAAAAATATTTATCATTTGAGTTAATCTACTGCATTAGGTTATTAGGAGTTGAGTGATAACCCATTGATGCATTACCTTTCCTTGACCACATATTATACCTGAGACCCTAATTTATTTAAAAGTATTGAAAAATGCTTAGTCATGCTTAATGATAGAGTTGCAAAAATGCTATTATATGAAACAAATGAATCAGTTTATGGGATTGGTATTGTCCTCATTTGGTGATGGTGTACTTTGCCAGTCCATTATCATCAACGTGGATGGGTTTTCCGTTTGGTTGACCATCTGTTTGGGTTAGAGTCCCAACGATCCTCGCCATCGGAAAAGGGATGCGAAAACCGGGTGGTCTCCAGCGTACTTGGGTTAGAGTCCCAATGCATGGTGTCCAACAGAAAAATATTTAGGGACCATTCGTTGTCGGCCTGCTGTGATCATGACTTTGCAACTAGCCACATACTACGGAAAGCCTCAGACGGTGGCTCTACTGCTGGAACCGACAACCACGCATTGGGAGTGGAGAGATGGCGAGAGTAGCGTGTACCCTCGTGGCCATCGTGCCTGGAGACGAAAGGGGTACTATGCTCCCGGGTGGCGCAGCACCGGTTCCGGGGTATGAAAAGCCGTGGTAGGCGGGGTTGGCATATACAAGCTTAAGTGCTACATATGCAGTGTGGATAGGTATCCCCAGCTGGGTACTTCATGATTCGAATCGACGTTGCTCCTCGGTTAATGGAGACATGATCCTCACCCTTACAGCGAAGAGTGGTTCGAAACTAGGTGTTTTCGAGAATGAAAAGGAAATTGAAAGTACATGAGATATGAGAATTGATATCGGAATCATGGATAAGAATAAAATAATATTGAGATCAAATAATGAAACAGGATAGTGATGCTTTTCTCCAAAATGCTTTGATTCTTGCTCAAGACTTACCTTGACTCCCCTCAACCTGCATTCCTGAGTCTAATTTTATATCTTATCGTCGGGTAAGTCTTGCGGAGTACCTCAGTACTCAGGGTTTGTTAACCCCTGTTGCAGGTAAACTAAGTGTGCAGTTCTGCGTGGGACCGTGCCGGTCAGCGGATCGTGCAGGGATGAAAAGTATATGATTTAATCCCTTGGGCAAGGTGTAAGGTTGTATACCGCTACTCCACTACGAAACTCTGGTTTGAAAAAATGTAAGCTAGATTTGTAAACCTATATTAATGTAACTATTCCGCACTCTTTACTCTGATTTATCTCATTTGTGTAAACTATTGTAATACTTGTAAGGTCTTTACAATGAGATCCTCGGGGAAAGTAGGGTTTCCTATGAGACCCGACGGGCCACCTAGGTCAAGGGGAACTCGTGCAGGCTGATCCTGGGTCCTTAGGAACGATGACGGTGCACGTGGGCCCTATGATTAAGGTGGTTCTATACTGCCTAAACAATGACCACCTTCTGCTTATTGTGCAATCAATGCCTATGCCAAGCTAGATGTTTATATTTCCTTTTGCCCTCCACGGCAACGGCGCCAGAAATGTTTGTTGGCGTTTCTTAGCGTCATTACTAAACATAGACTAAAAGCCCATCCCTAGCAACGATACTAGAAACGTGTGTTGACATCCCTAACCACCATTACTTCAGAAATGTAACTCTCGACCCTTAACGGCGCCAGCCAAGATAATGCAGTCTGGTAACAACAGTTAGAAGTGCCTGATTGGCCTACCCAACCATCATTACTTACGATATGCAAAACTGAAGCACGATGCCTTGGGGTGCAACAAGAATTACAGTCCTTAGGTAATGGTACTTAGGTATGCCAATCATGATAGCTCAGTATAGATAAATCCGCAAATGCACGGAACTATCATTGTAGCATTTCCTCCCGTGAGTATTTAGGGGTGTCGTATTTATAATTTCCCGTGGGAGGGCAGGACGAATGCATCTAGCTTTGGCATAAACATGATCACTTATTGAATGCATAGGTAGACATAGAATAGGCAGGGATAAATCACAGTTCAAAGATAGTAGACACACATCTGAGCCAACCTCAAGGATAAAAGAGAAATAAAGAATAAAAGAATATATCTAATTTAGCAGGCATTGGTCATATATAACTATGCAAAGGACCGTTAGTAAATATCTAACTAGCATGTCTAGTATCAGGACTAGGTCTGAGATGACGGGGAGATCCCCGCAGCTGGTCTGCCAGCTGATAGAGACTTTACGAACTCCTACCCAATATCCGAACGTGGGGGAGTGCTAGGGATGGACAGGGCTGTCACCACCTGCCCACCTACCCCTCTGCCCGTGGGATACCAACATATTCGCCGATCTCCGCATACCCGAGCACCATGCTCGCGTACATGGAAACAACTCCTAACCCCCTAGGACCCCACCCCTTCGGAGTGACAGGCTAGGCTAAGAGCAACCGAGAAGGCACGACGAACTGTCACCTCATCCCTAGTTCTTCCTCTATTCATACTAAGTCGATGAACGATGAAGAGCAACGATGAACATATCAAGAACATAACACATAAACTATATGCTAGTTCATATATCATGATCATAACATGACCAAGACTATACTCTAGTTCATATGCATTGCTATATAAATAAGATAAGAACTTGAACTTTGAAGAGAACTGCATTGTATTCATACCGAGGTGTTCCTTCTTCTCCCAAGGATACAAACTCTCCTTGCTAGCTCTTGCCTTGCTCTAATACTAAAACTAATCTAAAAAATACAAGTGAGAGGTGAGGTAAATGGCTCCAAATGATGGCGTGTGTTGGAGGGGAGCTCTCCCTCTCTTTTATAGTCTAACAAGGACGGTTCAGGCGCCAACAAATATGGAAGCAGGTGGAACCGCCTTGAGGGAACCGTCCTACGCACCGCCTGGGAAGACTGGGCCAGAGAGACCCCACTAGGGGACCGGCCGCCCCTGGGACCGGCCGCCCCCCTGGTGGGTCCGTTTGGCCACCGCCTTTGCATGGTCAGTTTGTCTCTGGGCCTGGACTTCTCCTGTGGTTACGAATGGGCCCACAATGCTAATGAAGGTGGGCTTCTCTTCTTCTTTGGGCCTTTTCTGAATACGAATTCTGGAATGCGCTTTCTTTATGGTTTTTGTGCATTTCCACATGTCACACCTGGAAGTCAAGTACGCACCAAAACTTGTGGAAATGTTAGTTTAAAGCCCTACCTACTATTTATTTTAGTAACATATTGGCGGTAAGAAATAGGCTCTAAGAACCGCCAACATTCGAGAGTACTACAAAAGGAGAAGGTAGAGCTAAGTTTATTTGCAAAATTACATACCCTCCAATTGACTTAACTAAAGGAAGAGAGTGATCTGTTTTCAAGCTATTCTATTCTTCAACTACTCAAAGATTCATGGTAGACACTTTGAATTTCATAGTACATGCATGACTAGACCAGTTTTATATAATGCACTCTCAAGTTATGTTTTAAATGCTCCATTCTCTTTAAGAATCTTACATCTTAAAACCAACCTTTTTCTCAGGACGAGCAAAAGCCTAAGTGTGGGGGTAATTGTTGACACTTGTTATCATCCAAATTTTATTATCAATTATCCCTACATTAAACATGAATATCCAGTAGAATAGGGTTATTACTGACAGATTCCACGAGTTTTGGTGAATTGTCTACTTCCTAGGGAATTTTCCAGAAAAGCTTAAAAGAAGGATTAAAGAGCATAATTACCATGAAACTTGCATGCGAAGGAAACATCATCACGAAGACCTTGTAAGAGTCCAGAACACACCCGAAGCAATCGGGGCCCAAATCCCACAGGGTGGGGCCGGTCAGCGCCCCTTGGGGTTTCCTCCCCGCCGCCTTCTGGAGTCTCCTACCACCACCTATTAGGAGTCATCTGGGCCCTTGGTTATGTCGGTTTGATCTAACGGCGCACGTGCATCCCACCGGCCTATAAATAGAGGGCCAGACCCCCCTTGGAGGAGAGCCAGATCAAGAGATGAAGACCCTGAAGCATTAGATAGATATCCACTAGATCTAGGCTAGCAATCAAGAGAGAGATTAGAGAGATAGAGTAGATGAGTAGAGATTCGCAGGAGTCCCGGCCTGTCGGAGCTTCTTCGTAGTTGTGTTCGTCTGGATTCTGCTCCCTCGCCCAGAGTTGCGTTCTGAGGTGCTTTTGTATTCAACATCCTGATTCAAGTAAGCATTTGTTCTTATTCGTTCTTAAGTTTACAACTCTATTTGAGTGCTTTGATCTTGGTAGCTCCTTGGTTGAAGTAGTAGTTTGTAGTGTAGACGTGGTGTCTGGGCTATAATTACTTGTGAATGTCCCCTGATTGGCCGGATAGTGGTAGATCGCGTAGGTGACAGCTATGTTGAGTCCTCTGTAGTCCACTTCCTGTTGATAGGATCGATAGGTGTATAAGTGTTTGGTAGGAGGGAACTCTGATTTTGCCTCTTATTCATTTCGCTGCCCGATTAGAACTGATATTATTCAAAGTTTACCGGTTGTCGGATCTAGATAATCATTTATTACCTCCTCATTCTTGATATTCTCTGGATTGATTGTATTATCGGGTTAAGAGCCAATATACTTAGTCAGTATCTCCTACTGTTCCTTTGGGTTCGATATTAAAACCGGGATTGTTTGGTGAAGTGCTACATCGGTGTTTTATCTGTGCGCTTGTGGATACCTTGATAATATTAATCTTTAATAGAGTGCAGTTAATTTATACCAACAAGCAGCAATTTGAGCTAATTGAGTTTCAATCATTTTATTAAAGCTTATTTGGTTTTGAATAGAAGAAGATAGAGTTTCAATTTTAGGAATTTATATTTTCAAGGATTTTATCATTAGACATAAGCTTTTTTGTGAGATTTTCATTTATTTTAACTTGTCCTAAGACTAAGTCCTTAAGTGAAGGTTGACTCGAATTGAAATTGGAATTTGAGTTCGAATTACCTTGGAATGGTGGACGAGACTGATTATTCCATTCATTATTATTATTACCTCCTTGTCGGAACCCGTTGTTGATGTATGCAGCTTCTTCGCTGGTCTTGGGGCAATCATTTCCCGAGTGTCCGACATCGCCACAGACTTCACATGTCATGTGTGAGTCCAGGGCTTTTACCATATTTGTTTGATTTTCTAGAGCGCGTTCCTCGAGGCACTTCATGAGGAGGTCTATTTTTGCGGTAAACATATCCATCTCCTTTACGGTGTGCATGCCTTTTTGTGTTCTTGCTAGTCGCGGTGGGGCCCTCTCCTCACTCCACCCTTGCTGGGTAACCATTTTCTCGATCAGGGCCGTAGCCCCCCGTGGTAGTTTGAGACAGAAATGCCCCTCTAGCGGCAGCATCAAGGTGCCCTTTTGACATGGGTGTAAGCCCATTGTAAAAGTTTTGGAGCACCAGCCAATCTTCCATTCCGTGGTGGGGACAGCTTGGATATATTCTTGTAGCCTTTCCCATGCTTCGAGGAATGTCTCCATGGTTTCTTGCTGGAAGTTGGCAATTCTTCCCCTCAAAGCATTGGTTTTACTCATAGGGAAGAACTTAGCAAGGAATGTCGTGGAGCATTTCCTCCAGGTGTTAACAGCTTCCTGGTCCTGGTAAAACCATCTCTTCGCTTTCCCCACGAGGGAGAAAGGAAAAAGGTGGAGTCTGATGATGTCATGAGCGATGTCCTTAATGACGATAGTGTCGCAAAGCTCCAAGAAGTGTTGCAAGTGAGCATTCGCATCCTCGCTTGGCAAGCCACAAAACGGGCTTGCCTGCACCATGGTGATCAGGCCAGTGCGTAGTTCGAAATTCTTGCCAGCCGTGTCCCCAACAGGACCAGTGGCCACGTTGGTGATAGTGGGGACAGAGAACTCGTGGAGTGTTGTGGCCATGATGTCAAGTGAGGTTGGTGCGGGACCAACTGGTTCGGCTATCGGCGGAGTAACAAAAGAAGAAACGGTACGAGACCGGTTCTTTCTTAGGAGTGCCTCCGGATTGTTGATGTAGTTTTCCGGCAGGTCAAAACCAGGCATACACTATCCCTGTTTCATCCACAACAAGAGACAACAGGCATAGTTAGCCTGCATAACAGATGGTTATTGTGCATGCATATCACAATGATTATATCCAACTAGAATCTGTTACATTATGCCTTCCCCGGCAACGTCTCCAGAAATGATTGTTGGCATTTCTTAGCATCATAACTAAGATCGGGGTGTTACTCCCGTGCATAGCAATGATACTAGAAACACCTAAAATGATATACCTTAGTATGTCACTAAGAATAATCTTGGCAACAGTACTAAGTCTATACCGCAATGATATATTATTGCAAGTATGGATAAATCCGCAAGCGCACGGAAATATCGTTGTAGCATTTCACCCGGAGGTTAAGCTGAGTATCGTTATCTATAAGTTCGCTAAGGAAGGCAATGTAATTGATTCTAGTGTGGAATATAGTCAAAGTAACATGATGACAGCAATGCACCAAATGTTATAGCAGGTGATAGAAATGGATTTCATAGATAGTGTGATCCGTACATAAGAGCAAGCAAGTGCGCTAAAGACTAAGGAAATACTAAAAGAATGAAGTGAATAAAGAATAAAGTAATATTCTAATGGAGCAGGCGTGATCTTCATATAGCGATACTTAGAACGGTAAAATCATACAAATACATGATACAGATTTAGATCTATGTTAAGATGGATCGGAAGACCACCGAGTACTGGTCTGCTAGCAACCTCAAATGGCAATTAAAGGAACCTCTACACCCTAGCCGAACGCAGGGGAATGCTAAGGACAGACAGGGCTGTCACCACCTGCCACCATCCCCTCAACGGAGACTAGGACATGTAATCACCCGGCCCTGTACACCCAAGCACCATGCTTGCTTATAAGGAATCTACCCAGACCCTCCCGGGGCCCCGACCCTTTGGATCGACAGGTAAAGAGCCTAGGCATACCCAAGGGCATGATGAACCAACACCTTAGCATAATCCTATTTCTAATCATGTAAATGGTATGGGCTTTTACGCATAAAGTTCTATATGGCAACAATATGTTATACAAACTAAATACTAGTTCATACTTCATATTGCCAACATAAGAACTATACTCTAGTTCATAAGAGGATGTCATGACATGGAAACTATAGACTAGTTCATAAATCATGAAATCGAAATAAGAACCATACCCTGGTTCTAAAGTAACACTATAGGGATAAAAATAGGGGCAAGGACTTGGAGAACAAATCTTTCTTATTCGTACCCCAAAGTCTTCTCCAAGGGGCCAAGCCCTCCAAGGTAGCTCACCTAGCTCCTCTACTACTATACTACTATCAAAGTGAAATAGAAAAGGTGGGAGTACTCAAATGTTGCTCAAATGGATTGATATCTTGTGAGTAAGCTCTCCCCCTTGCTTATATAGTTGAAGTAGGGTGGTTCCTAGAGGAATATTCCCAGTATCCAGCGTGCACCGCCCTCTCTTGGCATTGATGGAACCGCCAGAGAAAGTTGGCCAAGATTGGGGCTGGGGGCGGTGCGGCCGACCCCCTGGTGTGGCCGCACCCTGGCTGGGCTTGCCCGGCCCAATCTTTCTCCTGCGTGTTCCTAGAATGCTCTGGGCCGTAGTTGTGTCAGTGTTTGGCCCAGTTACCCTTGTGGATACGGCCTTCCTTCAATAAGTTGCTTTTACGCTTTGTCGGAAGGCGCATTCTGGACATACTTCATATGTTTTTTGTGTATGGTTCCTGCAAAACTCTCAATCTCCAATACATGTGCAAATATGTCAGTAGTAAAGTGCATATGTGTGTAGAATGTGATAATTCACCCCTTTTTGGATCAAAGTTGGCGGATGGAATATGTCGATAAGCACCGACACTAAAGTTCATTGATTTTAAAAGCATAGGAAGTGAAAATGCACCGGGGCTTGCCTGAGAGCCAACACTAGGTTAGTGCTTGTTAGCTGATGCTTTGTTTGGTGAATATTATCCTTCCTAGCACCCGATCAGTCCTTCCATCTTCAGGCTAGTTATACACCACACCGTCTTGTGGATCGACTCACGTCACTTTTGTGGTGCATCGATTGTACCTATATGAAATGCTTATGCAATGACATGGATGACATGCATAACTTGACGATGACATTGTAGATTGTTGATATCTACTAACGTCGCCAAATATAACTATATAACTTTTAATGCGAGAGGCGAGATTAGAAGATGAATGGTAATTTATTAACTTGTCATTAGCAACTAGCCACTTTTCTATTACCAACATTCTTATGCAAGAACTAGGTTGTCATCCCTAATTAATAATGCTAAGAATAAATAAAGGGTTCATATATTAATCTACGTGACTCGGCAGAAATAAATATAAATAATATAAACTAAGATCAGTTCTGCAGGCAGATAGATAATTATAACATTGTAGCATTTTAACTAGGGAGTTCTACCAGGTTGTCGATTTATATTTATACCATTGGGAAGGACTAGGATAAAGCTTAATCTATTATATTGATAGTGATGGTATACAATGGATAAGTGACATTACCGATGTCATTTACTCTACTCATAACAGGTAGAGGTCACAAGGTAAATAAGATAAAGGTGATAAGTATGATCAAGCATCATAAATAAAAGATAATCATCAGAGCACTTCTCTAGTCATAGTAATAGCTAGCCAATGGATAAACTAAGGAATTAACATCAAAGGTAATTCTATAACTACATCAATGAATAACTCTAATTAGTGCAATTACATCTAGAAATCATTGTTAGACTAATCCTATATCATGATCACATGCAAAGGGCATCATCTAGGAAGGATGTGAAACAGAGTCATCATCCAACTTCGCGACCGTGCCTGCTGGCCTACGTACGGGGGTGGACTACAGAGGACTCAACATAGCTATCACCTACGCGATCTACCACATGACATGGCACATCAGGGTGTACTCGCAGATAAATAAAATACCTAGACACCACATCTACATATCGTTCATCATCTATCCATCGTACGCATGAATAAACGCTATACGAGCAATTACATGAATTCAATAAGATCAAACCAACTATACTAGACATATAATCAAAGTAGACAAAGACTATTGTGATCAAGAACATATGAACTATTAAGAACAATGTTTCCCTAATCATAATGAAGAATACAATAATAGAGAAAGAACTAGAAACATTACGTTGACGCCTGATCCAGTGTCGCAGATGGTGTCGGAAAAAGTGATGTCTCTGATTGTGCATTCGATGATTGGTACACCTGGGTCACCTTTCTTTGTTGGAAATGGTTTCGGGAGCATATGATCATTTTCTGTGTTTATGGCATTGATTAGCTGAGTGGTTCTTTCAGGTACATGCTGGGGCTTGTTCTTCCTCCATCTTCTATTGTTCTTCTTCTTGGGTGTTGGTTGTTGTTGTTGCCCTTCTTGTTGATGGAATTGCTTCGGGATTGCTGGACTCTTGAGGATGCGGTTCTTGAATGAGAATCTTTCCTTCTTGTCCTTGATGGAGAGGACAATCTTGGCATGTTCCGCATAGATGATGGCTTTAATGGTGCAGAAGAATGGTTGTCCCAAGATAATGGGTGCCTTCTCATCTCCTCCAGTATCCATGATCACAAAGTCAATTGGGACATATGATTGCCCCACTCTGATAACAGCTTCTCCTAGTACTCCCTCATGGTAGCAAATGGACTGATCTGCAAAGCTACAAATGCATATCTGTGTACAACAAAGGATCACCTAAAATTTTCTCGTAGATTACCTTGGGCATTATGTTGACACTTGCGCTGAAATCGCAGATAGCCTCTGCAAAGTTGTGACATCCTATAGAGATAGGTATCACAGGTCTTCCAGGGTCTCCCATCTTCTCATGTAGTGAGTGATCTATCAACTGTATATCTGCAGGCTCAATTTGGTATTGTGTTGCATTGTGAATATCAACAAGGTTAGCAGTTTCTAAATCCTCTGGCTGGCCTGGAATTTTACCTTTCTCAAATGGAGAGACAGCAGCAGCAAGCTGAGCTAATTGTGATTCTAACATTTTATTAAAGCTGTGCTGATTCTTTATAGCAGAAGCAAAGGTATCCATTCTAGTATTTATATTTTCTAAAGCTTTATCATTCGAGGCTACCTTTCTAGACATTTGATCTAACAATTTAGATTGACCAGCAACTAAATCTCTTAAAGGCGGAAGAATATAGTTATTGTAATTATTACCTTGGTTGTTACCTTGGTTTGGCTGGTTCCATCCTTGACTTTGCTAAGGACGATGGTAGGTGTTGTTGTTGATGAAGTTCACATCCTCTTGCAATGTAGGGCAGTTGATAGCTGAATGCCCGTAATCTCCACATTCTTCACAGGTCATGCGGGAATCATTGATATGCATGACTTCCTTCTTCTCTGTGTCGAGCTTCTTCATGATGAGGTCTAGCTTGGCAGTGACCATGTCAGTCTCCTTCAGATGATGGATGCCTCCTCCTCTCTTGCGAGGTTGAGTACGTTCTTCGTTACAGCTTGAATTTGAGGCCATCTTCTCAACAAATGCTTGAGTTTCTGGAACCTTAAGTGACAGGAAAGCTCCTCCAGCTGCAGCATCTATGGACTCATGGGTGCTTGAGATAAGCCCGTGGTAGAAGGTCTGCAATAGTAGCCAATCCTCTATCCCATGATGAGGACAATCTTCAATGTAATCTTGGAATCTCTCTCATGCTTCAGTGAATGATTCATCATGTTACTGTTGAAAACTTGAGATTTTCCCACGCAGAGTATTTGTCTTGCTTGTAGGAAAGAACTTTGCTAGGAAAGCAGTTGAGCATCGGTCCCATGTAGTGTTCTTGTCTTTGTTGACATAGAACCACTGCTTGGCTTTCCCCAAAAGTGAAAATGGGAAAAGACGGAGTAAAATAGCATCTCTTGGTACTCTAATCGTGAAGGTGCTGCAAATCTCTAAAAAGTGTTGTAAGTGTGCACTTGCATCTTCATGAGCTTTTCCACAAAACTGGCTGGCTTGAACCATGGTGATAAGAGTAGGCTTGAGCTCAAATCCATTCTTCCCCGTGTTGACTGCTGGTCTAGTCCGGATGTTTTCTGTTGTCGGGGCAGAGAACTCGCGCAGCGTCTTTTCAGCCATGTCTTCAAACACAGGAGATAAATCTTCTCCTAAGTGTTTGTTGACGGTGGATATACTATAAAATTCCACACTCAAACACCGTCAACAGGCCTCGGATTCAAGGGAGAATAAACATAACATGAACATATTTTATCAATAACGAGTTGCACTTGTACTCTTAGCTTGTGAATGCAGGGAAGATGAAACAGAGCAGAAATGACCACTTGGAGCTCAATATTATGGGTCAGCCGAACTACCCATTGGAGCACCAAGCTGTCATACTTCAACATATTACACATGGACACAGATAGAAGAGAGTGGAGCACCAGGAGGGCCCACATTGGGTTCGACCGACCCACATGTGGTGCCCACCAGGGCTCTGCTGACATGGCATGATCCATGACACACACTCCAGAGTTGTTCTCCACCCTTGGATGGAGTGTGTGTTTCCTCTCAACGGCTCATATTCAGCTCACATGGATCCATGGGCCCACAAAGGAAGCAAACCGACCAACCCAAGGCCAAACCAAGCTCCACCACACTCTATGACAAGTGGGCCATGCTTCTAGAATAAGGACGGAGGCCCCACCTGCCATAGGGGGGTCGGCCGACCCCTGCATGTTGGCCTATGGGCGTCCGGCCCCCTCCACCTCCATTTGCATGCCTCCATGCAAAGAAGCACATGCTGAATTATTCTCCACCATTGATCTAAAGCAGGTTACAATCCAAGGGCTCTCATCCATCATCATGCGGATCGATGACGTGGCGGTGGAGTAGCCCCTACTCCACCTCTCTACTATAAATACCCCCTCACTCCCTCTCATTCAAGACACCACAAGGAGGAGCTCTCCACTCTCTCTCAAAATGTAGCACTAGTAGTAATGTTAGTGTTGTTAGGAGTTAGAGTAAGCATCTGGTCTTCAGCTCTTGTCTTCCAGGAGGTCTAGTATGGTTCTAGTATTCCTTCTCTCTTTGTAAGAGTTATTTATATAATTATCTTCTCTACTTTGCCTTAGTACTTTACTTTATTGCAACATGACTAGTTATGTTGTATTGGTTGTTGGTATAGTCATAGTTGTTTGGTAGTAAGATAATGGTAGTATACCTTTGCACTGGTTCACCGCCCTTAACCCGGTGCTCTAATCAATTTCACCGGATATCGGATTAGAGTAGTGAGATATAGTGTAGACGTGGTGTCTTGACTATACGCTCGCCTGTGTCTGCGGCTTGTCCAACGGTTTGTTTGTGGTACCTAGTAGGGGTGACAGACCTATCTAGGCTTTGATCCCACCACGCTTGGGCAAGTTCTTAAAGCGTAGGCCTTCTTGTGCTAGGCGGCTTAGTACCCTTCTCATCCCTTTCTGCTGCAAAGCGGTTTAGTGGCCCGAAGTGCAATTCTGTATGAACATTGACCTTACTTGATATGACTTGTCTTGCTAAGTTAGAACCACGCAAGTAGAGATAGATAATTGGAAACCTTATGCTCGCTCGTTGTCCTCACTCGCTAACATACTCTTTTATCATTGAAACTTCTCCTATGTGTGTCACTACACTTATCATATATATCATTTACCCCCACTCTAGTTTTGTTGGTATATTAGTTAGTAGATCATCATGGTTAGCTGTCATATTCTTTAACCATTGCTTCCCTGAGGATAAATATGATATCCTGGAAGACTCCTAGGTAAAATGCTACAACGGTATTTCTGTGCGCTTGCGGAATATTCTACATGAGCTTAATAAATACCAACAGTGTTCTTCTTCTAATGTTGGAGCTGGCTCCTTTGATAAACTAGCTCGAGAAACGATGGGTGTTTTTGATAGTGATTCGGGATCTTCCCTCGTCTCTATAAACTTTTTTCTTCTCAGGAGTTTCTCTAAATCGTCAATATAATTATTTGGAAGAGAAAAACCATTCATTCATCACCCTGCATAAGATAAGAAAATGATAAAAAAAACATGGGTGTACCTGTTTGAGTTAGAGATCAATCGGTAATACAATCTTATCCATTATGTATCAATATTTCCTAAGTTTATGTGCCTTCCCCGGCAACGGCACCAAAAATGCTTGTTGACATCTACTAACATCGCCAAATATAACTATATAACTTTTAATGTGAGAGGCGAGATTAGAATATGAATGGTAATTAATTAACTTGTCATTAGTAACTAGCCACTTTTCTATTACCAACATTCTTATGCAAGAACTAGGTTGTCATCCCTAATTAATAATGCTAAGAATAAATAAAGGTTTCATATATTAATCTATGTGACTAGGCAAAAATAAATATACATAATATAAACTAAGATCAGTTCTGTAAGCGGACAGATAATTATACCATTGTAGCATTTTACCTAGGGAGTTCTACCAGGTTGTCGATTTATATTTATACCACTGGGAAGGACTAGAATAAACTTTAAACTATTATATTGATAGTGATGGTATACAATGGATAAGTGACATTACCGATATCATTTACTCTACTCATAACAGGTAGAGGTCACAAGGTAAATAAGATAAAGGTGATAAGTATAAT
The DNA here is from genome assembly GCA_038502445.1 of Eremochloa ophiuroides. Taxonomy (NCBI): domain Eukaryota; kingdom Viridiplantae; phylum Streptophyta; class Magnoliopsida; order Poales; family Poaceae; genus Eremochloa; species Eremochloa ophiuroides. The sequence continues at coordinate 54,999,283 of JAHLJS010000002.1, forward strand.
CAAGCATCATAAATAAAAGATAATCATCAGAGCACTTCTCTAATCATAGTAATAGCTAGCCAATGGATAAACTAAGGAATTAATATGAAAGGTAATTCTATAACTACATCAATGAATAACTCTAATTAGTGCAATTACATCTAGCAATCATTGTTAGACTAATCCTATATCATGATCACATGCAAAGGGCATCATCTAAGAAGGATGTGAAACAGAGTCATCATCCAACTTCGCGACCGTGCCTGCTGTCCTACGTACAGGGGATGGACTACAGAGGACTCAACGCAACTGTCACCTACGCGATCTACCACACGACCCGGCACATCAGGGTGTACTCCCAGATAAACAAAATACCTAGACACCACATCTACATATCGTTCATCATCTATCAATCGTACGCATGAATAAACGCTATACGAGCAATTACATGAATTCAATAAGATCAAACCAACTATACTAGACATATAATCAAAGTAGACAAAGACTATTGTAATCAAGAACATATGAACTATTAAGAATAATGTTTCCCTAATCATAATGAAGAATACAATACTAGAGAAAGAACTAGAATTATACCGAACTCCGTGCTCCAGACAGACGCTGGGGCTCTAGATCCGCCGAAGAACTAGAACTCCTCTACTCTGTAATCTAACTATTCTAGAACTATGAACTAGAAGGCTCTTGATGAATTAGGAGGCTCTTGATGGCTTGAGGACTTGATGCCTTGAATGAATGATGGGTTGATTCCTCCAGGGGGGTCTGCCCCTTTATTTATAGCCCGGTGGGATGCACGTGCGCCGTAGGATCAAACCGACTTGAAATAAGGGCCGAGATGACTCCATAGAGGCGGTGGAAGAAGACTCCAGAAGGTGGGCCGAAACCCTAGCAAGGGGGCACCGGCCGGCCTCACCCTGGGGGGCTCGGGTCCCGGTGCCTCTGGTGTGTTCCCAATGCTTCTAGTGTTCTCGTGATGATGTTTCCTTGGCGGTTAAGTTACGTGGTAATCATGCTCATTACCCATTCTTTTATGCTTTTCTAGAATAGCCCCTGGAAAATACAGAACATGCAAAACTCGTGGAAACTATCAATTAAAACCCTAGACTAGTGTGTATTCATGTATCCTTTGGTGTCTAAAGTTTTATAAAAGTTGACAGTTATCCACCGTCAACATAGATATGGAAAACCAATGCATTTACGATGATAGCACACTCAACACAAAGCACTTCATCAAGGTGACAAGATGTGATTATACATAGGTTTCTATTCAAGAAGAACGTGCATATTTCTTCTCCGGCAGAGAAGATAAGAATCCCAAATCACAGAAAGCATTTAAGTTGCTTTAAGGACTTTAGTTACATGTATGAACACCACTATATTAAGTCCTTATAAGATACATTATATGAGCACATACTTAATCAACTAGAAGTGTTTCAATTAATCACTCAAACAAGATTTATCCTTGGCTGCAGAACAACAGCTGCTTAATTAAACTATAACTGGAGCTACAGATCTCCAGAAGAAGCAATCCTAGACTTCCTGGAAAGCCAATGAAATTATCTATGACTTTGTTATTAATGCTCAGAGCTGATTCTAAGGCTAATTAAGTCAAATAACACAAAGAAAGCACCCCTGTCCAGGTTTGGACAGATGTCTGTCATTCCACTTTGGATCACTATAACTTCAGTTTTAGACTTCCACAAATAGTGATCCAAGACTTTTTGGAAAGCACATGAAAATTAATACAACTATTCTTTCATCACCAACACATGATTCCACATTTAACTGAGCCAAACAACTCAATTATTACGATCTGTCCAGATTAGAATCAAAAGCAGACAACAAGCTTTTAAATTTGAAAACTCACAAACCATCAATCGTAAAACCATGAAACTTGAACACTAGATAGTTTATATAATTCCCTATAAATTTTTTATTATCATCAAATCATGATTCAAAACTTAACTAGGCCAAAGAATACAAACATACAGGCCTAACCAGAATAGAAACAAAACAACATAGGGAATTTGTTGTTTTTATAACTCCTAAAATGTCCATACTAGAATCATGAAATTATTACCAGACACTGAATATCACCCAAGTAACAGGCCATAATAATTTCACATATATTTGAGCAACACATATGCAATCATAAAAAGGACAAATACAACTAGCCTGAAAACCTAGTCTGCCAAAATTGATATGTATAGCAAAACGTTTAAACTAAAACATGGTATTTTATATATCCACTGCATAGATAATTTCATAAAGAGACTATGAAGGCTTATTTGACTGTTTTTGGACAACCATAGCTCAACATATGAATTTTGAAAGATTAATATGAATCCTATAAAATTGAAGTGGTATTTAACCTTTACGGGCCCTACATGTCATTTACTGAAACTTACATCTTCTTCTACGTTTTGCTAAACATAACAGAGCTCGGGGCAGGCGGGCAGCTGCTCTGCTTGGCCGGCTACTCGCCGGTCAGCTCCGACCAGCGGCTAACCGACAGCGGCGGCACGGAACCAAGGCTGGCCCGAACCCAGCGCACCCACTGGTGGCGCCGGCGCATCCTGAGGCGGCCCGAGGCGCTCTGTGCGCGCGTGCGGAACGGCAGCAGCGACGACCACCGCGTCGAGCTGCACGCCAGCAACGAGGAGCTCGGTGATGAGGTTCTTCGTGTGCGGCATGGCTCGGTGAAGGTGCTGCCGCCGTTGGTTTGGGCAAAGGGAGGCCGGAGGAACATGGGAACAGGGAACGGCGGTGGTAGCTAGAGCACGACGCTGACAAGGCCCGTTCCGGCAGGATGGACGCGGTAGCGTTTGAAATAACGACGCAGTGAGCATCTACATTGCCACTGGGATTTCGGACACAGGAGTGTGAGGGCGGAGAGAGCCGAGGATGCTCCGGCCACATGAGCCGAGCTCAGCGGCGACAATGGCGTCCGCCATGCTGGAAACCCGCCCCAAGGGCCCTTTCTATGGATCAGCGGCCGTGCAAAGTGGTAGGAAAGATAGAGGAGGATGCGGCGCTGCTGTGGTGAAGATGAATTGGGCGCTGATGCTGTGAGGTGGGCGAATTGCGCCGCGGCGGCAGCTGGGCTTCCTAAGTCGCCATAGCAGACCGAGAGAGAGAGCAGAGAGGAGTTCAACGATAGTTGGGACGAGAGTGAAATGGATAAGTTCATACGACGCTCGTCATCGCTTCTGGAGGCTTGGAGGGCGGTGGAACGCAGCGTACGTGGACACCTTGGCTTGCTGGTGGCGCAGCGAGGCGACGACACGACTGTGGCCAGGAACTGAACGACTTCAGTTCAGTTCAAATGAATACAGTTTAGTATTGTTTCATTTGTCTGAATCCTAAATTTTGGCGCCAATTATCTCACCATCCAGTGAGAGCTAGCAGAAACTTCATTAATATGGAATATAGGGCTATATGAGATCTACAACTGATATTAGGAAACTTTGAGCTGGTTCAGTCTAGTTTACAAACTACAAGCTACTAAAGCTAGACACATTAAAAGTGAAAATTAGCTCAAGATTCCACAAAATTCAGAGATGGAATCCTAACCCTAATCTGCCTTGAGAGCCATAATCGAGCATGCTAGAGTCATTTTTATGACTCGACCCAAAGATAGAATTTATTCCGAATTAAATTTCCTACAAACTTTATTTAAGGCATAAAATCATTTACTCATTTTAAATTGCGCTTTTGATTTGAAATAACAAAACCACCCTAAATAGCTCTATGTCAAACCCTAGGTCAATTTTATTTAGAGACCAAATCAAGGGACTTTATCAGCATGAAACGTATTTGTTTAACTACCCTAAACAGGTCAATTCTATGTAAAAATCAATTTCGCTTTTAATTACTATTTAAACCCATATATATAGATATATATATATATATTAAGTTTATGTAAATATGTATGTTAAGATTGCATGATCATTTAAAAATCATCAAGTTGACTCAAACATGCAAATGATGCAATGATACTCGTGCTCATGCAATGCAATGCAATAAAATGTATGCTTAACCTGGGGAGTTACAGTGGCTGAGGATATCCCTGCGGTGGAGACCCATCCAGCCGAGGGTCCGGTGGCGGTGGCCGAGGTGGCCCCCTCCTCCGAGGTCGTAGTGGTTGCGGCCGCCATTGCCGTGCCGGCGACCGCCGCTGCCGCCGAGGGGACGGCCTCGGCTCCGGCTTCCGAGGCTCCCGTTGATGGTTTTGGGGACGTCTCGGGAGCGCCGATTGCCGCTCCCTCGTCGGAACCAGCTGGCGTCAGCGCCGCGGTCATGGACGTCGACGTCCCTCCTCCAGCGGAGGCCATGCCTCCTCCCTCCGTGGAATCCATGGCGCTGGTCCTTCGGGGGGCGCCTCCCTGGATGCTGACCGGTTCCCGCAACGAGTGGACCAACCGGGCTAACCCCGGGGCCCCGCCGGTCTACTCGCTGTGGGACGACGTCGAGGCCACACGCTGGGACGGCATCCAGGACCTTGGGTCGAAGTGGTTGGAGAGCCTGCGCCTTCTTGTGGACTCCACCGACTCGGAGTTTCAGGAGGGACTCCAGGTGAGCCTGCGTGTTCAGTTCGCTTGGCACATTCTCTCGGCGTTTTGGTTCGACGTCTCTGCTTAACCTGTTTTGTCTCCGATTTCTCTCAGGAGCTCATGACAACTTCCCGTGAGAAGTCCTGCTTCCTCCGCCAAGGCCTTGGCTTTTGGAAGCAGCTGGAGCGCAAGGAGCAGGCCCACGCTCGCTCCTAGGAAGAGCTTGCCAATGCAACCTCCCGGCTGGCCGAGCTTAGCCTCGATCGGGACTCTTTGAAGAGCGAGGTCGCGGAGGCTCGGGGTCGAGTCACTCCCATGGAGGAGCGTGTTCAGCGGCTGGAGGATGCCCTGGCCGAGGATGTGCAGGAATGGGACGCCGCGCGGTCGCTCGCCATCGAGAAGGAGACCGTCGCCGAAACCCTGGCGGCGGATCTGGACCGGACTCAGGCGGCCCTAAGCCAGGTGGTGGGCGAAGTTGACTCTGCCTGGTAGGAAGTGAGGAAGGCATGAGAGGAAGTCGAAGGTGCGCCTTACCTTTTTGTTTTTCATCCGTTTTGATTATTCGCCGTTCTTCGTCTTCTTCGTCTGATCGGTTTATCGTCACAGCCCTGAAGGTGGAGGCCGTCAGTGCCTAGGGAACCATTGCCGCCCTCAATGCTGCTCACGACGCCGAGATCGCCGACCACCAGGAGCTGCAAAAGGTGGCGCGTGCGTTGTGCGATGCTATCGGCACCGGCGGTGAGCCCTCGGGGAGCTCGCTCAGAAGCCGCCTGGACGCCCTCCACGGGTGAGTGGGCGACCAGCTCAAGGAAGCACTTCTGATGGGCGTCCAGAAGACGCTGGCTGTGGTAAAGTCTCACTACGAGAACTTCAACGCCGACGCCATCAGCGAGGGCTTTCTCGAGGCTTCCGACGATGAGCTCCAGGCGCTGATCGACTCGATGAAGATCCCCGGAGCGGCGCTAGTGGCCCTCCTTAAGGACGACGTAGATCTCCCCCCTGAACATGGACTGAAGGAAGACTGGGCCATCGTGCCCGTTTAAGAAAACACTGCGTGAGAGACAAACATGCGGCCCTTCGTGGCCTTAATATTTATGTAAATCTTTGCACGTTTGTTTTTTAGCTCATTTTTAGTTTGCTTTTATTTGGCTTTTTCTAAGTAGGTTCTCAGTTGGCACTGAGCCTGGGCCATCGAGCCTCGGGAATTTTTCGGCGCCGTAGCTTTAGCGACGTAGATGCGACCATAATCCGAGGGGCTTCGATTGGCTAAACACTTGGAAAAAGGTTCGATCGAATTTGCCTAAGCCTCCTGTCTTCACCGACAGCAATCTTATTATTTCCCTACGAGCGCAAGTTATCTCTCGGGCGTAGAGTGGCGAGTGGAAATGCCGTATCCCGGAGGCGTAGGCGGTCTCGCAGCTCGGCCAGCTCCGCCTTTGCAGTTTCTTTTGCTCTTCTGAGCCTTATAAGTTTGTGTTTGGCTTGAGCAAGGAGTGTGCTTGGGAGATAAGAATTTTGAAATATTTGAAAATTTCATTTTCATTTTCGCCGAGACTCGGAGAAGTCCGGGGGTTCCCCCCATCCTAGCCCCCGAGGAAGGGTCGGTCCTACCAAAGGTAGGGCCGAGCCTCACTTATGCTTACATGGTATTTCGCAAGATTATCCATTCCCAAGGGTGGGATCAGTGCAAATCTTCAAATCATACGCAAAAAAGAGGACGAGTCTGATTGCTTGAAAACTTCAGGGTAGAAGCGACGTAGCCGTTCTATGTTCCAAGCATTGTTGTAGACCTCGCCCTTCTCGTTGGCTAGTTTGTACGTTCTAGGCCGCAGCACCTCGGCGATGATGAACGGTCCTTCCCATGGCGGCGTTAGCTTATGGCATCCCTTGTTGCTTTGTCTCAGCCGCAGCACCAAGTCACCCACGATAAAGGCTCGGCCTCGGATGCGCCGAGCGTGGTATCTGCATAGTGACTGTTGGTACTTTGCGTAGTGCAGCAAGGCAATGTCCCGAGCCTTGTCGACCTAGTCCTAGCGCATCGTCCCGTGGGGTCTGATTGCCTTGCTCAGTCGTAGGCTTTGACCCTCGGCGCATCATACTCCAAGTCTGTGGGGAGCACGGCCTCGGCACCGTTGACCAGGAAGAAAGGTGAGAACCCCGTGGCTATTCTCGTAGTGGTTCTTAGGCTCAGTATCACTGTTGGGAGCTCAGTTAGCCACCTTTTGCCAAATTTATTCAACCTGTTGAAAATTCTTGGCTTGAGGCCCTGTAGAATCATGCCATTGGCACGTTCCACTTGGCCATTCATTCTCAAATGAGCCACTGCTGCCCAATCCACTCAAATGTTGTGGTTATCACAGAACACTAGGAATTTCTTTCTGGTGAACTACGTGCCGTTGTCCATGATGATGGAGTCTGGGACGCTGAACCGATGGACAATGTCGGTGGAAAACTACACCGATTGGGTCAAACTGATTTGGGTGATTGGCCGAGCCTCAATCCACTTTGAGAACTTGTTGATGGCAACAAATAAGTGGGTGAAGCCCCCAGGCACCTTTTGAAGGGGCCCGACAAGATCCAGTCCCCACACGACAAAGGGCCAAGGGATGGGGATCATCTGGAGAGCTTGGGCCGGGAGGTGAGTCTGCCGAGCTTAGTATTGGCACCCTTCATAGGAGCGCATTACCTCGGTGGCGTCGGCCACGGTGGTTGGCCAATAGAAACCGTAGTGGAAGGCGTTGCCAACGAGGGTCCTTGGCACGGCGTTGTGACCGCAAGCTCCAGCGTGTATCTCCTTGATCAAGCGCTTGCCTTGGCTGAAGGGGATGCGGCGCTACGAGATGCCCGAGGGGCTACGCCGATAGAGCTCGCCACCAATCATCGCAAAGGATTTGGCCCTGCGTGCCAACCGTCGCGCTTTGGTTTTGTCCGAGGGTAGGACCCCTCGGACAAGCCAACTGACTAGCGGCTCGCACCAATCTGGCTCGTCGTCGTCCATCTCGGCTTCGATCTCCGAGCCTCGGCCTTATCGTCGGCTTCAGCCTTGGGCTCGAAGGGTTCCTCCTCGTCATTCCCTGAGGGGTCCCCAGCCCCAGAGGGATTTTCGAGGTCCGAAGACGCTTTGGGTCCCTCCAGGGGCTCGGGGATTCCATTCCCCTTGCCCTCTGAGGGTTTGACACTGACCGAGGGCTTATGTAGATCATTGGCGAGCACGCCCGTCGGAACTGAGGCCCTTTCATACGCGATTTTAGCCAGTTCGTCGGCCTCTTCATTGTATCTGCGCGCAACATGATTGTGCTCGAGGCCGTCGAATTTTTCCTCAAGTAGCCACACCAGTTTGTAGTAAGCGGCCATCTTGGGGTTGTGACATGTTGACTCTTTCATCACCTTGTCCACGATGAGCTGGGAGTCCCCCCGAACCTCGAGGTGCTTTATTCCCAGCTCAACAGCGATGTGGAGTCCATTGACGAGAGCTTTGTATTTAGCCACGTTGTTGGAGGCGGCAAAGTGTTACCGCAGGAGATACTTGAGTCCGACACCGAGGGGTGAGACGAAAATTATGCCCGTGCCGGCACCTGTCTTCATCATCAACCCGTCGAAGTACATGATCCAGTACTCTTCTTGAGCAGGCGCCGGTGGTAGCTGTGTCTCGGTCCACTCTGCGATGAAATCTGCAAGCACTTGAGATTTGATCGCTTTGCGCGGCGCATAGGTGATGCCGTCACCCATGAGCTCGATAGCCCATTTGGCAATTCTTCCCGTCATCTCCTGGCTCTGGATCACTTCCCCGAGGGGAAAAGATGATACTACGATCACGGGATGAGACTCAAAGTAGTGCCGAAGCTTGCACCGAGCTGGAACAATTGCGGACACCAGCTTTTGGATCTGGGGGTAGCGCGTCTTGGTTTCGGACAAAACCTCGTTGATGAAGTAGACCGGCCACTGAACCGGTAGCGCGTGCCCTTCCTTCCGCCATTCCATGACGATCCCCGAGCTGACCACTTGGTTGGTAGCAGCAACGTACAGTAGGAGGTCCTCCCCTTTGGTAGGTGGCACGAGAACTGGTGCTTCTGAAAGCAGAGCCTTAAGCCCAGTCGAGGGTTTCCTGGGCCTCAGGAGTCCAGGTGAAATGCTCGGATTTCTTGATCAACCGGTATAGGGGCAGCCCCTTTTTGCCGAGTCACGAGATGAATCGGCTTAGGGCTGCAAGGTACCCTACTAGCTTTTGTACGCCTTTGAGGCTGCGGATCGGCCCCATTCTTGTGATGGCCAATATCTTTTCCGGGTTGGCTTCGATGCCACGCTCGGAAACGATAAACCCAAGGAGCATACCTCGGGGGACTCCGTAAACGAATTTCTCGGGGTTGAATTTTATATATATTTTCTTGAGGCACTCGAATGCCTCTTCTAGGTCAGCTACCAAGTCGTCCGCTTTCCTAGACTTGATCACAATATCGTCTACATAAGCCTCAATGGTTCGCCCGATGAGGTCCCCAAAAACTTTGAGCATGCAACGTTGGTATGTTGCGCCCGCGTTCTTGAGGCCAAATGTCATGGTTACGTAGCAATATGTGCCAAAAGGAGTAATGAAAGAAGTCTCTAGCTCGTCAGAGTCTTTCATACAAATTTAATGGTAACCGGAGTATCCATCAAGGAAACAAAGTCGTTCACAACTTGCAATGGAATCAACTATTTGATCAGTACGAGATAATGAAAATAGATACTTAGGACAAGCTTTATTTAAACTAGTATAGTTTACACACATTCTCCATTTACCATTTTTCTTCTTAACTAAGACAAGATTAGCTAACCACTCTGGATAGACCTCCTTGATGAATCCGGCCGCCAAAAGCTTCTGCACCTCCTCCCCGATAGCGCGGCGCTTCTCCTCATCGAATCGGCATAGGCGCTACTTCACCACTTGGACCCGGCCCGGATGTCCAAGGAGTGCTCGGCAACCGCCCTCAGGATGCCTGGCATGTCTGAGGGACTCCAAGCAAACATGTCGGCGTGCTTGCGGAGGAAGTCGACGAGTATGGCTTCCTATTTCGGGTCGAGGGTGGCACTGATCTTCAACGCCTTGCCGTCGGAGGAGCCAGGGTCGAGGGTCAGCTCCTTCACCCCTTCAACTGGACTGAAAGGTACCTGCAGCCTTCTTGGGGTTGGGGACCTCCTTGGCCAGCTCCTCGAGGTTGGCGATGAGGGCCTCGGACTCCACCAGTGCGTTGGTGTATTCGCAACACTCAACGTCACACTGGTAGGCGTGCTAGTAGGAGACGCCGACGGTGATGACCCCCTTGGGCCCCGGCATCTTGAGCTTGAGGTAGGTGTAGTTCGGGACCGCCATGAACTTGGCGTAGCATGGCCTCCTGAGGATAGCGTGGTTGGTGCCGCGGAAGCCTACCACCTCAAACGTGAGGGTCTCCTTCCTAAAGTTGTCAGGAGTCCTAAAGTAGACGGGCAGGTCAATCTACCCGAGTGGCCATACGCTCTTTCCAGGCATGATCCCGTGGAACGGTGATGTCGTTGCCCGGAGAAGAGACCGGCTGATCCCCATCGAGTCCAGGGTCTCAGCAGTACAGAATGTTGAGGCCGCTGCTTCCGTCCATGAGGACCTTGGTGAGCCGCGTGTTGCCAACGACGGGGTGGACAACAAGCGGGTAACGCCCCGGCGATGGGACGTGGTCCGGGTGATCATCCCGGCTGAAGGTGATGGCGTCGAGGGACCAATCGAGGAATCATGGTGTCGTTGGCCTGATGGAGTAGACCTCTTGACGCTCGCGCTTTTGTTGACGCGGCGTGGGAGCGGTTCCGGGCTCGCCGAAGATCATGAGGCACTTGTCGACGGGCAGGAATTCATCGTCCTTCCCTCCCTTGTCCTCCTTGTCCTCTGCGGGCTTCTTTCTGGTGTCGCCTCTGAACGCCAGCCGCCCGTAATGCTTCTTCAGCATCACACACTCCCCAAGTGTGTGGTTCACCGGGCCGTTGTGGTAAGGGCAATGCTTGGTGAGCATCTCGACGAAGCGGCCTCGGGGCGGCTAGGGCTCCCTTGGGCTCGGTGGCAGCCACAAGGGAGTCATCGCGGAGGGGAGCCTTCCCCTTCCCCTTCTTCTTCTTGCTGCTGGGAGTCGGGAGGAAGTGCCCTCGAGGGCATCCTCCTTCCGCTTGCTCTTGGGGTCGGAGAAGTGGGCTCCCACTGCCTCGTCGCCCGAGGCGAAGCTGGTAGCAATCTTCATGAGCTCGGAGATGCTGGTGGGGGTCCGGCGCCCCAGCTCATGAACAAGCCCTTTACAGGTCGTTCCTGCAGCGAAAGCTCCGATGACGTCAGAGTCGGTGACCTGAGGTAGCTCGTTGTACTGCTTGGAGAAGCGCCGGATGTAGTCCCTGAGGGACTCGCCCGGTTTCTGTTTGCAGCTCCGGAGGTCCCAGGAGTTGCCACGGCGCACATATGTGCCCTAGAAGTTCCCCATGAAGATCTTGACCGAGTCAGTTCTAGTCAAGGATCTGCCAAGGGGCAGGTGTCCTAGCCAGGCTCTCATAGAGTCAGCCTGGAATAGTGGAAGATTGCGGATGATGATAAGATCATCCTGCGCGCCGCCAAGCTGGCACGCAAGACGATAACCCGTCAACCAAAGCTCGGGGTTCGTCTCCCCCGAGTACTTGGTGATGTTCACCATTGCCGGAACCGGGGTGAGAACTTGGCCCTCTGGATGGCCTCGCTGAAGACGCGAGGACCCGGTGGCTTGGGTGAGGGCACACTGGTCCTCGTCGGAGTCGTAGCGCCATCCCGATGGACGTTGTAGTCTCGGGTGGCTTCGTCGGTCTTCCGTCATCCGCGGGCCTAAAGAATGGCGCGGACGTCAATGTCCTTGACATGCCGCTGGTGGACTGAGGGAGCCCTTGGGGCCTCGGGATGCACCGAGGCTTCTCATTCATGGCGCGCTGGGACTCCATGCTGGTACTCTTCGGCACCACGGTGTCGTGATGCCGAGCTTTCCACCTAAAGGACAGCAGCGTCCTTCAGGAGGTCCTTGAGCTGGCCCCTAACCTGCTGGGCTTCCACGGTGGAAGGCTCGGGCATGCTTCAGAGAAGCATGGCAGGTCTTCGTGAGCTTCCGGCCAGCCCGGGGTGCAACTTCCAAGTTTTTCGGCCCCGTCATCAGCGATGATGCAGGCCTGAACGTCATGGGCTCGGCGTCGTGCTGCTCCACCGTCTCCCCGCTCCTCTTCGTGCTCTAGTGCGGCACGAAGTTGGGCGAGGTGCAGGAGGTCCTCATCCATCCGTGCTTCGATCTCTCGGAGCTGCTCTAGCTCTGGATATCGGTGAGGCGGGCGGGACGTTCCGGCTCTCGGATCCTGCTGAGGCGCGTACCGGGGAGCTGGTGGAGGTGGAGTGTGCTGCCATAGATGCTGCTCCGACAGAGGGACCGCATCTTCCTCCTCATCCGAGTGGACTGTTGACGGTGGATAAGCCCTTAAAATCCACACTTTAACACCGTCAACATACCTCGGATTCAAGGAGGAATAAGCATATCATGAACAAATTTTATCAATAACTAGTTCCACTTGTACTCTTAGCTTGTGAATGAAGACAAGACCAAACAGGCCATAAAACTTCAAGATACGAAGTACAACATCACATAGAAGAGACGGGAGCACCTAGAGGGCCCACATTGGTTTCGACCGACTCATATGTGGGGCCCACAGGGTTCTGGTGACGTGGCACGATCCTCGTGACACTCCACTCAATCCATTCCTAACCCTCAGATCAACTTGTGTTTCTATTCAACGGTGGAGAAACAAAGCACAAGGATCAAGGAGTGAACCGATGCAATCAAGACAAAACCAGCAAAAGGAAATACTCTATGACCACTGGGGACAACAGTGGCTGGGCCCACCTGCCATAGGGGGTCGGCCGACCCACCCCTGGTGGGCCTAGGCCACCGCCATACTCCACCGACCTCCTGCATGCTTCCCACGTGTGGGATTCACCAATGCCATCCATCTTGAGGCGGTATTGAGGCGGTTCATCCAAGGGTGAAGAGGCAAGGAGCACACGGATCGTTGACGTGGCACCCCTCCACATCACCCTCTTCAAGACACACAAGAGACAAGAGAAGCAAGTTAGAGTGAGGTTCCACTCTTTAGTAGTAGTATTAGTCTAGTGTGGTAGTTAGAGTCAAGTTGAGCTACACTCAGGATCTCTGGAGTCGTCTGCTGGAGAGTCTGGTATAGCTCTTGTACCTTTCCTTCTGTAAGACTTCACTTTTATCAATATATTATATTTGCTTTACTTTACTAAGTCCTTACTTAGTGCTTTACTATTCATTATAGTATTGTTGTGTCTTATCTTAGTATTATAGCTGACTTATACTGGATTGTGATACTGTAAAAAGCTATTGTGTGCTGTTCATCACCTATCTTAGGGTGCTCTAGTTGCTTTGTACACAGCTAGAGTAGTGAGAGTTAGTGTAAACGTGGTGCTTAGGCTAAGTCTTGCCTTTGATTGCCGCTTGTCGCATGGATTGTTAGTGGGTGCTAGCAGGTGGTGACAGCCCTATCTAGTCTTAGTATCCCTCCACGTGTTTTAGGCAAGTTCTTAAAAGGTAGGCTCCCATAAGAGCATAGCCGCCTCGGGTAGAGGTTATATCCTATATTGTCTCGGACTATACCCTTCACACAAAAAGTAAGGTAGCAGTCTAGTTAATTCATCTATCTATTAAGGTTAAGTTCACAAGAGTAAAGTAAGAGTCATAAGAGTCTTATGCTCACTCATTATCCTTCTACCTAACTATGCTCTACTAGTTATCCTTATTTATCCTAAACCTTGTCTTATCTCCGTGTCATTACCCTTTCCTCTATATATCGATTTACGCCCTATCACTAGTTGGTACTAAGTTGCAATATACTTAAGGATCTTTCTCTTTTATTAATTATTCCTAGCACCGCTTTTCCTTGGGATAAAATAAATAACGATACCTTGGAATACACCCGGGTGAAGTGCTACAGCGGTATATTCTGTGCGCTTGCGGAATTATCCAATAGACATAAGAAATACCCTCAGGCATTTCTGGCGTTGTTATCAGAGATAGCCTAACACCCTTGTCTCTGGTGATTGCGCTAAGATACGCCAACAAGCATTTTTGGCGCCATTGCCGGGGAAAGCATCAGCCTAGGAATATTAATAAAATTGAATCCGGAGTCTATTGTCAAATTAGCTATCAATTAGTGTTAGGGGCTTACCCCCTGTCTGTGTTTCTCGTTACGGTGAAGCTAGACAATGCATGAGTGGTTTCCAATTGCCGTCAAATTTTATTGAAGATCCAGAGCAATTGTTGAGGAGAACTAGACACCATCAAGTTCCCCCTGAAAGGTTCATCTCAGACCTGAATCCGTTCAAGGAAAGAGGCTGTGCACTATCAACCAAAGAAGCTATGGCCCAAAAGACCATCTCTTAGTTCTCTGCACCGTCGGCTGACAATATCGCCACCGGTCCGCAGCTTAACTTGGGGAATGCCACTTTTGAGCTCAAGCCAGCACTTATTAACATGGTGCGAGCCAACCCGTTCTGTGGGAAGCCACACGAAGATGCTATTGCCCATCTCCAGCACTTCTTGGAGGTGTGTGGTACCTTCACTATCAAGAATGTTTCGGCAGACGCCATCCGTCTTTGCCTGTTCCCATTCTCACTGCTTGGGACGGCAAAGCAATGGTTTTATGCCAACAAGAATGAAGCTACCACTTGGGAGAAGTGTGCAAATGCATTCCTCAAGAAATTCTTCCCGATGGGCAAAACCAGCGCTCTTCGTGGAAAGATTTCAAGCTTCCAACAGTAAGCTAATGAGACGATTCCCGAAGCATGGGAACGTCTCCAGGAGTAATTCGTGCCTATCCTCATCATGGAATTGAAGAATGGCTCCTAATTCAAGGTTTCTATCATGGATTGACTGGATTAGCCCGTAGTCACCTTGATGGTGCCACTGGAGGAGCATTCCTGCAACACAATGCCAAGGATGCTAAGGACCTCATTGAAAAGATGGTTATCAACCAAGGATGGAATGAGAAACGCCTCCTAGCCCAAGAAAAGGGGTATGCACATTGTTCATGAGGTGGACATGCTCTCAGCCATAATGGACCTCTTGATGAAGAAAATTGAAGAAGGTTCCAAAAGGGAACAAGAGGCCATTCGAACCACTGTCACCGCACGAGCAATTGAAACTGATCCATGGTGCGAGGTATGTGGTGGAGAAGATCACTCGGGCAACACTTGTCCCAAGACAAAGGAGGAAGTGAGCTTCATCAACAACAACAACAACAACAACAACAACAATGGGTATCGGCCCCAGCAACAAGGAGGATGGAACTCGCGCCCCTTACCAAGGTAATCAAGGTAATGGTTACAACAATAATTTCAATAATTCTTATGGTAACCAACCTTCTTTGAAAGATCTTAGTCTTAGGCCAATCTAAAATCAGTGATAGCATAAACAAGAAAATAATGGCTAATGATAAGATTCTTGAAAATCTTAGTGAGAAAATGGATAGCTTTGCCACTGCTATGAAAAATCAATTGAGCTTTAATAAAATGCTAGAAACACAATTAGCTCAAATAGCAGCAGCTGTCCGATCCTTCGAACAAGGTAAGATCCCTGAGAAACCTGAGGAACCGGCTGAAGATGTCTGACTAATTTCTACGAGGTTTGGTAAGCCTCCGCCCAGGACAAACCAGGGTTGTCTTCTTGACCCACCATTCATGGCCAAGAATAGTGACCCTGGCCATCCAACCATCACCTGCGAGATCGGGCCACACACCTTCAACAATGCCTTCTGCGACCTTGGATCTAGAGTAAACATCATGTCCAAGGTAATGTATGAAAATCAGCTAGGGGGACCTTTGTACCCCACTTTTGTCAAATTGCAGATGGCCGATCACTCCATCCGGTTCCCCAAGGTATTGGCAAGGGACATCCTTGTCAAGGTTCAAGATGAGTACATCCCTGCTGATTTCATCATCCTTGATATGGGAGTGGATGACGAAGCCCTGTCATCCTTGGAAGGCCGTTTCTCAACACCGTTAACGCCATCATCTACGTAGGATCCGGCCAAATCCACTTCCAACTCCCAGGTAAGAGGATTAAATGTCCTTTCAATGGCTATAAATCTATGCAGCAGGCAAGAAAGAACCTGTGGAAAAACAAGCCTCAATATGCACCCTGTCGGAAGAATAAATCGCCAAAGGCCAAAAAGGCCGAACTGGTAAGTAAAGCTAAGGGGGTGAATAAGGTTGACTCCGCTGAGTCACAAGCATCAACCAAGAATGAATAGCAGAAGAAAGAGGTGCAACCATCATGGTCCCCATCTCTGGGACCAATCGAAGCACCCGAAGAATGAACCCGAAAAGGAGAAGTCCTGCTCTACGGACTTAAAACATGGAGCCCTTGCTGGTAAGGTAAATCAGTATTTATCTCATATTTAATTCTTGCATTTTGATTCTTGCATTGTATCTTCATATTTAAATTTTTGCATAATTTATTTTGACAAAATAAATTTTCTGGACAAATAAAACTTGAGTAGAACCATAGTGCTCACACCTGAGATGGTGGGCACCACCCAAGGTGGGGTCAGGCGACCCCACCATGGGGCCCACTCACCTCTGGTGGTGTTGGCCTGGTGTCCTGATTAATATCCTGAAGTTTAAACACCATCTCCTTCTGCATTTTGTCGACCACCTTTGGTCATGACCACTTTCACATGCTCCAAGGAGAATCCAACACTCACTACCATCCAAATTCCGAAAAGTGGACATTTTGGCATGCATTAGTATTCCCATGGTCCATGGGAATCACTTTAAAACATGCCCCCACTTTTGTCATACACCTTTCTCTTTCACAAAGCACTAGGCAAGGGAATCTCTGAAAATTTCACTACTTTTGGTCCACTACTAGTCTTTACTTTGCTGAACAAAGTGAAGCACGTTGATTAAAAGCTGCTGGAGAGACCAATCATGGGTCGGCTGACCCATGATCTAGTGCCCCCAAGAAATTTGTGTTTGAATTCAAATAGATTTCCTATCCAAAGGTGAAAGCAGTTCTGAACCTGCCATGGTGGGGCTGGCCGACCTGGCCCTAGTGGCCTGGTCACCAGCCCTTCTCCCCCTATAAATACCCATGCATTTTGTGCTCAATTCCACATCCATTCCAGCTGAATCATCTCGAGCACACAATCTCTCTTATCTTCTCTAGTTAAGTGAGTTCTTTCTCAAGTTTAGTTGTAGTTAGCCACTTAAAACAAAAACCCAAAAATATTGTAGTAATAGAAGCTTGTCTTTGCTCTCAAGAACACGTTTGTGGAGGTGACCATACCTCACAAGGACTACTAACATTAGGACTACTAATGCTAACGCTAATGCTAATCTCTGTTGTCTTAGTGTGTTCTTGTGTTGTCTCATTGCTGCAGGAACATGAAGAAGTTCTCCTCCGTGTTCAAGAAGGCCAAGGGAGCCATAGGGAGTTCCTCCCGACGACCCTGCCATGACGAATAAGAAGGAAGAGAAGCTTCACCGAGAGAAGGCCATGAAGTGCTAGACGTGCCTCTAGAGAGAACATTTGAACCTAAGAGCGGCCTCACGTTGAATCAACAAGAGTACCAAAGGTACCTCTCCATCCGACACCAAAGGTTTGAACATACCGGCATCATCGACCCTGTCCTGTTGGACAGCACAGGTGTGACCGTAGAATTTAATACTGTTTTTAATACAATTGGGTGGGGAAACTTTTGGGAAGTGCCTAAACTTGGGATTAAAAAGCTCACCATGGAATTTCTATGCTCTTTACAAGTCACAGATGATAATGTTCACTTCCGCATGTTTAATAAAGAATATAATTTGACTTGGGGAGTTCTTAGTGTGGCACTTGATTTTGATAACACATGTCAACTAAATTTAAGTAGCGCCACAAGAAAATTTGATAAAACTGCTTTCTGGAAAGCCATATCTGGGTCCAATGATTGTTCTGATCCTAAAATTGATGAAATTCATAATCTCACGTTTGCGCTTTCTCCATTATTGGATGGCCATATCTCTTTTTCCTGGATTCAATATGCAAGTCCTTTATAATGATGAGCTAAGACTGCTTTATGCCATGACTAAGAAAATAAAAGTATCACCTGCTAAACTCTTAGTCAACTCTTGGTATAATGTGTTCCAAAGAAGAGAGCCTATATACTTTACTTCTTTCATAACTCACATTGCCGACACAATAGGATCTCTTAAATGAAAACCATTACTTTGTATACATTGCCTCTCCTCGAGATATTATACATAAAGATTTCTTCTTAACTGCTCAAGTCCTAAAGAGAGGTCCAAATGGTGATCTTAAAATGATTTATCCAGGCCATACAACCGAAGTTTCTCTCCCATGTGAGAGACGTCGGTTGTATGCGCTGCGCACACTAACCATAAATTGGGAACGAGAGGCAAGAAGCCAAAATGTTGCAGGGACAGGCAGGGTGACGAGAAGCATGTCACAAGCCGCTCAATTTGAGCAAGGCGGCACTTCACTGAGCAGCAGGGGGAGGTGAAGAAGAAGGTGATGAGGCAAGTTCCACGGACATTTCAAGGTCCATGGAAAGGCCTCCACAGCCCACTCCAAGAGTGCGTACTCCCCAGTCCGTCCACACGGGCGAGGGGACGCCGGAATCAAAGGACAAAAGTAGATCAACTCATTGATGACATGGACGCAATGCAGATTGAGCAAAATGCAACTCTAAGTGTGGCACAACAAAACGCCCGAATTATTGCAAGCCATATAAGATGAAGAAGCATAGCGTTGGGCCGGATGGTTCCACTACTATCCGCCACCACAATAAGCAAAAGCCATGCTTGGGGGAGATCCTCTCCCCCACCAAGGTAAGTCTTCTATCCTAGTCTATTGCATTATTTTAATTTATTATCTTTGTATATAAAAAACCCCATATGTCTCATGAATGTTTATCTTCCTCATGGAAATGATGAATAGTTGCTTTATTAATATTTATTTAATGCCTAATTTACAACTTAGTATTTCTTTGCGTATGGATCACTTGGCTCTTTTAAAATCATCATGAACCTGAAAACTTTATGGATGCCAAGTGCTAGAACTAAGTCTAAGTTGTTATGAGATATGATATGGTGAGACAAGAGCTGCTATAATATTATTCTAAACATGCATGATTACTGGAGATTGATTTCTTAAAAACAAGTAAAACCTTATTGTTCCTCAATGGTAATAAATTCCCACCACAGCCAAATATGCTACACATGTCTTAGCCTTTCCAAATAAGCTATTTACTTTATATTGAGTTTTGTCAAGTCTTGTTGATCCTTATTGAGAGACTTATCATGCTCCCAAGATCAAGATCACGTACACACCACATATATGCTGCTTCTACACTGGAAGTACGCAATCACATGGCTTTCATTTCCACCAAATAAATGCCCATGTGTTAAAGTCATTGAATATCTCTCTTAGTCAACTTGGTAGAAGAGATAAAAGGCTATGCAAAATGAAAGAAAAAGAAAGAAAGATGGACACAAGAATGTCCATAGGAAAGAAAAGAAAATATGAGCAAGTCTAGGCTCATGAATAAAAGAAAAAGGAAAAATGATAGCTATGTCTCTAAAAATTTATTAGAGAGAGATACAATTTCAAATAGAGGAGCATTATAGTCCAATATTTTTCACGCACTTGCACATCTTGATTTAAGGGTATGACACTTCTCTCTTTGGATCCAAGCTTTGACTCTACAATACACGCAAAGTAAGTATGATATATCCTTTCATTCCTACCTTAAGCTCCACATATGCCATTTTTAGAAGTAGGATAACAAAGAGAAGGCAACATTTACTTTGTGCCCTTGGTAAGGAATCATACACCATTTGAGTGACATGAGAGAACCATATGAGGAACATTAAGTTTTCTTTTAAAAAACATTGCTAAAACCTCCAGTATGAAACTTGCAAAGAATGAGAAAATTAGTGCTCAAGTTAAACTATTCTGTCTTTCAACCACCTAAGGCAAAGGAGAAGCCATTAGCCCCATAAAGGACTAAGGTAATATCGATGAATTTTTATAGCCAATTTTTCCATTCAAAAGAGAAGTATTTTGTTGTACACATGGTACTATTAAAATATGAACATTGTAGCAACTCCTGATCCACCGAGGCTAAGTTTAATTATTTTCTCGGGACGAGCAAAGGTTAAGCTTGGGGGATCTTGTTGATGGTAGATAAGCCCTTAAAATCCACACTTTGACACCGTCAACATACCTTGGATTCAAGGATGAATAAGCATATCATGAACATATTTTATCAATAACTAGTTCCACTTGTACTCTTAGCTTGTGAATGCAGAGAAGACCAAACAGGCCATAAAACTTCAAGATACGGTGTACAACATCACATAGAAGAGATGGGAGCACCTGTAGGGCCCACAGGGCTCTGGTGACATGGCAGAATCCTCGTGAAACTCTACTCAGTCCATTCCAACCCTCAGATGAACTTGTGTTTCTATTCAACAGTGGAGAAACAAAGCATAAGGATCAAGGAGTGAACCGACGCAATCAAGACAAAACCAGCACAAGGAAATACTCTATGACTGGTGGGGACAACAGTGGCTGGGCCCACCTGCCATAGGGGGGTCGGCCGACCCACCCCTGGTGCGCCTAGGCCACCACCATACTCCACTGACCTCCTGCATGCTTCCCACGTGCTGGATTCACCAGTGCCGTCCATCTTGAGGCGGTATTGAGGTGGTTCATCCAAGGGTGAAGAGGCAAGGAGCACACGGATCGCCGACGTGGTGCCCCTCCACTCTCCCCTATAAATAGAGGCTGCCATCACCCTCTTCAAGACACACAAGAGACAAGAGAAGCAAGTTAGAGTGAGGTTCCACTCTTTAGTAGTAGTATTAGTCTAGTGTGGGAGTTAGAGTCGAATCGAGCTACGCTTGGGATCTCCAGAGTCATCTGCTGGAGAGTCTAGTATAGATCTTGTACCTTTCCTTATGTAAGACTTTACTTTTATCAATATATTATCTTTGCTTTACTTTACTAAGTTTTTACTTAGTGCTTTACTATTCATTATAGTATTGTTGTGTCTTATCTTAGTATTATAGCTGACTTATACTGGATTGTGATCCTGTAAAAAGTTGTTGTGTGTTGTTCATCGCCTATCTTAGGGTGCTCTAGTTGCTTTGTACACAGCTAGAGTAGTGAGAATTAGTGTAAGCGTGGTGCTTAGGCTAAGTCTTGCCTTTGATTGCCGCTTGTCACACAGATTGTTAGTGGGTGCTAGCAGGTGGTGACAGCCTTGTCTAGTCTTAGTATCCCTCCACGTGTTTTAGGCAAGTTCTTAAAAGGTAGGCTCCCATAAGAGCATAGCCGCTTCGGGTAGAGGTTATATCCTCTATTGTCTCGGACTATCCCCTTCACACAATAAGTAAGGTAGCAGTCTAGATAATTCATCTATCTATTAAGGTTATGTTCACAAGAGTAAAGTAAGAGTCATAGGAGTCTTATACTCACTCGTTGTCCTCCTACCTAGCTATACTCTACTAATTATCCTTAGTTATCCTAAACCTTGTCTTATCTCTGTGTCATTACCCTTTCCTCTATATATCGATTTACGCCCCTATCACTAGTTAGTACTAAGTTGCAATATAGTTAAGGATCTTTCTCTTTTATTATTTATTCCTAGCACCGCTTTCCCTTGGGATAAAACAAATAACGATACCTTGGAATACTCCCGGGTGAAGTGCTACAGCGGTATATTCTGTGCGCTTGGGGAATTATACAATAGACATAAGACCTCAGGCATTTCTAGCGCCGTTATTAGAGATAGCCTAACACCCTATCTCTGGTGATTGCGCTAAGAAACGCCAACGTAGACATCCTCCAACATTCCTTCCTCCAGGTGCACTAGGTGGTAGCACTCCCGGGAGAGGTCATAGTAGTCCTCATCGAAGCCGGGACGCTGAGGGCAGTTGTCCCACGCGTCGATGAGGTGGGGGAAGGCCTGGGTATCGCGGACAACGGTGAGGTCCACGTTCTCCCAGAAATCGTTGTCGTAGCTGTCGCTGCCGAGGTGCCACCGTGATGGCGAGACGCGACCGTTGCGGTCCTATCCTTCCAGGTACTCCGACAGGACGAAGCTGGCGCTGGAGTCCGTCTCCCCTGCTGCTGCATGCTCTGGGAGTGCTCCCAGGGGAAGATGGCGGAGAGTTGACGAGGTCATCCATGCGCTCAAGGTGATGAATGTGCATCATCATCAAGTCGTGCTGCTAGGCATGAATGGCAAGGCATGTGAGCATCCAGGGCTTTCCAGAGCCCGAACTGCGAAAGGTGACGGCACCGTCGGTCTCCCCCCACTGGGGACAGAGGGAAACGACAGGCGGCGCCGTAGTCCCACCCACATCCCTCCGAGGAGCAGCGGGTGGGCGAGGTGGTGCCTCTGCTCGCGGGGCCAGGCCAGTGGCTGGCGCAGAGGTAGTGTCCCCGCTGGGGGCACCAGGTGGGTCGTGTCTCCCACGACGGGACGTGGGTTGAACCGGGGGCGCCTCCCCCGCCTGGTTCAGCGGGAGCGACGCGTGGCGTTCCCTCCACCCCTCGGCGCAGCTGGAGGGGTCGCCGTGGTCCCTTCCCCAGCCTCCTATTGGGCTAGGGTCGAAACTGATGGTGACGCAGGGCTCGGCCGAGCGGAGGACCATCTCGTAGCCGTGGCCAGTGGCCACAAACTCGAGGCTCCCGAACCGGAGCACCGCGCCGGAAGGAAGCGCAGGAAAGCCATCAGCGATTCGGACCTGAATCAACACATAAAAGTCCCCTACCTGGCGCGCCAACTGTCAGTGGTAGGATTAGCAAGTGCTAACACTGGCTAGTAAATTTGTGATTTGCGGTCGAGGCTACAGATGGTGCAAGGGGGAACACAAAGAATTATGCTGGTTCAGGCAAACGTTGCCCTACGTCCAGTGTGTGAATCGAGTCGTGTTGCCTTGCACCGCGATGCTTGTAGTAGGGGTTACAAGCTGAGGCGAGAGAGGGAGGAGCTCCCAACTCTCTAATGCAGTGTGTAGTGTGTATGTGGGTTCTATGGCAGTATGGTGTGAGATTGACGCAATGTCTCTCTAAGGTTGGCCCCTACCTTTCCTTTTATAGTCACAAGGGAGAGACAGGTTACATGCTCTTTGCTGTAGAAATAGTTCTTGGCATGGTAGTGGCCATGAAGATCGGCACCTATCGTCAGCCACGGCTCCAACTTGGTACCTTGGAAGCATGGCCATTGTCATTCGAGTGATCCTTCACTGTTTGATTGGTGAGTTCCAAAGTGGCGCACAGTGCCGGTCGTGGCTGCTGTGTGGTGTGGTGTGGCGTCATGCGTCGTACCTGGTCACTACTCGTCCTGCATGGCATGGTGAGAGAGCGAGTCGCCCCTTGGGCGTTAGCCCTGGGGCTCGGGGTCTTGCCCCGCAGCGATGTAGTGGTGGCATTCCTCTTCGGGCGCGTTCCTTCTCGTGTGAGGTACTTCCCTGAGGGGTAGGTGGGCCCGGATGGAAGATTTGCCCAATCTCCAAGGATGGCCACACAGTTGACGCCCCTTGCTCCTGTGCAGTTCGTGCGCCAGGAGTATGGTCTGTCACAGTCATAGCAGGGGAATCCCTCCGCAAGTGGGGCGTTTCACTGTGTTCTGTCCTTGGGACAGTGTGGAGGTAGTGGGGCCGTCAGATCGGCCGTCAGGGGAGACTTGGTAGTTGGTACGGCAGGCATGCGCGCGTGAGGCGTAGTCATGCTGTGGGTTCCACTCGATGGGACCAGTTCCTGTAAAGTGGTCAGAGGGGTCACATGAAGTGCAAGATTTCTCTGCTGACGTCAGCAGGGCTCGGGCGGATCAGAGAGTTGCGCCCGAGGCTGCAGTGCATAGTGGGAGGCTCGGGCAAATCGGAATATAGCGCCCGAGGGTTCTTCTTTCCCGAGCCCTGTCGTCAAGGCTCGGGCGAGTCAGTGAACTCCCCCGAGGGGTCTATTCGTCTGGGGGGGCGATGCACTGGCGTGGCAGGGGATGCAGACCTTCACGAGTGTAACCACAGTGGGCCTCTGTTGGGCTTGTTTGGGCCAGGCCTTATTTGGGGAATGTATTTTTGCATGGAAGTTGGGTACCCCATACTTTAGGTACCCGACACAATTCAACTAACCATGACTTAGATCAAACGAGAATCGATAACTACTTGAATCCATCTAGTAGTGGGATAAACCATACATGATCAACACGAGCGTGACGGTACTTACAACAAGCTTGGCGTCCACCGGATGACACCCAACTTATCGAAGAACCGGTTCTACGTTACTCCTACTCCTAGAGTTTTGGCCGAGGGCCAGAAAAAAGGAACTGTTTTTGTATTGATTGATGTGTTTTGTTGCAATGCGCTTGGGCTTATATTTATACCCAGCAGCTAGAGGTAAAATCATAACTGAATGAAAACGGTAGCTAGAAATAAGGAAACAATAAAAATCTCCTAATTCTAAGATAAATCAGAACCCAGCCTTTCCTTTCTTGTGGGCCCTTTCCATGATTGCTTCGTCGTGGCTGTTGCAGAGTCCATCCTTGTCCGACCCACTTTCCAACCTTGCTGAGGTCATCAGATATCCGATCCGGTACTCCCAATCGGCTGTTTTCTCCTTGCGACAGTCTTCTCCCGACTCGTCCAAAATCTGGTGTAAACATATGCCCCCAATTTTGGGATAAAATTGATTTTATTCCAAAATTAGCTTCAAATCCCAAATGGTCTTCTTGACGTTTTCAATCGGATCTTAGAGCAGCACTCCCTCATAACTTTTGCTGCAGTGCCTTGGCCTCTCTGCTTTCCAAACCGCTTCTGTAGCCGCCGCACCAAATTCGAAACCATAGCCATAATTTCTTATTTCGAGTTCAACATTTCTTTCAAGCTTCATGGCGATTCCGACTGAGATCCCTGAGGTATGCAACTTTGTTTTCATCTCTCTCTTCTTCTGGTTCCCTATTTAATGTGGATTATTTTACCAGGAAATGAAGAACGAGATCCTTATCCAATCGGCCAATGTTCCTTCTGCTTATTATTTGGGGCCTATGAGAAACCCCGATTCAGCCGATTTTGTCTCCTAAGAAACCAATCATGTCCCATTCAAATCTTCATTGGTGAGTGCATCATCTTGGACCAAGCAAACTTTCCACAACTGGCCCAATATACCAGCTGGTTGGAGAGATTGGTTCCGCAGGGTGTCAGCGAAGAAGAATACTGACTGGGAGATGTACAACCTGAACCAATGCCTCAACCTCTCTCTATCTCTCTCAATTAAAGAAGAATGAGCCCCTTCTCAGCACAGCTTGCTACTTCTGGTCCAACTCTATAAATTCTTTCATTTTCGGTCATGGTCCAATGTCCATCACCTTAGGAGATATCCACTTACTGGCGTCAAAGTTATAGGTTCTGATCAACTTTGGGACCTTCGATCTAAAGGCGAGCAGAAACTCCTAAATGTCCTCAGATTACAGTGGTTGGACCAGTTACATTGTCACCAATCAAGGCTCTGGCTCCAATATCAGCAACAAAGAATACATAGCCTTTCTGATGATGTGGATGGAGTTTATTTTCTGTGGTTCATCTCTTGGGCCAGCATATCTTTATATGGCACTGGAACAAAAATTGGCTGCTAGAAAGTCAGTACCCCTGGGGAACTGCTTCTCGGGGCTGCTTATAACCTGATGAATCAAGTAGCCTCTCACTTACTGAAAAACAAGCCAATTCCCTGCTGCTCAGGCCCCTGGTGGCTAATTCAGCTTTGGTTGAATCTGTATTTGTACCGAAAACCTGATCTGACCAACCTTAGCTTCCCATCACCAGATTTTGCAGAAGGAGAGAATGAAGTCAGCAGAGGGTGTCAATCATATGGTGAGGCTGCCTTGGCCATTATGATTCCCATCAGCGAGGACACCTTTTCGAAAGACTCTACAGAGGCCTCAATCCAGATGTCCTTATATGATTTCCATATGAAGAGAATGTTGAACTAACCTTTCCTTACTATTTCAAATTTGAATCAGGTTGCACAGACCAACAAGCAATTGAGATCTTCAATAGCATCATAAAACCCTGTGCTTTGCCTGTTGACTTCAAACACCTTCGCAGCATCAATGTCTATCAACCTGTCTGGCCTAAGTAGGAATTTTACAATCCCAACTTCATGGCCAGACAGCTTGGACTGGGTCAGCTTGCACCCAGGCTATTCTTCACCGATATTCTGAAGCCTAGGGAGAGCATTCAGGATGCGCTGACCACCACCAGAATATTTCAACTGGGGTCAGACCATCCAACATATGCACCCCCACTTTGGTCGACAGTATGCTTCATTCATGCATCCATTAACGCTTGGTGGCAATAATGGCATCCCCACTTATTTGGTCAACGAATTCATGACAATTGCCTCGCTCTGGACGCAGACTTCTCCTCAAACGCCGAGGTAAACCAATCATAATCATGCCAATTCCAGTTAGTCATCAGCATTTAACAAGTCATTGTCTGCAGGATCCTGAAACACTCCCACCAACGGTCATCGATTATTTTCCTTCACGCGACAACAAGGATGGGCTCTGAAGCACCTTCTCTGAATCAAATGATGAAAACCCCAGCTCAAACCTTAGTGACTCTTACACCCAAAAAAAGCCATTGCTTCCAAGAAAACGGTCACCAAGAAGCCAAGATCACAAAGACCTCATACCCAGGTATGACATTGTCTCAATCTAGTCTTGCCCTTTTGCTACATCATTACCCTGAACAGATGTTCACCTGCCATTCCCAAGCACAAACGGAACATCCTTCGGTTGAGGTAGCCAAACCAAACCCTTCTTCAGAGAAAGACCCTGAGCAGCAAGTTGAAATACCAATCTAGGACACTGCCCTTGAAAAGCCCGTTCAGCTGATCATTACTGAATCTCCTGACCGTACTCAAGGTTTGTCACATTATTTTCCCTCGGAGCCTTTTACTTGTGACATCTTATTTTTGAATCTTTTAAAAATGTAGCCAAATAGTCCAGTGTTTGAAGATGATCAAGACTCGGCACCTCCTTTATTTTCTGGTAACCTACTTTGGATGTTAATGCTATCACCGCATTTTCAGTGTTATTCTGATCACCTTTGTTTCCAGATGCCTAGCCAACTATGCAAGGACCGAACCTGGAACCTCGGATTGACTCGTCATCAGCAGCACCTATCAATCCTGAAAAGGTACACAACCACTTTGCTCTTCAAAGCATCAACCAAACATGACCTTCCCATCACTTGACTCCAGGCGCGGCGTTCCCCATCTTTGAGCTACTCCTTTCGACATCAACCAATTTCTTGACGAAGAGGAGATCAACTCTTGTCAGCACATGCTTCCAGAGGATGTTGTTCGGGATCGGCTATCGGAACTACTAACCCTCTTTGAAAAGAGCATAGCCGATTTGGTCCAGAACGTAACTCCTGATCCAGGAGATTTTATCACTCCTTCAAGACCGAGTGAAACCTGATACCCTGAACACTCTTCTGAAGGTTACTGACTTCAGAGACCGTGCCCCAGGACCTTATCAGCATTCATCAATCAGGCTGAACTTAGCATGGCACAATCTCAGAAAGAGCTTAACAAACAGGATGCCCATTCCCTGGCGAAACAAGTCGATGCCATGATCTCTTCTTCTGTCGCCGCTTGCACCGAACTTGACAAGTTGATGATCCGATGCCAAGAGCTAGAAGTAAACTTCAAACAGTAAACTCGGCTATCTCTCAGCACGAGCAAACCTTAGCCCACTCCCCAGACACCATAGCTCAATTGAGGAAAAGCGTTGGTGCCAAGATCAATGAGGGCAAGCTTATCTACAACCGCCTTAGTTGTCTTCTTGGATCTAAAGATGCAGACTGTCAAGCCATCCAGACCAACGAATATCTTCATGATGAAATCGTAACCGCCCTTCATGCCATGCTGAAACTGTAATGATATGTTTTCATTTGGCAGACACTGCAACTCTATTCTGCCAATCATCGGCTATTTTTACCCGATCCTGTCATGACTTTCATTTAGCCGATTCAGAACGGCTCTCAGCATAGCCGATCTGATTAGCTTTCCATGTAGGCCAACCGTCAGACAACTCACTAGGCTAGGCGCTCAGACGTCTGCTTCCGCACCGCCACTGGTTGGACAGGCTTGCCAGGTATGCTCGAGAAATCCCTCCTTTCACGGCCCTGTCTTGTATCTTGAATCCTTCATTTCTATCTTAGCCTAGGTGGCGATGAAGGCGCTTCGAGCCATGCCGCCGGATCTTCTAGTACCAACCCAGTGACCATCGACTCGTCATCAGACTCCACTGATTCGTACACGGCGGAGGACAGCCGGCACTTCCACACACAGATGCGGGAGTACCGCAACCTGTACTCGGAGGCGACGAAGGAGAACGGTCGTCTCAAGCTCTTCGTGGATGCTCAAATGACCACTCTTGCCACAGCCGATGCAGAGCTCGCTGCGATGCGGGCTCGTCTCAGGGAGGCTGACAACCTGGTGGCAGGTGACTTCTGCTTCTTCGCCCTTTTCCCTTGTAGTTATCACCATGGATTTTGTTAATGCACATTTCTCTGTTCAGCCATGACAGCGTAGATGGAGAACTTGCGTCTGATCGCCAACGCCATCGCCGACATGGTCAATGCACGTGGTGAGGCGGTAGAGTTTCGTCTCCAGGACGTCTGCCACCGCGATCGACAGATAGCGATGATCGGCGTTCGTCATGGCGCCTCCTTCGCGCTCGGCACTGCCCAACTCCGCTCCGGTCAAGATCTTTTGACCGTCGAGCCCGGCTTCCCGGATGAGGTTGAGGAGCCGGAAGGCCTGGTAGTGGCCTTCGAGGAGCACGCCGACGCCGTTGCTCTTGTCACCTCCGCCGACGACATTTTGAACACAGTGTTTGTCGGCGATTTGTAATCAAATGTGAACTTCATGAACAAACCTTTAAATGTAAATATTCTTTTATTTCGTTTTTTGCTCTAAAGGCGATGCATATCGCATCGGCAGTTACACCCCGTCAAGGGAGGTTTACATTTTTGTTCTAAAGGTGATTCTCCTTAGAATCAGTTGTTGTGCTCAGAGTTTCATTTTATGCTAAAGGCGATCCTATTACGGAATCGGCTATTTTCAGCCTGATCTATCCGATCGGCTTCGCCCTCTTTCTTGGGAAGTTCAGAATAAAGTCTCATAGCTGATTACCTAGATCGGCTGTTGGTCATCAATAGTAACCTTGATGACGCCTCCTTCCCATGTTTTGCCCGAGAAACAATCAAAGTCTGCCAGCTGTAACACCCCAGGTGTTAGTCACGAGCTAATCAGCGAGTGTGGACCTAACCAAGTTATGTCAATAAATGATTTTGATCACCGTCTCACATTCATCTCCATCTACCATGACTATTGGAAGAGTCTCATAAAGATCCAAATCAAGAATCCACTTGAAATAGCAAATTATATGCTTGTTTGGATTTATTGATTTAGGAAAGATGAGCATGCAAAGTCAATAAAATCTTGCAAACTTGAGCAAACAACTCTATTTGAACTCTAAAACAAAAGTCATGAAGGATTCATATTGAGCAAATGTCCAGAAAATATCTCAATTGGCCTAAATCTCCAATTTAAGCTCCTAATGATGTTATTTTGACCAAAGTGAAAATATTATTTCTGATCAAGATATGAAGTTTGACCTTTAATAAAAGTTATAGAACTTTTGGAGTAGAGAAAATGTTATTTTTGGACCAAGTCATGATTTAACCTATAAGTGCCTCAAAAAGTGAGATCAAGACAGAGTTTACCCTGGAATTCAGCATTTAATTAATGCTAAGTCTAAAATTTGTCCCTACTGCAAAGATGCTGCCATGTTCTCCAAATTTTGTTTAGCAACTTGAGTGGGACCCAATATAAAAGTTGTTTCAAACTCTTTGTAGCACAACATATCAAAATTTGGATTTCATCCGAGTTTGTTTGACAAGGTTTGTCACTCGATCTTTGATCAGTAATTAACCCGTTGACAGTAGCCACTTTGGGATTAATTATTTCCTAATCCATTGGTCAACTAATGGAACACTATTTATACAGATTGTATACCACAATGTGGGCAACAACTTTGATTAAGGGCACTCAGACCGAATCTACTCCGGAATATACCGTTTCAGCGTTCAAATCGGAGCAGAACGACGTCCGCCACGTGCTCGTCGTAATGCTGCAAAGGTGGACACGTGGCTGCAGGCACCAGAGTGCGCCCCACCATTGCTGCCACCTTGCCCTCTCTCTCTGTCGCGTCTCTGCCTGAGAAAGGCGACGCCAGAGCGCTTCAGCTCGCCCTCTCTCATTTCTCATCCACCCTCTCGCCTTCCCACTTCCTCCTCGCTCTGCTCGCGCAGCCGGATGGCACGGCCGCCATGGCTATGGCCGGGCTAAGCTCCGTGCTGTGCTGCTACTCCTAGTCCTCCCTCTGGTCGAGTTAGTATCGCCATTTTCATCCCCATCTCGTGCTGCATCTCCAGGCCCCCTTGAATCGCCAGTTTCACCCCTGCGCCATGTCGTCGCCGGTCGCCGTCATTCTGCGTCGCTGTCTGGCCTCGGCCAGCAGCCATGGCCGGCAGGTGCTGGTCGGGTTGGGGACGGATGCGGCTGCAGCTGGCCACTGCCAGGCTCGCGTGGCCCTTGGCCGTCGCTGGCAGCCGGCAAGCCGAGCTCGGCATCGCCCCTCCATTCCCTCCTCTGCGTTCTGATCCAAGGAAGAAGAAGACGTCCCCTGTATCCCTCTCCCCCTGTGGATGACAAGTGGGACCCACAGGATCTCATTTCTGCCTCATTTATTCAGAATTCATATTTTTTTGTAAAATCCATATCTCCAGTTTGGTAGCTCCAAAAATAGTGTGGTTTGTTTTGTTAGCTTGCTTGTGAAATGCTCTGCATGCTAGATCTAGTAGATATGCTTGGTTATTTATGTTTTTGTGCTGTAGAAATTATTTTAGAAAAGTGGTTTAAGAAATGATTTAACGTGCTTTTGCTCATATCTAGGGTTTTTGAAGTCCAAATACAGTGGTTCCAATTTTGTTAGACTTCTCTTGAAATGCACTAGATGACAAGAGTATAAAACTTGCAGGTTGTTTACTATTTTAATGATGTTTCACATTAATCTTATTAAATAGGAAATAAATGGCTGATTTTCTTATTATTTTTGTAACTGGAGTTGTATTGCTCCAAATGGCATGCAAATTTAATTGTAGACTCTCTATATGATGTGTAATGTATGGTTACAATTTCATGATTTATGGTGCATGTATGACTGAGTTGTTGATTTATCTTCTTTGGTGCATATTAAGTAGATTTAAATGCATTATAAATAATATATTGTGGTAAAAATGAAAAATGGTGTTCCACTACCTTTGTATGATATTGTGCTACCCTGAGAATCAATAATATGGCTATGTGCCTACTGAAAGTGTGATGTTTTCGATTTAATTTGCTCTCTAATGTATTGTTGCATTATATATTTGTTTATTTTGTAATAATTAAATAATGGAACCTGAGCATGTAAGATTTGAACCTTGATCATGATTGGTAATTAACTGTCTCTCATAAAAATATCAGCTCTATTTGAGGTGTTTACCATATAACTTAAATAATTAAATAATAGGCCTTTATGTACTAATGGGTGAAAGATTAGAGATAAATGATTTTATGCATGTCTCTTGTGATGCTTACCATATCTTGTCAGAGCTAGATGTGTTGTATGATCATGTAGTGATGTTTGGAGCTATCTAAATAGCCCATTTGTATGTGTATGTTTGTGTAGTCACCAAGTGGAAAACATGTTTTGCTTATATGCTGAAAATGGCTGCGGGAGCAGGCCCTGTTGTTGTGATATTTTACACATGAAAATCATGTTGCATATAAATATGTTCTATATAAAAGTTGTAGCTAACTTCATTGTATAGCTTGTCCTAAATTTTCATGGTCATCGGCCTGATAGTTTAGGAGTTATGGCTTTTGGAAGTCTGCTGTCAGGTTTAGATTGTTTTCCGTCCAGATCTGATTGTTTGCCTTGTTTGCCTAAGTTAAGCTTTGAATCACACCTTGGTGATAATAAATAAGTTGTAGTAGATTTCTTTGGCTTTTGAAATTTTCTAGGATCATCCCTTTTGATAGGTCTAGATCCGTAGTTATGATTGTTTGAAGTGTGAGGACAGAATCTGTCCAAATCTGGAAAGAGCTGCCTTCAATGTGTTGTTTGACCTTTATATGTATTGAATTATCTTAATATGATAATAGAAAAGTTGTAGAAAATTTCAATAGCTTTCCAGAAAGGCTTATATCACCCTGGTTGGATGTGTATAGCTTGAGTTATGGTTAAATCTTATGCTTGCTGTCCTGCTGCCCATAAACTGCATGTGTGGGATTATGATTGCTTTGACTTTGCTTTGCTTGGTGTGATTGTTAGCTTATGGTTCAGTGATGGTATATTAACATGCCTTGTATTACTTCCTTTTATTCATACATGTGCATTGTGCATCTCATTTAGATACGATAGATGAACACGTGGAGTGAAGGACATGATGATGGAACTAACCACAAGACGGTGTGGTGGACTAATCACGAAGATGGAAGGACTAATTGAGTGCTTGGATGGGAGATGCTCATCGAACGAGTGTCATCTAACAAACGCTGACTTAGTGTTGAATCCCAGGCAAGCCCCGGAGCATCCTTAAGCCTCCACCTATTCTTTTTACAAATGCACTGGTCTTTATTAAATCGTATGGTTGTGCACTTAAGTATAGGAGTTGATTTGATACCGTTGTTGCATAATTACCTTGTCCACTCTACATATGATCCTGGTACTATTACTAGACAAGGGATGGGTTTGATCTTATGCCTAGCCATGCTTAGACAGGTAGAAGTCGAGGGATTTCCTATCCTTCGTGAGCATAGGTGGTGACTATTGCTGATGGGGATGGATTTTACATGGTTGACTATATGTGCCACCATGCCACAATGATAATGAGAGAATCAAGGCTAGGTAGTGGGGAGCCGCATGACATGGTTGAGGTCATGCTGTCTTCGGTGCTACTTGCGGTCGACTAGGACTGAGGCCACCAGACATCTGTTGAGATTGAAGGACGTTGTCACATAGCTGGCCAGATAAGTCGTTCTGACCGCGAAGCCGAGTAGTTCTTTCTGAGCCGAGAATTGGTGTGACATGGATAGACATATTCTGGAGGTAGGAAGGATGTGCGGAGACACCATTTTGCCATAGTCAGGTCAGGGACCTGCACTTCCTGTAAGTGGGTTTGTCTCCGAGAATATGGCCCCCGCCAAGCTCGCGATATAATATGATTCAGAAAGATCTAACTGTGACCCAAGAAGCCACTGATCAGGCTGACAGGGTTTGTGATTGGCATATTTGCCAGCTGGTACAATCGATTCAAATCGCCATCTCTCCTGGTTAGTGAGAAACTGAACTGATCTTCTGGTGAGGTAGAGGTTAACAACTTGAACATATTGATTATGGTGAGATGAGGTTGATATCTGTGGATATCGGAAATCATATGGTTGTATTGTTTGCTATAATATCAAGTGATTGTTTAGTATAGCTGCAAACCTTAGCTTAATAGCTTAACTGAAATCGAAGCTAAACCATATCTAAAATTTATAAGTTGAGGAACTACTGTAGTAATGCTTTTTATGCAAAATGTTGCTATCCTCTGAGCTCCACCAAATAAGCCTGCATATCCTTGAGAGTCTTTTTATTTACTTCGTGTCGGGTAAGTCTAGCTGAGTACATTTGAGTACTCAGGGTTTTATTCCCAATGTTGCAGGAGGAATACTTTGTTGTCTAAAAGAGCTACTTCTATCCTTCGAGAGAGGAAGACTAGACCTTGGGCAAGGTCATGTATCTATCTTATCTATGTTGCTGTGACTGGTCGGTACTTGGCACTGTATTCTGAACTTAAGTGTCTGTAAATCTATTTCGTTTCCGCAACTAAAATTTTATGTAAAGTCTATCTTGTACTCTGATGTAATTGAACTATGTGCGAATCTATGTATCATGTGTATGTGTGCTGCTGAGTTTCTGTGATCCTTGGGTAAGTGCTGTGTAAAAGTTTGAAATCCTTCGAGATTTCACGGACTACCGGGTTTATATTGGCTCAAGTGTGGCTTGATAGCTAGGTAAACAGCTGTCGCTGTACTTGTGCTCGTATAAATTGGTCGGTTCTGTTACACCAGCTCCCAGTAAGCGGCATCTGCAGTAGCTATGCTCACAGAATCATCAGCAGGAACAGTTTTGACTTCATCCCCGTGCCATTGAAAAATGCATTGGTGCATCATCAAAGGAATGCAGGAATTCGTGTGAATCCAGTTGCGGCCGAGGAGCAAAATGTATGAACCTTTGTCGTCTATGACAAAGAAGGTGGTGAACAGAGTCTTTTTTCCAATCTTTAGCTCCACATTGATTGCCCCCCGAGTTGGAGACGAGTTGCCACCAAAATCCCTGAGCATCAGATCAGTTTCAATTAAATCATCAGGCCCCTTGCCGAGCTTCTGGAACGTAGTATAGGGCATCAAATTGATAGATGCGCCGCCATCTACCAGCATCTTGGTCATTAGTACCCCGTCGACGTAGCCTTTCAAGTACAGTGCTTTCAGGTGCCGAAGCTTGGAAGGTCTGTCAAAGGTAGCTTGTTGTGCAATCACCAACCTAACTGCCAGTTCTTCGAGTTCATCCTCATCAGACTTTGACGGAATCACCATCCTGTGTGCTGCTAGTGCCTTAAACTCTGCAGGCAATATGACGACCATCTAGACGTCAGCTGGCTTCTTGCCCCTGTCATCAATCTCTTTCCTGCGCCAAACTCGCTTTTTACAGGATTCTTCTTCCAGCTCTCTATTCCTCAGACGCTGGACGCGCCTCCTTTGACTGCGTGTCAGATAGCCGGGGCACCACTATCCTTCGCGCCACTTCGGCTCATTGCGCTGGTAGTCCCTGTACTTGTGTTCGTGTGTATCTCTTTTTTCATGCCGATCGGCACTCTGGTGAGGGTACCTTATGCGATCGTGTATGGATCGGCGGTTGGTCTGATGCCTCCTGTAGTCCTGATACTGATCACTGCATTCAGGACAATTGTTAATGGTTGGCAACTTCAGACCTTCGTTCTAGTAATGCCTGAAGAAAGGACAGTGCCAGTGTTCTTTTGCTTTCTCCTGGTAATAGGCTTCTTCTTCCTCTCTGGCCCATCTCTGGTAGTCCTCTTCCTCAAGCCACCTCTGATAATCTTTCTCTCGGTGTCGGTGCCACTTGTTCAACAAGTGCTGGGACGTCACCCTTCATTTGCTGGGTCCCCCTTTGGACGTACCTTCGATGGAAGAGTAAAAGCCTAAGTGTGGGGGTAATTGTTGACACTTGTTAACGTCTAATTTTTATTATCAATTATCCCTGCATTATATATTAAAATAGGGCTATTACTAATAATTTCCATGAGTTTTGGTGAATTGTATATTTTCCAGGGAATTATCCAGAAAAGCTTAAAAGAGGGATTGAAGTGCTTAATTATCACGAAACTTGAACGTGAAGGCAACATACGTCATCGGCAAGGTAGAAGCATCTAGAAGACACCCGAAGCAACCGGGGCCCCACCACCTAACAGGTGGGGCCGACCGGCGCCAAGGGCGCCAGGTGATGCCCTCCTAGGGTTTCTAGCCGCCGTCTTCTGGAGTCTTCCACAACCGCCTATGAGGAGTCATCTTAGCCCTACGTTAAGTCGGTTTGATCCAATGGTACACATTCATCCTACCGGGCTACAAATAAAGGGCCAGACCCCCCGGAGGAAGCCAGATCAAGAGCTAAAGAGCCTGAAGCATTAGATAGATATCCATTAGATCTAGGCTAGCAATCAAGAGAGAGATTAGAGAGATAGAGTATAGGAGTAGAGATTAGGAGGAGTCCCGACTTGTTGGAGCTTCTTCGTAGCTGTATTCGTCTGGATTCAGCTCCCTCGCCCGGAGCTGCATTCTGAGGTACTTTTGTATTCAACATTCTAATTTAAGTAAGCAGTTGTTCTTATTTGTTCTTAAGTTTGCAACTCATATTGAGTGCTTTGATCTTGGTAGCTCCTAGATTGAAGTAATAGTTTGTAGTGTAGACGTGGTGTCTCGGCTATGATTACTTGTGAATGTCCCCTGATTGGCCGGATAGTGGTAGTTCGCGTAGGTGAAAGCTACGTTGATTCCTCTGTAGTCTACTTCCCGTTGATAGGATCGATAGGTATATAACTTCTTGGTAGGAGAGAACTCTGATTTCTACTCTTATTTAGGTTACTACCCAGTTAGAACGGTATTATTCAAAGCTTACCGGTTGTTGGAACTAGATAGTCACTAGCTATTGCGTTATTCTTAATATTCTCTAGATTGATTGTGCCATTGGGTTAAGAATCAATAAACTTAGTCAGTATCATCTACTGTTCCTTTGGGTTCGATATTAAACCTGGATAGTCTGGGTGAAGTGCTACATCAGTATTATATCTGTGCGCTTGCGAATAATTTGATAATAATAATAATAATATTTAATAGAGTACAGTTAATTTATACCAACAAGCATTTCTGGCACCGTTGCCGGGGAACGGTTTGCTGGTTTTGACTTTAGTTTATCTTAATCTTATATTATACTTTTATTTTTTACCTTTGTAAATATGGAACCCATATCCCAACTTTTATATCAATACGGAGCACCATCACGATCATATCTCTAGCCAAAAGAATCATCTAAACCTATTACATCATCCGTCTATGAGCTATGCCCGGGATTAATTAAGTTAGTTCAGGAACCTTTTTTTTCTGGTAGTTCTAGCGGAAACCCCTATTCCTATTTAACTGATTTTGAGCAAACATGTGCATGTCTACATATTAAGGGCATGGCAGATGAAACTTTAAAATAGAAACTCTTTTCGTTTTCGTTAATGGGAAAAGCAAAGAAATGGTATAACCGCCATGTTGGGAGTAGTCAAGGAGATTGAAAAGTATTGCGTGCTAATTTTTGTCTTAAATTTTTCCCTATCGAGAAAGTCGCTAAACTTCGCTTTGAAATTATAGGATTTAAACAATTAGATAACGAATGATTAGGCAAGGCTTGGGAACGCTTTGATGGATATGTAAATTCTGGACCTAATCTTGTTTTACCAGAACCTATGCTTTTGCAACATTTCTTTTTAGGCCTTAATGATAAAAATAAAAGATACCTTAACTTAGCCACGGGTGGAGCATTTATGCATATTACTGCTACACATGCTAAAACCATTCTTACTAATATCTTAAATGATCTTCCTGAAGAAAAAGAAGAGTTGTTAGAAGATGAACTTTTGTTACTTAAATCTAAACTTTTGTCTGATTCATCTCAACCTTTTGCTAAATTAGAACCTGAACTATCTAATGGGAAGGAGATAACTCCAATTTCTGATTTCATGCTTGAATTTGAGGATGAACCTTTTGATGATTATGGAAATACCTCATGTTATCGTAAAATTATGAAACCTCAAGAACCTATGAATTTTAAAAATTTAAATTTTTCACATCCTGCTGATTTAAAATTTCTTAGAGAAATAACAAGAGAATTGATTTTTATTATGAGTAATGAGTGGTTGATAGAATCTAAACTTTCAAATGATATAATTCGTTTAAATTCTCCTGCCATTACTATTAAATGTCAAATTGATGCATATCCTTTTGATGCCTTTCATAACCCAGAAGTAGGTGTCATTATCATGTCTCTTACATTTACTGAAAAATTCTTGAATGATATGCCATTAATTCCTACAAACAAATTATTGAAAAGTCGTTCAGGACATATTATTCCTAGTTTAGGAGTGTTCCTATTGTGATTAATGAATTCCGAATTTTGCAGAATTTTTATATCTTTGATGTTTGGGATTTTGATGTAATAATTGGATTACCAATAGGAAAACTTATGCGAGAAGGTTGTACAGGCAATTTAGATATTAAACTTGGGAAAGGATTTAATCTCTCTGTGCCTATAACGCATGCATTAAAAGCTAAGGCAGAGCCACTTCCTGAGTTAGATCCAATAGAAGATGTTAAGGCTGTGTCATTTGAAGAATTTATTGAACCTGATTTAGAAGATGATACCCAGTTCTTCATTAATGAAGACGAGGAGGATCCTATTGATCCCGAACCTCTGAATGAATTACTAGAGTCACTTAAGCCTCCTATTGAGCTTAAACAACTACGTTCTGGTCTTAAATATGTTTTTTCTAAATAATGATCAAAATTCTCTTGTGATTATAAGTGATAAACTTTCTGATCAAGAATCTTTTAGATTAATAACTGTCTTAGAAAAACTTCGTGCTGCTTTTGGTTATTCACTCCAAGACCTTAAGGGGATTAGCCCTGTTTTATGCACCCATCGTATTCCAACCAATCCGGAAATTATACCTTCTAGAGAGCCCCAACGTAGGCTTCATAATGTGATGAGGGAAGTTGTTAAGAAAGAGTTCTTAAAACTTTTGCATGCTAGGATTATTTATCCTGTACCGCATAGTGAGTGGGTAAGCCCTGTTCAAGTTGTACCTAAAATGGGTGGAATGACTGTAGTTTAAAATGATAAAAATGAATTAATACCCCAGAGAACTGTCACTGGATGGCGAATGTGCATAGATTATAGAAAACATAATAAAGCAACAAAGAAAGATCATTTTCCGGTACCCTTCATTGATGAGATGTTAGAGCGTTGCAAATAATTCTTTCTTTTTTTTCTTGATGGTTATTCCGGATATCACCAAATTCCTATCCACCCTGATGATCAAAGCAAAACCACTTTTACATGTCATTTTGGAACTTATGCTTATCGTAGAATGTCTTTTGGATTATGTAATGCACCTGCTTCTTTTCAAAGATGTATGATGTCTATATTTTCTAAAATGATAGAAGAAATCATGGAAGTTTTTATGGATGATTTTTCAGTTTATGGAAAAACTTTTGATGATTGTCTAGAAAATCTAGATAAGGTTTTGCAAAGATCTGAAGAAAAGCACTTAGTCCTTAATTGGGAAAATGTCATTTTATGGTTAGAGAAGAAATAGTGCTAGGACATCTAGTGTCTGAAAGAGGTATAGAGGTAGACAAAGCAAAAATTGAAGTAATTGAACATCTACCTCCACCTATTAATATAAAAGGAATCCGAAGTTTTCTGTGTCATTTTGGTTTCTATCGTAGATTTATAAAAGATTTTCCACATATTGCTAGACCACTAACTAACTTATTAGCTAAGGATGTTCCTTTTGAATTTAATGATGCATGTTTAAAATCTTTTAATATTCTTAAAGAAGCACTTACATCGGCACCAATCATTCAACCCCCTGATTGGTCTTTGCCTTTTGAAATTATGTGTGATGGTAGTGATTATGCTGTAGGGGTAGTATTAGGACAAACAAAGGATAAGAAGCAGCATGCAATTTCTTATGCTAGTAAAACTATGACAGGAGCAAAATTAAATTATGCAACAACTGAAAAAGAGCTCCTAGCTGTTGTTTTTGCTATTGATAAATTCAGATCTTACTTAGTAGGAGCAAAAGTAATTGTCTATTCTCATCATGCTGCTTTAAAATATTTGCTCACTAAGAAAGATGCTAAACCTCGTT
The DNA here is from genome assembly GCA_038502445.1 of Eremochloa ophiuroides. NCBI lineage: Eukaryota > Viridiplantae > Streptophyta > Magnoliopsida > Poales > Poaceae > Eremochloa > Eremochloa ophiuroides. The sequence goes on from JAHLJS010000002.1 coordinate 55,038,574, forward strand.
TGATAAGATGGATTCTGTTACTTCAAGAATTTGACTTAGAAATAAAAGATAGAAAAGGATTAGAAAATCCAGTTGCTGATCACTTGTCTAGAATGCAATTTGAGAAACTTCAGGAACTACCTATTAATGACTCATTAAGAGATGACATGTTGTTTAAAGTGACCAAGTCAGACCCTTGTTACGTGAATATTGTCAACTTCATGGTTGCAGGTTATGTACCACCAGGGGAAAATAAAAAGAAGCTCATTTATGAAAGTCGTCTCCACATATGGGATCCATCATACCTCTTTAAAATTTGCTCTGATGGGTTACTTAGAAGATGTGTACCAGTATAAAAAGGCATGTAGATCATTAGAAATGCCATGCATCACCATATGGAGGTCAATATGGGGCATTCCGCACTCATGCTAAGATCTGACAGAGTGGGTTCTTTTGGCCAACTATGTATGAAGACACCAAAGATTTCGTCTGGAGATGTAGATCATGTCAGAGGCATGGAAATATCAATGCAAGAGATGCTATGCCACTCACCAACAATCTATAGATCGAGCTCTTTGATGTCTAGGGAATTGATTACATAGGACCCCCTCCACCGCCTCCTACGATGCATCTTGGCCCTTAGTTAAGTCGGTTTGATCCTGCGGCGCATGTTCATCCCACCGGGCTATAAATAAAGGGGCAGACCCCCTCCCTGGAGGCATCCCATTATTCATCCAAGGCATCAAGTCTTCGGTCAAGCCATCAAGAGCCTTCTAGATCATCAAGAGCCTTCTAGTTCATAGTTCTAGTCTAGTTAGATTAGAAGTAGAGGAGTTCTAGTTCTTCAGCGGGATCTGGAGCCCCCGGCGTATGTCTGGAGCGTGGAGTTCGATATAGTTCTGGTTTTTTCTCTATTATTGTATTCTTCATTATGATTAGGGAAATATTGTTCTTAATAGTTCATATGTTCTTAAATACAATAGTCGTTGTCTACTTTGATTATATGTCTAGCATATTTGGTCTGATCTTATTGAATTCATGTAATTGCTCGTATAGCGTTTATCCAAACGATCGATGGGTAGATGATGAATAATATGTAGATGTGGTGTTTAGATATTCTATTTATCTGCGAGTGCACCCTGATGTGCCAGGTCGTGTGGTAGTTAACGTAGGTGACAGCTACGTTGATTCCTCTATAGTCCACCCCCGTATGTAGGCAAGCAGGCACGGTCGTGAAGTTGGATGATGACTCTGTTTCACATCCTTCCTAGATGATGCCCTTTACATGTGATCATGATGTAGGACTAATCTAACAATGATTGCTAGATATAATTGCACTAATTAGAGTTATTCATTGACATAGTAATAGAATTACCTTAGATATTAATTCCTTAGTTTATCCATGGGCTAGCTATTACTATGACTAGAAAGTGCTCTGATGTTTATCCATTATTTATGATGCTTTGTCATACTAATCACCTATACTTATCTTTATGATCTTGTGACCTCTACCTGTTATGAGTAGAGTAAATGACATCGGTAACACCGCTTATTCATTTTTTGACGAAAACATGAGGGGAAACCCCTACTGAGCTCAAATTTTATTAGGTATAAGTCTATACAAAATACAAAACTGTACAAAAGGGAGAAAAAAGCACTAGAAAGCTACAACCCAATCCTTAAGAAGAGTAAAAGAGAGCTCCTCAGAAGGAGGTTCTTCCAACGCCCTAAAGACAAAGAAGCACCATAAAAAATGATACTATTATGGATAGACCAAATGCACCAAGCAGTGGCTATTACTATCTCCATAAAAATTCTTGGCTGTGTAGAAGAAGCCTTGCTGTTCTGAATTCTTGCTTGAATGGGCAGTGAGAGATCCCAATGGATGTCCACCAGACGCCAGCACCATTCACTAAAGTGACAATGGAAAAATAGATGGTCCAGGGATTCCTCTACATTTTGAGTACATAATACACAAGAATAGGAAGGTAGCACCATGTTTTTCCATTTTAGCAATTCTCTGGTATTCAAGCGATCAAGTAATAATAGCCAAAAAAAGAATTTTTGCTTTCCTCTACAGCTGCTCTTACAAACCCATTTATGTGTCAGCAATGGCTGAGATACACCAAGAATAGTATATAGTTGTTATCAATATAGAGGTGTACATAGCAACATGAACCAAGTGAAGGCTGGCCCGGTCAATGGGAGCGAGAAGAAACGGACTCTTTGGGCATCCTCGACTGAGGCCTCGCCTAACTGGGTGAGATACCGACTGATGTTGGTATTTTTAACATCACTTCATGTTAAGTTGTCATCCCTAACATGATGCCAAAAACCAAAGGTAAAATAATCTTCACTTGCCTCCTAAAAATAATACTATACAATATATCCGCAAGCGCAAAAATAATTCTCCCATTGTAGCACTTCACCCGGTAAGTATTCCGAGTATCGTTGATTTATTTTATGCCAAAAGGATAAAGAGGCATTCTACTCATTAGAATAATCTACTATAATAATTGAAAAGATAAATGTGCAGACCTATGATAACCCATAACTCTAGTGCTTTAGCCATAAAAAAGTCAATGATAACTGAGTAAATGAGGTAAATAGTATTCCAGAGATAGAATATAGAGACTCACTAATGTAGTAAGACAATCTCAAGATTCGGCTAAAGTAAAGGAAACTTATGTAATTACTAAATACAAAGTTTACAGCCTACACCACATTACACATTTTCATCTATAGCATAATCAACTCAGAAAATATAATAAGGAGCATCATCTAATGAGGATATTAAGACACAAGGGTCACCTCCTTCGCGACCGCGCTCTGCTCGCCCTACGTACGGGGGTGGACTACAAAGGAACCAACGCAGCTGTCACCTACGCTTGACTACCACACGACCCGGCACGTCAGGGTGCCTCCGTAGGTACACAATATATGTAGACACCACGTCTACATAATGTATACCACCTAACTCACTCGAGTACTGAATTAGGCGCTTTGCGATCAAATGACAATAATCATCACCAATCACAACTATATCGAATATGCAACTAGAATAAACTAAGAACTGAATATGTAGCAATATATTAAAATAAAGCAAAGTCATAATGAGATACAAGATAAGATTACCGATCTCCAGGCGAACGGATCTGGAATCCCGAGCGTAGCGCCCAACTCTACTTGAACCTTGCTAGACGCCTAAACTATGAACTTGAAGAACTAGAGCCATATTTTTAATCTCTGAAAACCCTAACTTCTATCTACTCTTGATGAATGAAGCAGGAGGAATGAATTGGTGCTCTGGGAGGGGGGTCTGGCCCTCTATTTATAGCCTGGTGGGATGAACGTGCGCCGTGGGATCAAACTGACTTGAACAAAGGGACCAGATGACTCCAGAGAGGCGGTGGAAGAAGACTCCAGAAGGTGGGCGGAAACCCTAGGGGGGCGTCGGCCAGCCCCACCCTGGTGGGGTTCGGGCCCCGGTCGCTTCGGGTGTGTTCTGGACTCTTCTAGGGTCTTCGTGATGATGTTTCCTTCGCGGTTAAGTTTCATGGTAATTAAGAACTTTAATCCTTCTTTTAAGCCCTTCTGGAATAATCCTTGGAAAATACACAATTAACCAAAACTCGTGGAATTTGTCAGTAATAACCCCTATGCTTCTATTATTGATCTTCCCTAGGCATTAGTTGACGGTATGAAATTAGTACTTAACAACCGTCAACAACACCCTCAAGCTAAGTCTTTGCTAGTCCCTTAGCAAAGTTGACTTGAAATAATTTATTTAGGGTTCCATAAAAATGTATAACTTCCAACAAACACTTAATTATTTAAACAGAAATTCTTCTACAGATTGAAATTCATTAATCCGCCTTTGAAACTTATTTCTATTCTTTTCAATCGTGGGGCTTTTCAACTAGATCTTAGGTAATTGAGAGACAGAATAATCAAGCAAGCACTAAGTCTTTCATCCTTTGTTTCAACCATTGCTCTAGTTTTTTCAAATAAGTAAATAATTTTTAATTAGAAAATAATGAGAGCCTACTTATAAGATTGCAGAGGACTACTAAGCTATACATCATGATTGAATGTGTGAATGTGATCAAATTTTATTTCTTTTTTTTTGAACTCCTATGCATTATTCTCTCATTTCTGTCTTTCTGAAGAGTGTGGGCTATCTTCCCAGCGGATACTTTTTGTACCCATTTTTTCTCTTAGGCGGGTGTCTTTGCACCCATTGTTTTTTCTCTTTTTTTGGCACATACCCTTTTGATATGGCATCTTTCAGGCTCATACTTCTTTGTTATGGCATCTTTTAATTTTATAACCTACACTCTCTATTGGACTTCTAAGAGAGAGACTTGTGCATAGAGTGAAAACTTTTTTGCGCATGTGAATTCAATCATGAATGCATAACAGAATAGTCTACTTAAATCATATTAGCAGAATAAATTATTATATTTGTTTTGATTTTGTTTTTGAAATGTGTGGAGCTTAGGTGTCACTCAGAATGAAATAAATATTAACTCAAACCTTTTTATATCATATCCATCAATTACATAGAAAAGTTTATGCTACCTACTGATATCAAGTTTCAGGATAAATTTTCATGGCAGATAAACTTCATGCAATTCGTAGGAGAATTTAAATTTAAATACTAAGCAATTGTAGGAAATTATATTTAAACAGTTTAAATATATTTTTGATTTTTCTCTAGCTTCAAGTTCTAATTATTCTAAAGACAAATTGAATGCGGAATTTAAAGCAAACTTAATTATACAACCTATTATTATTTTTTTAGATTTTCATTTTTAAGCAAGCAGAAATGCAATAACTAAAGAAAGCGGTAAAATAAATTTTTATTCGGTTTTCTTGTTGTTTTTAGCAATATTAAAATGATAGAATTAAAGACCGAACTAAATACTGAAATGAAAAGCATATATAAAGGTGAGAGGTACTCACCTAGCGGGGATGTCCCCCAAGCTGGATGTTGCTGTGTTCAGTAATGTGGTGGAGGTGCCGGCGGGTATCCCATCTGATGTATTAAATACTCCAGTCTGCTCTGCGTCTGCTGCTGTCCCTGATAGATCTGATCAAGTTGTTGGTCCATGCTGTGCTGTCATTGTTCATGCTGGTAGAACCTGTCATTAACCTGCTGCTGCCACTGCTCGTGCTGGTGCAGTGTGTCGCTTATTGGGTTCTATCCCTGTTCAATGTTAGTGAGACGCATAGATAAAGCTGGAAAATCGTTAGCGGTAGCTGCGAAGTGCTGCTCAGACGGCCGATAATAGTCATCTTATGGTGGTGCATGGAACGGATACGGTCTACCAGTGGTGAAGTCCGTGTTCCCGCGTGTAAAAAAAGATGCTCGTCCTCCCTGAAAATCAATTGCTCGCCAACCCGCTGCTGCTGCTGACGAAGATTCTCCTTACTGAAATGTGGGCTGTTCCTCCCATCCTGCATGTGTAGTCCACTGCTGGTGTGGCTCCTGCGTCGATACCTGTTCACCAAAATCAACATAGTGGGAATAAGCTGCCCCAGATGGTGCTGGGTCAGCTCCAGTGAAATTAGTTCTCGGCGCCCTGCTGATGCGCGCGGACGGACACCTACCAACATTAGCTCTAACAGTTGGAAAAACAAAATTCTGAACAGAATAAATTTCTAACTCCCTGTCTGGCAATTCATACTCATTGTCATAACTTTTATAAATCATAACTATTTTATTATTTCGGCGTTTGAGCATGTGAGCACGAAACAAAATAAATCATAACCAATAATTCTGTGGGCATCAGAAATATAAACAAGTGAAGTGTTTGATAATAATCCTAGCCCCGCAGCTAAAGGTGTAATCCAGGAAGTAAAAGAAATGCTGCACTTTCTTAAGGAAGGGACAGTTCTCCAATAATTCAACATCATTTTTACAGGTGACGACTTCCTCTTTTTATTCATGATATATAACAAATGCAGCTTATCTTGTTTAATAGTATTTAACTCCTCTCTAGGAAAGAATATAAAAGTTAGCCATTTAAGCATGAATCTCAGTGTAGGGTGATGAACTTCTTCAGTAGTATATTTTTGTTTTCTCTCTGGTTTCTTTGCAGTGATACTCTCCCAAAAATCATCTTTATCAAAGTCTTGGAGAGTTTCAGAAATATTGACCACACACTGATTATTGAATCCTAATGCTAAACTAAGAGTTTTCTATTAGAGGGTGAAAGGTTTATTAAATATTCTAAAGTTAACCTCATCATCATCAAAGTCTAGGGTGCTAATAAATTCTATAGTGAGTAACTTGCTACCCTGCTCATTAATTTGCCATGCATTTTCCCATCCAACATTTCTAAAAATAAGCTCAAACTCAGAATCCATTCCGGTTTCATGGAGCAAAGTGGCATCAAAAATTGGAGTATGCGTAAATTTCTTGTTTTTAACCACATTTAATATCTCGCTCTGCGGTCTAGATGATAATGAAATTTGAGTGATGCTTGTGAGCTCATACCTCTCTTCCGGTTGGGAAGAGGATGACGGATTATCATACGTGAAGGGTGATGGAGGATCGATATTCATGTCGGAGCCGACGAACGATGGCACTTGTGATGATGATTGACTTCTTGTTGTGCGCCGTGAGAGGGCTCTTCCAAGGGATCGAATGGCACCTTTTATTCTATTGCTCATCTTGCCTGAAAAATGAAGAACACGAAGAACACGGCAAGAACGAACAAGAACACAAGAACAAAACAAGAACAAGCAAGAACAAGTGAAAAGAAGGAATCAGAATGATAATTTCTCTTCTAGGTCTTCTTGCTAATCCTCTTCTCTTCTCCTTCTCTTGCTTAAACTTGAATCAAATGATAGGATTATGGGAGTTTGAAGTCACGAGCAGCAAGGCAAGGCAGCTATGTGCTCTCTGGAGTGTATGTGAGTGAGTGAGCAAATGAGAAAAAGGAGAGGCAGAGAAGAGGTAGAGGGGCGCTGGCCGGGGTGGCCATGGGGCCGGCCGGCCCCACCAGGTGTGCTCTGGCTCTCAGCTTTGGCTAGTGTCGACACCACCTTGATGCCCTTCCAAATGCATGTGGTTGCATGCTTTCTCTGATGAATGAATGAGTGGAGGGTAGTACATGGATGAATGGTGGAGTTTGGATGGTAGTGAAAGGTGGTGGTTGATGATAATGCATGATGTGACTTGATGTGATGATGGTGGGTCCCATATGTCTCCCATATTTATACCATATAATGACACAATAATGAAAAACTAAATTACTTTTATGAATCTATGAAAAATTAGAATTCTAATGGTCTTTTTATAATTTTCTGCCACCACAGTAAATTTCACTGACGGGGTTTAACACTTCGTTAGTAATAATCACATGGGGCTTAAGCTTTAATCATGCTATGATTATTTTTATTTCTTTTTAATAATACAATTTATGAAAAAGTAAATATGTAAATTTTAATGCAAGAATTAAATTACCGATAACTACTGATTTACCTCCCGGCGAAGGTTCGGGGTTTTTAAGTCCGCGGATCCAGACTTCTCCAGTTGAATTATTCTTCATGATTCATCTCTAGTGTCGGAGATGTTGTTGCATCTTGTTCTTCATGACACTTCAATGTTTGGCATTGCGCCAGTCTTGGCTTGAATGCGAATCGCTCTTCTTGCCCATTGATGGTGAATGTGATCTCTCCAGCTCTGACGTTGATGGTTGCATTTGCAGTGTTTAGAAATGGTCGCTCGAGGATGAGGGGTATCTTCCTCTCTTCCTGCATGTCAATTACTACAAAATCTACAGGAATGAAAAAGTTGCATATTTTTACCGGGATATTTTCTGTGATTCCTGCGGGATAGCGGACCGATTGGTCAGCTAATTGCAAACACATCGTGATTGGTGTGAGCATAGAGTAGTTGAGTCTATCGAAGACTGTCTTGGGTATGACACTGACACTTGCTCCAAGATCACATAAAGAATTCTCGAACATCTGGTCTCCTATTGAACAATCAATAGTGGGACACCCTGGATCCTTCTTCTTAGTAGGAGAAGAACTCAGAATTGCCTCACTACACTCCTCCGTTAGCTTGACAACTTCAGTAGAAGGTAGTGGTCCTTTGTTGTTGAGGATGGTTCGAAGATACTTCGTGTATGTAGATACCTGCATGGCATCTAACAACAAAATATTGACATATAACTTCTGAATTACCTCTACAAACATACCAAATTGGTCATCCGTTTTAGCTCTTCTTCTTCTGCGTGGAAACGGTAGGAGGGTTGTGTCATGAAAATCTTGAGTTAATTCTTGATCTTGTAGTTTAACTGGTGGTGAAGGTGGTATAACTTCTTCTTCTTTGTTGTCCTTCTCAATCTCTTCTTCTACCTGCACTAAATATGATGGTCTACGTGCTCCGTTTGGGTAAGGTGGATCACGTGTAGACTTACCTCCTTGTTGACGGTAGTTATACCATGTTTTTACCCCATCAAAACCGTCAACAAGACATTCTTTCTGGAAGGAAACCATCAAACACATAGTGACTTAGGTACAAATAACTTGGTTCCACATGTACCTGTCATTATTTGGTTGCAGGCACTCAGAACAGGTACTTTTCAGTGTCCGGAAGCTCTATATGAAGGTTGGGCAACCAACCAAATATGGCCAAATGACAAACCAACTTCACAATCATTAATATCATAGCTTCTGGAGACGATGTGCAAAAGATGGGCACAATGAGTGGTTCGGCCGAACCACCCATAGGCAAGTTATCACCACCATTGTGGTTAGCATTGCATGAAGAAGCCACCTGCAGAAGATGGACCTTTCGTCCACCAAAGGTGGTTCGGCCGAACCACATATGGTGACACCAGGCCATGACATTTCAGCACATGAGTCATATCAGCATACACAAGGAAGATCAGGGCAAATGGAGCAAATACATGGTTCGGCTGAACCATGCATGGGGCCCACAGGACTCTGCTGACATGGCACAATCCGTGGCACACCCCCTGGAATCCATTTCCACCTTTAGATCACAAGTGTGTTTTCAATAAATGGCTAAAGAGCAAAGCACATGGATCCAGGCGTGAATCGATAAGACCAAGGCAAAACAAGTACATAGCCACACTCCATGACAAGTGGGGACCATAGTGGTGGGCCTACCTCACCACAGGTGGGTCGGCCAAACCCCACTTGGTGGGCCTCGAGGCTCGGCATTACTCCACTGTCATAAGAAAACTTCTAGAAGACCCTAGCTGGGCCCACCTGCCATAGAGTGGTTCGGCCGAACCACTCCTTGGGCCCAGCCAGGTCGGTTGAGCCTCCACTGCCTTCCTCATGTTGAACATGTGTTGGAAATCCTCCACCCTTTATCCTAAGGCGGTTATATGGCGGTTTGATCCAACGGTGCATGATGGAGGTCACGCGGATTGATGACGTGGCAGTGGAGTAACCTCTACTCCACCTCCCCCTATAAATACCCCCCATAGGCCTTCACTTTAGAGCATCATTCAAAGGAGAAAACACTATGTAGTAGCTTAGCTCTGCTATAGTGCTGTGCTAGTTGGGAGAGAGTGAGGGAAGTCTTCAGGAGAAAGCCCCAGGTTTGTCGGGAATTTTCTCCAAGGTGTACCTCAGTGGATGCGAATCTTCAAGTAAGTTTTACATTCAAGTCCTTCTAGTATTTGATATTTTGGTTCTGGTACTTTAAGTATATACTTGCTTTACCTGTACATTGCTTTACTTAGTAAAGTGCTTTAGTCTCTCATGAAGGTTAGAGTAGTAAGTGTAGTGTAGACATGGTGTCTAGGCTATATCTTGCCAGTGTAGGCCGCTTGTCGCACAGATTGTTTGTGGTAGCCAGCTAGTGGTGACAGCCTTGTTTGGTCTTTGTATTCCACCACGTGTGTAAGACAAGTTATTAAAACTGCAGGGCATCAATACAATAGTACAGCCGCCTCGGGTAGGAGTTATATCTCCTACTGTTTCGCCTGTCGCCTCTTGTAAAGGGAGGAGGTGGTAAACCTCTTTATACTTAGAAAGCCAAGGCCAGATATCTTTTGCTACATAAGAATCTCTCTACCTAGTTATCATAGCTCCTTAGTCTCTACCTGGATGGTCTTGAACCCAGTTAGAACACTAGACATTCCCCGTGGAAAATACGATACCTAGAATACTCCCGGTGAAGGCTGCATTGACTACCGTATGCTTGCGGTATATCCGTTTGCCACTTCTGCTATCAATAAGCTTTCTGGCACCATTTCCGGGGAACGGTAGCTATCTTAACTAGAGTTGAGTCGTCCGAGTTATCCTTCTTTTACCTTTCTTTTCTTTTTATCCTTTCCACACCATGAACCAAACACCCATCTCTCATCTTGCTGCTCCAAAGGGCTCTAGTTTGGAGCCACCACCATCATCCCATGCTATTCTTTTGCCTAGCTATGAGCTTCGCCCTAGTTTCATAGCTAAGGTTCATGAGCAATCATTTGCTGGGGAAGAAGATGAAAACCCCTACACTCACTTACGTGATCTTTAACAATTGTGTTCATGTCTTCAAATTGAAGGCATGACACGAGATACTTTGGAATGGAAGCTATTCTTGTTCTCTTTGATGGGAGCAGCTAAACATTCGTATGCTTGACACATAGAGAGTGCACATGGAGAGTGGGAAAGCCTTCAATCCAAATTCTGCTTAGCTTTCTTCCCTATCTCTCGTGTTGCCCGTCTTCAACTAGAGATCCTAAACTTCAAACAAAAGGAAAAGGAGGTGCGGCATGGGCCCATTTCACAGATCTAGTATCCCTTGGTCCTGATCTTGCTATAACCGAGCCAGCATTGATACAACATTTTTACCTTGGTCTTAGCAAAGATTCCGCATAATTCCTTGATATATCTTCTGGAGGAGCATTCCTTCGTTGTACCGTTGGTGAAGGGAAGAAACTTCTTGCTAAAATCCTTGAAAACACTACCCACACCAAAGGGTATAATGAACCTCCTAAGAAAGAAAAGGAATTATTCCTCGAGCAAAAAGAAATCCCGATAGTTGAATCAAAATCAGTCCCATCCAATGATTCTGCCATCGATCTTGAACCACAAATACCACAAATATCGAGGGAGGAAGAAATTCATCATATAAATCGCTCCTTCGATTACGAGGCTAATCTCCTATCTGACCTTGCTGATTTTGGGAATGCCTACAATTATCCTATCCAAAGGAGACCTTCTAAGAAACTTCATTTAAAACCTTTCAAGAAAGGATCTCTTCAAAAATTTCCCAAATTAGCATCATCTGACGCCTCGAATTCCCAAGTGGCACATAGGAAAATATCGAGGATCTTGGATGAACCTCCAAAAGGAATGCTGACTGTGCCCATAGAAGGTGAGCCAAAATGCTTAGAAGAAAAATCTATCTTCTTCCTGTCTATGCCCACATCCGCCATATCCTTTGAACCCATCTTTAAACTCGACCTTGATCCCGATAAATTCAATTGTGCCCTTCCTTCAAAGTCTTGTGATGATCTGGTCATTGACTCCGGGAATTCATTAAGATGCCCAAGGCATGAGAGTCATCAGGCTCATAAATCTAACCAAGAAGAGAAACAACAACAGTTGGAGAATCCATCCACTGTTGTAAGTCAAGAATGGTTAGAGGAGACCAAAGATTATCATGAAATCACTAAGATGCCCACTCATGTAAGGAGAATATCTTGTCAAGTCATGGGCATTTATAGTGAAATTTGCTATGATCCAAGCCTTGGGATAAACATCATTCCTCATTTTCATGTCCAAAGTTCATCAAAGAATCACTTGCTACAATCCCAAAAACACCTTAGACTCCTAAATGGTCAAGTCCTTGATTGTTTAGGAGTCCTTCAAGGCGTACCTGTAGTGATTGATGATCTAAAGATCTCCCTAAATTTTCACATCTTTAACCTTCCTGGACTTTCCTTTCATCTCACATTAATTGGAAGGCCAATCATGCGAATCTTGGAGGACATTGGAAATAAGAAGTTTGGTCATAGAATAGGTGATAAGTATCTACCTGTTTGGTCTTCACAGCCTCTCAACATAGGGGTAGAGTCCAAATCTTTTCTTGATCCAAGGGGTGAGCTTAAGATGATTTCACAAACAACCATGACATGTCCAAGTCTTGAGGAGGATTTGGAATGTCATGAGAAGAAAATTGCTCACCCACTCCTTGAGATGGAGAATTTCATCAATAAGCATGGAAGTTATCCTTTGATTCTCTGTCAAGTTCTTGCTCATTTGTGAAATCTCTCGACTCAATCTTTCTCTCTACCACTACACAATAAGAGATCTATAACCCCTTCACTCTTCTTGTGTCCAAAATCTTTGCAAGAGAGGTTTAGATGCTTTTGTTTATCATAAGTTCTCCAAATCTCGTAGCGGTATAAATTCTTGCAGTTAGACCCCCACAAGTTGGCTTCAATTTAACATCATGGAACTTGTGTGCCTAACTTGAGTAGGGTAGTAAGATTTGTGGTTCTGCTGGTGTGCTGCCACCAGTAGAACCCCTGCATTTGATGTTGTCTTGGTTTCCATAACTCAGGGCACACCTTACACCAAGTGTGGGGGGGTCATTTGACTCCCTCGAACACATTTGGGCGTCTAAGGACATCCCAAGCAAAAAGTATCAGTGCAGGAACACATCATTAGAGGTAAGAATAATGCACAAGGAAAGAACCAAAGTGGCTAGAGCCTCCAAAGTGGGGTCGGCTGACCCCACCATGGACCCCTCAGCCCAGCAGTCAACCTCCACTATGTTGAGCCATACTTCTTGACTGGTTTGTCACTTTCCCTTCCTCTTATTTAGTGCATTCCTCTTACTTTAGTCTTCAACCCTCTAAAATAAAATAAAAAATGCCTCTTGTCTTCACCACTCATTCTTTTGTCTCTAGTAGAATGAATCTTACTTATTTTATCATGCCTCCTTTTTCTATGTTAGCATGCCTTGGTATGGGTGTACTGATCGTTCGAATGATCATACCTCCATAGTCTTTTTAAATTAAGTATGGTGCTTAGGCTAAAAGAGACTACCTTAATCAAACATGACATGGTGTTAAGTTTGACTATTGAATCAGAACATACTTGCATGGAATTTGGTTGCACTTTTGGACTAACCTCTGTAGCAAGAACCTTGACATCTCTATGGGTAAGTCATAAGATTATTCAAGGAGATAGATTGAGATCCTCATGGCCAAAAGTCAAGTTGTTTGGGCAAGGAGAACCTAAATGTAACTGAGGAGGACCACTGCTACAATTCGTCATCTTTAAGGTAAGTAGCCACCTTCTGAGAGTTTTCCATTTACATGAACCTTTAAAGAAGAAGTTGACATGCTAGAATTCATCTCTTGACAATGATTTAATATGACTAAAATCTACATGTCATAACTTCTTTTCATTTCTGTATGGTTTGGCCACTAGATTAGAATGAACACACTTATGCTAGTCTCCATGTCAAAATTGGGCCCAAGAAGCCTCCAAACATGGGTCGGGTGACCCATTTTTGGTGGCCAAGTTCTGGCAAACCATTTCTTACCTCGAAGGAAGCCTAAACCCAAAACCCATTCACTCCGAACCAGAGAAAGGAGGGTCGGCCGACCCAAGGTTTGACACATAACCTGAGCCAACATTCCCAAAATCCATTGAGGAGAGTACAGAGAGCCATGGGGTAGCTCTGTCTGGTCTGGTTCTACCAGATAGGGGTCGGGCGACCCACACTTGGGCTCCCGTGCCTGATTCGTTCGCTCCAGAACGTTATGCCAACGTCCCCCCGATACTCCATCTTCAAACTCTCATGAATTCGGATGGAGAGAATGTTGGCACACCTCCATTTTACCTCTCCTTCTCTATTTCCTCATCCCATTTCTCCTCATCTTAAATTCAATACCTTGTAGCCTCCTGTATGCCTCCAAAGTTACCTAGAGTAACTCTTCCGTGGCTCCCACTAGTACAAATGTCATTACTTCCTTCAGTGAGGGTCCTTTCAATCATGAGGGGACCTGCTTGAGAAACTAGAGGTCACCATGGAGACAATTGTGTTCGAGAAAAAGCCTTACCATGCCTTTGATACCCCTGTCGTAAAAGAATCACAAGGGTAGTTGGCGGTCAGCTGGGACAAGGGAAGTCATTTTGTTCCCTTGATCATCCCAGAGGAGAGAAAGTAGTTGTAGGACTCCACCAGCTCACCCAAAGATCATCTAATGGAAGGTTAGTCCTCCATGGTCAATGAGCCCTTAAGATATTTCGAGGATGACGGTTTGAGAAGAGAGTCATGAAGAAGGCCCTTAGTGCAACTTACATGCTTAGAAACAATAATGGGACACGAGGACCTCCTCCTTTGACCTCTTTCCTTAGATAGGCCAACCCTCTTCACAAATATGCTTAGCACATAGCTAAGTTCATTCAACCTTTATCATGGTAACGTGTGCCTATGATACATTAATAAATTAAAGTTTTCATTCTGCTGGTGTGTTGCCACCAGCAGAACACCTGCACTTGACATTTTTCGCTGTCTCTGTGTCAGCAGACGAAAAGAACCAAGTGTGAGGGGGTTGGGCAACCCCACCTATGGGGCCTAGACCCACCAGTCAGCATCAACCCAGCAGTCTACATGCTTCCTGACTGGTTTGCCACTCCTACTCCCCTCCGTTCTTTTATTTTTATTTTTTATTTGCCTTCCTTAGATGAAATAAAATAAAAATAAAAACAAGAAGAATTGCATCTGAAAATAAAAAGTGACATGATTTATGACATTTAAGGGTAAAAGCATCACAAAGTTTAATTCTTGCATGTGCTTATACTTGTGGGTCACATATCTTGATAGGAATATCATATTGACTTAGTTGTTGACAAATGTGATATAGTTCTTAGCTCATGATTCATACCTTTTCTATTCAAACTGCTTAGAGATTTATTTTTGAAAATGTCATAAAACCATAGTGTCACTTACTCCTCAATAGTAACGAATTTCCTACCAAAGCCATATATGTTCATACCATGATTCAAAACCCCTTCTATATATGCTACTTGTACTTGTGTTAAGTTTGGTCAAACCTTGTTGACCCTAGTTGAGAATTATGTCATAGTCCCAAAATCAAGATCACATACACGCCACATAGACACATGCTGCTTCTACACTGGAAGTACGCAAAAACAAGGCATCCATCTTCATCATAAATATGCTCCATGCTTTAAAGTTTAGAATATCTCTCTAAGTATGACTTAGTAGATGAGACACAAAGGCTATTAAAAAAAAGTGGACACATGAAGGTCCATTACTTTGAAAAAAAAAGAGAAGACAAAAAAATGCTAGCCATGTCTCAAGTAAAATAAAGTAGAGAGAGATCTTATCAAGGAGCAATACATCATTTTCCACACACCTACACATCTTGATCAGGATTATGACAATCTTCTTCTTGGATCCTTGTTTTGACTTTACAATATATGCAATGCAAGTATGCTATCTTATCCCTACCTGAGCTACACATAAGCCTGATAGATGTAGGATAAAACAAAAGAAGGCAATCTTATGCTATGCCTTGGTGAGGAATCATATGCTTACTGAGTGACTTGAGAGTACTATTTGAGGAGTAAGAATGAACTATGTGCTTTCTTTTAAAATCATTATCAAAAACTCTAAGTGCTAAGGATATGAAAAGGGAAAGATGACTTTGCTTTGAGAACTGTTCCATTTTTCAACATCTGAAGGATATATGCTAGACAATATCACATAACCTACTTGTATGAGATATGTCTTGAGTAAAGCTTTGTGTTAGCTAATACCTTAAAAATGTCATAATCATATTTTATCATTCTCTCTCTACCCTTTGCTCGAGGACGAGCAAAGACTTAAGTGTGGGGGATCTTCTTGACGGTAGTTATACCATGTTTTTACCCCATCAAAACCGTCAACAAGGCATTCTTTCTGGAAGGAAACCATCAAACACATAGTGACTTAGGTACAAATAACTTGGTTCCACATGTACTTGTTATTATTTGTTTGCAGGCACTCAACAGTTATTTTTCAGTGTCCGGAAGCTCTATATGAAGGTTGGGCGACCAACCAAGTATGGCCAAATGACAAACCAACTTCACAATCATTAATATCATAGCTTCTGGAGACGATGTGCAAAAGATGGGCACAATAAGTGGTTTGGCCGAACCACCCATGGGCAAGTTAGCACCACCATTGTGCTTAAAATTGCATGAGGAAGCCACCTGCAGAAGATGGACCTTTGGTTCCACCAAAGGTGGTTCGGCCGAACCGCATATGGTGACACCAGGCCATGATATTTCAGCACATGAGTCATATCAGCATACACAAGGAAGATCAGGGCAAATGGAGCACATGCATGGTTTGGCCGAACCATGCATAGGGCCCACAGGACTCTGGTGATGTGGCACAATCCGTGTGACACTTCATCCAGCTCAATTCCACCTTTGGATCAAAGTTGTGTTTCCAATCAACGGTGGAAGATCAAAGCACATGGATCAAGGTGTGAACCGACAAGACCAAGGCGAAACCAGTACATAGCCACACACTATGACCGGTGGGGACCATAGTGGTGGGCCCACCTTACCATAGGTGGTTCGGCCGAACCCACCATGGTGGGACCCAACCTGCCATTTCATCCTACCGACTTCAGCGTCACTCCAGAAGACTGGGGTTGGGCCCACCTGTCATTGAGTGGTTCGGCTAAACCACCCCTAGTGGGCCCAGGCCACCGCCATACTCCACCGACCTCCTGCATGCTTCCCACGTGCTGGATTCACCACTGCCGTCCATCTTGAGGCGGTATTGAGGCGGTGGATCCAAGGGTGGACATGGAGAAACACGCGGATCGTTGACGTGGCACTACCCTTCATCCCCCCTATAAATACCCCCCATAGGCCTTCACTCTAGAGCATGATTCATAGGAGAAACCACTATGTAGTAGCTTTAGCTCTGCTATAGTGCTATGCTAGTTGGGAGAGAGTGAGGGAAGTCTTCAGGAGAGTCCTGGTATTTTAAGTATATACTTGCTTTACTTGCACATTGCTTTACTTAGTGAAGTGCTCTAGTCTCTTGCAAGGATTAGAGTAGTAAGTGTAGTGTAGACGTGGTGTCTAGGCTATATCTTATCAGTGTGGGCCGCTTGTCGCACGAATTGTTTGTGGGTGCCAGCAAGTGGTGATAGCCTTGTCTGGTCTTAGTATCCCACCACATATGTAAGACAAGTTATTAAAACGGCAGGGCATCAGTATAATAGCATAGCATCCTCGGGAGGAGTTATATCTCCTCCTGTTTCACCTATCGCCTCTTGTAAAGGGAGGAGGTGGTAAACCTCTTTATACTTAGAACACCAAGACTAGATATCTTTGCTACATAAGAACCTCTCTACCTAGTTATCTTCACTGGACAGTCTTGAACCTAGTCAGAACACTTCACGTTCCCCATGGAAAATATGATACCTGGAATACTTCCGGTAAAGGCTACATTGACTACCGTACGCTTGCGGTATATCCGTTTGCCACTTCTGGTGTCAACATCCAACGGTGCATGATGGAGGTCATGTGGATTGATGACGTGGCAGTGGAGTAGCCTCTACTCCACCTCCCCCTATAAATACCCCCCCATAGGCCTTCACTTTAGAGCATGATTCAAAGGAAAAAACACTATGTAGTAGCTTAGCTCTGCTATAGTGCTGTGCTAGTTGGGACAGAGTGAGGGAAGTCTTCAGGAGAAAGCCCCGAGCCTGTCGGGAATCTTCTCCAAGGTGTACCTCAGCAGATGCGAATCTTCAAGTAAGTTTTACATTCGAGTCCTTCTAGTATTTGATATTCTGGTTCTGGTACTTTAAGTATATACTTGCTTTACCTGTACATTGCTTTACTTAGTAAAGTTCTCTAGTCTCTCATGAAGGTTAGAGTAGTAAGTGTGGTGTAGACGTGGTGTCTAGGCTATATCTTGCCAGTGTAGGCCGCCTGTCGCACGGATTGTTTGTGGTAGCTAGCAAGTGGTGACAGCCTTGTCTGGTCTTCGTATTCCACCACGTGTGTAAGACAAGTTATTAACACGGCAGGGCATCAATACAATAGTACAGCCACCTCGGGTAGGAGTTATATCTCCTACTGTTTCGCCTGTCGCCTCTTGTAAAGGGAGGAGGTGGTAAACCTCTTTATACTTAGAAAGCCAAGACCAGATATCTTTTGCTACATAGGAACCTCTCTACCTAGTTATCATAGCTCCTTTGTCTCATCACTGGACGGTCTTGAACCTAGTTAGAACACTTCACGTTCCCCGTGGAAAATACGATACCTGGAATACTCCCGGTGAAGGCTACATTGACTACCGTACGCTTGCGGTATATCCGTTTGCCACTTCTGCTGTCAACACTCCTCTAGTAGATATTCCTTTTGTTTGCTCATGGTTAATGGTAAACAAAGCAGAAGATAATTGTGCAATTTATAATTATATCTTTTTATTAAATAATATTTGGTCTTTAACAGCAGAAGAGAAATTATCCAACACAGAATTAATTCCTTCTAAAACTTTATCATTAAAAGCAAGCTTCTTATAAATATTTTCATTAGTTCTAGCTTGTTCCAATATTAATTCTCTCATGGGTCGTTGTCTATGATTTGAAAAATTAGTATTGCCTTGGTACTTACCTTGACTGGTTGACCGAGATTGAGTCCATCCTTGCTTCTGAGAAGTAGACTTGATGACTATATTAATATTTTCTGGGAGATTTGCAAACTCAATTTCTAAAGATCCTTTATATTGATTCTGGGAATTGAATGCATCTTGAATAGCTTGACGATCTCTTTTATGATTGGCTCTTTGCTCTAACTAGTTCAACAATACATCTATCTTGGTTGACAGTGCACACACTTCCTCTGGAACTTCTTCACTCTTATGGCATGTCTGAGTGTTGTTTGTCCAATTCAGATTTTCTGCTATCCTTGCCATAATATCTTCAGCTCTTCTAGGAGTGAGTGACATAAACGATCCTTCAGCAGTGTCATCTAGTTGCTCACATGACCTTTGAGTTAGTCCGTGATAAAATGTTTGCATGAGCAACCACTTGTCTATTCCATGATGGGGGCAATCTAATATGTAATCTTGAAAACGTTCCCAGGCTTCTGAAATAGATTCCCCTTTCTGCTGACAAAATTCTGAAATCTTTCCTCGTAGAGCATTGGTTTTGCCTGCTGGGAAAAACTTTTTTAGGAAAGCTTTTGAACATTCTACCTATGTCTTGACTCGATCTTTATTCTGATAAAACCACTGCTTCGCCTTTCCCTCCAATGAGAATGGAAACAAACGAAGTAGCACGACACCTTGAGGAATGCCCTTGATGTTGATGGTGTTCCCAATCTCCAGGAAATTCTAGAGATGGACACTTGCATCTTCATCTTTCTTTCCAGTAAATGTGATAGCTTGCACCATTTTAATGAGGCTTGGCTTGATCTCATAACCATGATCTCCAATGTTGAAAGTTGGCCCAACGCGAATATTCTGAGTGCTTGGGGCAGAGAATTAACGTAGAGTCTTCTCAGCCATGGCTTCATAAAATAATGTAAGACCCTTCTTCCTGTGGTTGTTCCTGATTGATAAGAGTTAAAGTACACAACCAATCCTGCACTTACCCTATATAAGATATTTAAATATAAACAAAACACGAGTAAGTCCGCTAAAGTAAATGGTTATGGTTATCTCTAAGTATTTATGTCTATAGTTATTTTTATGTTTTTCTATTAATATTATCTATGAAGAACTCTCCTATATGAAATTCTAGAATAAATATCCTGGCGAATAAAATCAATGAACTAAATAAATTATCCTAATGAATATAATTGCCATCCCCGGACAACGGCGCCAGAAATGCTTGTTGGTATTTTTAACATCACTTCACGTTAAGTTGTCATCCCTAGCATGGTGCCAAAAACTAAAGGTAAAATAATCTTCACTTGCCTCCTAAAAATAATACTATAGAATATATCTGCAAGCGCACAGATAATTATCCCATTGTAGCACTTCACCCGTTAAGTATTCCGAGTATCGTTAATTTATTTTATGCCAAAAGGATATAGAGGCATTCTACTCATTAGGATAATCTACTATAATAATTGGAAAGATAAATGTGCAGACCTATGATAACCCATAACTCTAGTGCTTTAGCGATAAATAAGTCAATGATAAATGGTAAATGATAACTGAGTAAATGAGGTAAATGGTATTCTAGAGATAGAATATAGAGGCTCACTAATGTAGTAAGACAATCACGAGATTCGGCTAAAGTAAAGGAAACCTATGTAATTACTAAATACAAAGTCTACAGCCTACGCCACATTACACATTTTCATCTATAGCATAATCAACTCAAAAAACATCATAAGGAGCATCATCTAATGAGGATATTAAGACACAAGGGTCACCTCCTTCGCGACCGCGCTCTACTCGTCCTACGTACGGGGGGTGGACTACAGAGGAACCAATGCAGCTGTCATCTACGCGGACTACCACATGACACGACACATCAAGGTGCCTCCGTAGGTACACAATATATCTAGACACCACGTCTACATAATGTATACCACCTAACTCACTCGAGTACTGAATTAGGCGCTTTACAATCAAATGACAATAATCATCACCAATCACAACTATATTGAATATACAACTAGAATAAACTAAGAACTGAATAAGTAGCAATATATTAAAATAAAGCAAAGTCATAATGAGATACAAGATAAGATTACAGATCTCCAGACGAACGGATCTGGAATCCCGAGCATAGTGCCCAACTCTACTTGAACCTTGCTATACACCTAAACTATGAACTTGAAGAACTAGAGCCCTATTTCTAATCTCTGAAAACCCTAACTTCTGTCTACTCTTGATGAATGAAGTAGGAGGAATGAATTGGTGCTCTGGGAGGGGGTCTGCCCCTCTATTTATAGCCCGGTGGGATGAACGTGCGCCGCGGTATCAAACCGACTTGAACAAAGGGCCTAGATGACTCCAGAGAGGCGGTGGAAGAAGACTCCAGAAGGTGGGCCGAAACCCTAGGGGGGTGCCAGGCCGGCCCCACCCTAGCGCCAGCCTAGCCCCACCCTGGTGGGGTTCAGGCCCCCGGTCGCTTCGGGTGTGTTCTGGACTCTTCCTAGGGTCTTCGTGATGATGTTTCCTTGGCGGTTAAGTTTTGTGGTAATTAAGCACTTTAATCCTTCTTTTAAGCCTTTCTGGAATAATCCCTGGAAAAATACACAATTCACCAAAACTCGTGCAATTTGTCAGTAATAAGCCCTATGCTTCTATTATTGATCTTCCCTAGGCATTAGTTGACGGTATAAAATTAGTATTTAACGACTGTCAACAACTGACATGCTCCAAAGTGGTAGTGCTATCTTGCCCGCTGAACTTGGAGAAGTCTGGGATCCTGTAGCGTGACGGCAAAGCCACTAGATCAAACCAATCCGGGTAAGGGCACTTGTAGGCAATGCTGACATCTACTAACGTCGCCAAATATAACTACATAACTTTTAAAACTAGAGACGAGATTAGAGATGCATGATAATTAATTAACTGGTCATTAGCAACTAGCCACTTATCTATCACCAACATTCTTAGGCATGAACTACGGTTGTCATCCCTAATTATATATGCTAAGAATAAATAAAGGTTTCATATATTATTCAATGTGACTAGGCAGAAATATATAAATATAAACTAAGAACAATTCTGCAAGCGGACAGATAATTATACCATTGTATCATTTTACCTAGAGTTCTACCAGGTTGTCGATTTAAATTTATACCACTGTGAAGGACTGGATAAACTATTATCTATTATATTGATAACAAATATATACAATGAATAAGCGGTGTTACCGATGTCACTTACTCTACTCATAACAGGTAGAGGTTGTTGATGGTAGTTATCTATCATTTTTATCCATCAACTAAACATGAATCAAGGGTATAAAACACTCCACAACATAGTTATAGGGTTTGAATCTAACAAGTTCCACGAGTTTTGGTGTTCTCACTTGTTTTGCAGGGTATGAAGGGATATTCAATTTTTCACCGAGTAACAATATCTCAAATAAGAAATTGGAGTTCACCATTGCGCAGAGCTTGTTGAGATGATCGAAACAGATATATTACTTGCTATTTTTGGAGTCCGAAATAAAAAGATATGGATTTTACAAACACGGGAAAATTCTATAACATGAGCTGCGGGATTAATTGGGCCTAAATCAGAATTTGGCCCATTAAATCCAATGTGGACATAAATGAGATATGCTGGAAAGGTTTAGTACCACATCGCTTGCCCAAGGTGGAGGAGGGGAGGCTGCTCCCTATATATACAGCCCTAGGGACCCCCTAGGCATCATCCCATTCATTATATAATTCATATTCTCTAGTTAGGGCTTCGATGGAGAGGTGTCCCATTGAAGGACAACCTCTCTCCAATGTAGTAGATTAGTTCTAGTTGAGAGTTAGGGAGAGAGGAACCATGCTCCGGTTTTGGAGGAGTCTTTTGAGGTCTGGTGTGACTTGTATCTTATCTCTGTAAAACTTATGCTTTTATATATTTATCTTATTTATTTACTTATATGCATCATTATGTGATTGGTTATTATAGTTGTTATACTTTGGCATAGGATCTCCGTTCGTATTGAGTGCTCTGGTTATAACATACGACTAGGGTAGTAATCGATAGTGTAGACATGGCGTCTAGACTATTAGTTATCTGAGATTACGCCTAATCCGACGGTTAGTTGTGATACCCTCTAGGGGTGACAGCTCTGACATGCCTTCGTAGTCCACCACTTTTAGTGTTTGTAGAGGCTTTTTGGCAGCCTTCTCCCGATTACCCCTTCCCAGTCTATTCGAGAATCGGAAAGGTACTGTTGCTCTAAAGTGCTATTGTGTAATTGCTTCAACTAATTATCCTTCAGTTATCTTAGAACCCAAGTAATAGAGAAGTATTTAGAAACCTTGAACTCTCACGTTGTCCTCTCAACTTGGCTAGACTACTCATTTATCATTCAAGTGACTATTATGCATAACTCCTATCATTTATCACTTACCCCTACTATAGTCTGGTTGGTGTACTAAGTTAGAAGATACATGATGGTAACTATCAGATTCTTTAACCATTGCTTCCCTGTGGTAAAATATAAATAATGATACTCTGGAATATTCTCGGGTAAAAGCTACAATGGTATTCTGTGCGCTTGCGGAATCTTTTGTATTCTATTTGCACTTAATAAATACCAACAAGCTTTTTGGCGCCGTTGCCGGGGAAGCAATTGGCATAAGAGTTTACTAGTGATCTTGATGTCTGCTAATTTAGTGTACCACTAGATTTAGTAGGATTACCCCTGTTCTGTTGAGTTGTGGAATAAGACAGGACAGTAGAAGCCGTTTTGACCTTCCGGCAAATTCCACAAGACAAGAAGAAGCGTTGAAGACATGGAGTCTAATTTGATTATTGAACTAAAAATCGCTTTTGTAGACATTGGTTATTTTGTCGGACTAACCCCTGCAGAAACTCTCAAATTCAATCTAGAAAAGTCCTGAGATGATCTCACGTAAGAGATGAATCAAGGCATGTGATGAACTCCAACAACTTTGCACGAAGAAGACACATCATCTCATCCTTCATCACGGAAAGAACTGTAAGTATCAAAAGTTTATTCACTTTGTCTTTGGCTGCAAGTTACCTTTGCCTTGAACCATGTTTGAATGTAGCAAACAAATAAAAAAATAATCTATGCCAAAATAATCATTTAATCATCTTTTGTTAGCATAGATAAAAAAATTGTGGACAACAACCCATATTTCAAATTTGTTGCAATCCTTCGGGTATGTATCCACTAACATTATGCAGGATTGAATATAAGCTATTCTTGGGATGAACCTACAAACCTGAAAACCAAGGATGATGATTGCAAGAAGGATGCAATTCCTACGGAATGACCAACTAATGCCTGCTCTCGTCATCCTCAAAGAAGGCAACTCGTATGCCGATAACAGAGACCAGAAAAATGAGATGCCACTACATCATGGTGTGCATTTTCCACATACCTCATTAGCCATTGGTAGTCTGTCGGTGGTGTCTCGTCAAGCCATGAACAACTATGGTCGCAAGATGACATCCCTAAGCCATTGGAGATGAAGCACTCACACAAATAAGGACAATCAAAGCAGAACTAGAGTATGCATCAGCATTGATCATCAACCCATCAACCAAGAGTCAATGAAAAAGCATGTTACTATCCACATCAATGTCTCCTGGATCCGATGGTGCAAAAGAAAAACATGGTCCTGCTTGAGCTCAAAGAAGACCTTTCTGACATGTAATTTAGATCAAGACAAACTCAAGAAGCTGTCCAAGAAGCTGCAACAAGTGTTTCATCAAGACATAAGGTGGCATGAAGTAAGGTCATTGTAAAATTCAAGCAAACACCATGGTGATGCAAGGGCACTTAAAAGAGCAAGCTTTGGGGAGATTCACTTTTCCCTCATTAATGACACAAGATTCGAGGAAGTTCTTTCCCTAGTAACCATCGCAACACAAGGGTGCAAAAAAAGGAGAGAAAGAACCAAGCTTAGGAGGAGTACTTCCCACTTAAGACGATCCATGTAAAATTTCATAGAAATGCCTCTACTCGCCCTTGCCATCAGTTGAAGCGGAAGGAAGGAAGACTGACTCCTCTAAAAAAATGATCCAACTGTGCTCTTCCTCCTCTCAAGCTTCTATCACTTAGGAGTGAACCAATGAAAAAAAGAGGGGTCTAAAGAAAAACAGAAAGACGACATGACAAAAGGATGAGAAAGGAGGAGTGCAATGTAGAAGGTAAGCTCATGGACAAGATGTACAAACAACCGAGCAAGAAAAGCTTCTACAAGGTGTTACGGTTCCATCAGAGTCCAATAATGAAGGTAACATCTCAAGATCAAGGAGGAGACACCGTTCATCCCAACGCCAGAAGAACCAGCCACCGAAGGATGGAGTGATGAGATTGCTACAACAGAAGAGAAGAAGGGTGAGAAAGAAGAGACTATGAAGGATGAGACTCCAACCTCAGAGTCAACATCAACTTCACAAACCAGAACGGGATAGAGGAAGAAGGAGTCACCTTCCAGCTCATCATCATCGAAGGTGCAACTTGGGTCATCATCATAACCCGACAATGCACCAAGCAAAGAATGAACAAGACAAGAAGTCCTGTTCGGAGGACTTTAATCCACCGAGCCTTCGCCAAAAGGTAAACTTGGTACCTATCCATATTTACATTTTAGCATTGCACTAGTGTCTTAGTAATTGCATATTTACTTTCCTACATTAAAAAGAAAATAAAAATATTTATTACTTTGCATAATAAAATCTAAAAGCACCATGTGACAAATCTTGTGGCATAGCTCATAAAAACTACTCACTGTGGTGGCACAAAAATAATTTGCATGCATCTAGATAGACTTCTGCATCATTTCTACTTTCTGCATTCATAAACATTAAAATACCAAAAAATATGTGGGCACATGGAGGTCCACACTTCTTAGAGAACAACAAAAATATGTGGGCACATGAAGTTCCACACATTTATGAAAAAACAAAAAAAATGTGGGCACATGAAGGTCCACCCACTTAGGGAGCTTTCTGCTGGAATTATAAAACAACATCAATGGCTAATCATGGAGTAGCATTAAACCTAACCCCTCTCCATGAGATTTGGTATTCTTGTTGGCAATTGAGTTTTACACGACAATACATGATCAAAGAGCTAGACAACCAGGCGCCCTTACGCTGCCGGTACACCTGCTCCCAGAAGGATCACTCAACATGCAACATCAAAGACCATGTCAACATCCAGCTTGGGGGAGGGCATCCTCCACTTAAATCTAGCTAAGTATAAGTTTCCCATCTTATTATTGTACCATATTGCTTTTCGTGTGAGTTAGCTAGTAAAATAAAATTTGAAAACCAAATAAAGAGTTGCTTAGTTTTGTTTAGTGAGTTGCTTAGGTTTGAAATAAAATAAAGAGATAGTGATTCCAGAGAATTTTGCCAGATAAAATGAGCTCAGATAGATGGAAACCATGCACGGAATAGATAATTAGCTCATTCACTAGAATCCTTTTTTCAGTCCCTAGTCTTCAAACTTGAATTATCCCAAGTTCTAGATACAACTGTCTTGACATGAAGATTTGCTTTGAACCTGAAACTTGTGGGTAGGCAAATGCTTGATCTAAGTCTATGTGATTGAGGGATATGATATGGAAAGTTTGAGCTGCTATTTATCAGTCCTGGAGATTTATTTTTGAAAAGTCCTTAAAACCACATGATGAGTTCCTGTATGACAGAGCTTAAATTCCCACCACAGCCATACATGCTAGAATAGGAAAACCCACACATTTACATGTTGCTTGCTTTGCATTGAGTATTGTCAAGCTTTGTTGATACCTTAGAAACTTGTCATGCTTTCAAAATCAAGATTTCTACACACCACATGCACCTGCTGCTCCTGCACTAGGAGTACGCAAAAACCTGCCTTCCATCTAGATCCACCTCAAAATGTTCTACTCCTACACTAGGAGTGAACACCAAAAATATCCCATAGGTTACCCCCAAATAAATGCTCCAAGTTCTTGTTGCTATCTCTCAAAATAAAAGAAAAAAGACAGGAACTGTTGTTGCAAAGAAGAGGCATGTGGCTATGCAAAAGTGTGAGATGAGAGAAAACAATGGGTACAAAGATGCCCGCCTGAGAGGTAAAAATGGACAAGTGTCCGAATTATTAAAACAATGGGTACTCCGATGCCGCTATTGACGGTGGATAAGCCCTTAATATCCACACTTTAACACCGTCAACATACCTCGGATTTAAGGAAGAATAAGCATATCATGAACATATTTTATCAATAACTAGTTCCACTTGTACTCTTAGCTTGTGAATGCAGAGAAGACTAAACAGGCCATAAAACTTCAAGATACGGTGTACAACATCACATAGAAGAGACGGGAGCACCTGGAGGGCCCACATTGGGTTTGGCTAACCCATATGTGGGGCCCACAGGGCTCTGGTGACATGGCACGATCCTCGTGACACTCCACTCAGTCCATTCCAACCCTCAAATCAACTTGTGTTTCTATTCAACGGTGGAGAAACAAAACAGAAGGATCAAGGAGTGAACCGATGCAATCAAGACAAAACTAGCACAAGGAAATACTCTATGACCAGTGGGGACAACAGTGGTTGGGCCCACCTACCATAGGGGGGTCGGCCGACCCACCCCTGGTGGGCCCAGGCCACTGCCATACTCCACTGACCTCCTACATGCTTCCCACGTGCTGGATTCACCAATGCCGTCCATCTCGAGGCGGTATTTAGGCGGTTCATCCAAGGGTGAAGAGGCAAGGAGCACAAGGATCGCTTACGTGGTGCACCTCCACTCTCCCCTATAAATAGAGGCTGCCATCACCCTCTTCAAGACACACAAGAGACAAGAGAAGCAAGTTAGAGTGAGGTTCCACTCTTTAGTAGTAGTATTAGTCTAGTGTTGGAGTTAGAGTCGAGTCGAGCTACACTCGAGATCTCCGGAGTCGTATGCTGGAGAGTCTGGTATAGCTCTTGTACCTTTCCTTCTGTAAGATTTTACTTTTATCAATATATTATGTTTGCTTTACTTTACTAAGTATTTACTTAGTGCTTTACTATTCATTATAGTATTATTGTGTCTTATCTTAGTATTATAGCTGACTTATATTAGATTGTGATCCTGTAAAAAGCTGTTGTGTGCTGTTCATCGCCTATCATAAGGTTCTCTAGTTGCGTTGTACACAGCTAGAGTAGTGAGAGTTAGTGTAAGTGTGGTGCTTAGGCTAAGTCTTGCCTTTGATTGTCGCTTGTCACACGGATTGTTAGTGGGTGCTAGCAGGTGGTGACAGTCCTGTCTAGTCTTAGTATCCCTCCACGTGTTTTAGGCAAGTTCTTAAAAGGTAGGCTCCGATAAGGTCATAGCCGCTTCGGGTAGAGGTTATATCCTCTATTGTCTCGGACTATCCCCTTCACACAATAAGTAATGTAGCAGTCTAGTTAATTCATCTATTTATTAAGGTTAAGTTCACAAGAGTAAAGTAAGGGTCATAGGAGTCTTATACTCACTCGTTGTCCTCCCACCTAGCTATACTCTACTAGTTATCCTTAGTTATCTTACACCTTGTCTTATCTCTATGTCATTACCTTTTCCTCTATATATCGATTTACCCACTATCACTAGTTGGTACTAAGTTGCAATATACTTAAGGATCTTTCTCTTTTATTAATTATTCCTAGTACCGGTTTTCCCTTGGGATAAAATAAATAACGATACCTTGGAATACTCCCGGGTGAAGTGCTACAGCGGTATATTCTGTGCGCTTGCGGAATTATCGAATAGACATAAGAAATACCCTTAGGCATTTCTGGCGCCGTTATCAGAGATAGCCTAACACCTTGTCTCTGGTGATTGCGCTAAGAAACGCCAACACCCGCCAGAAAAAAGAGAAGAGAAAAAAGATAGCCCATGTTGTCCAACAACACAAATCCCCGGTGTTTGAAAAAGAGAGAGAAATGTTTTCAAGGAGCAAAAGTAGAATTAGGTTAGCCACCATATATTCACCTAGCACCATATATCTACACACATGCACATCTTGATTTAATTGTATGACTTGTTTTCTCTGGATTCATTGTTTGACTTTACAATATATGCATTGCAAGTATGCATGAGCTGTCTCTTTACCCATGAGTTCCACATAAGCCATTAGTATAGGGTGAGAGAGAGAAGGCATACATCACTATTGCCTTGGTGAGGATCCACGAATACCACATATTGAGAGACTTGAGAGAGTCATACAAAGGAATCTCGGAGCTTTATTTTGAAAACTTGCAAAAACTCTAGGATAAGAGTTGAGCAAAAGAGCTTGAGCAATAGTTCTTGACTTAAACATTCTGTCCTTCAATTACCCAAGACCCAAGAGAAGGCTACAAGCTCCATGGTTGAAGGTAAGTTTGGAAGTCAGAATAGTTTGCTCTAATCCCGAGGAGAACTCTTGTTTGAATACATGTGTGCTTTTGAGGAGTTTCTACTATATATAAAAAAAATTCTAATGAACTCCTACATCTACTGGCTAAGTTTGGCTTTGCTAAGGGACTAGCAAAGGGTAAGCTTAGGGGAACTTGTTGACGGTAGTTATCTATCATTTTTATCCATCAACTAAACATGAATCAAGGGCATAAAACACCCCACAACATAGTGTTGACACATCTTAGCGCAACCACCAGAGACAGGGTGTTAGGCTATCTCTGATAACGGCGCCAGAAGTGCCTGAGGGTATTTCTTATGTCTATTGGATAATTCCGCAAGCGCACAGAATATACCACTGTAGCACTTCACCCGGGAGTATTCCAAGGTATCGTTATTTATTTTTATCCCAGGGGAAAGCGGCTGCTAGGAATAATTAATAAAAAGAAAGAGAGATCCTTAAGTCTATACCAACTTAGTACCTAGCTAGTGGTAGGGGGGTTAATCAATAGGTAGAGGAATAGGTAATGACACCAACACATAGCAAGTATTAAGATAACTAAAAGATAACTAGTAGAGTATAGCAAGGTGGCAGGACAACGAGTGAGTATAAGACTCCTATGACACTGACTTTACTCTTGTGACTTACCTTATCAAATAGATGACTTATACTAAGATAGTTACCTTACTACCAGTGTGCAGGGGGTAGTGTGAGACAATAGAGGACAAAACCTCTACCCGAAGCGCCTACACTCTTATGGGAGCCTACCTTTTAAGAACTTGCCTAAAACACGTGGAGGGATACTAAGACTAGACAGGGCTGTCACCACCTGCTAGCACCCACAAACAATCCGTGCGACAAGCGGTAATCAAAGGCAAGATCTAGTCTAAGCACCACGCTTACACTAAGTCTCACTATTCTAGCTGCGTACCAACAACTAGAACACCCTATGACAGGCGATGAACTAACACACGTTGAGTTGGGACAAGATCACTATCAAGTATAAAACAACTATAGAAAAAGACAAGACACAACAATACTATAAAGAATAGTAAAGACTAAGTAAGAACTTAGTGAAGTAAAGTAAAGATAATATATATTGATAAGGATAAAGTCTTGCCGAAGGAAAGGTACATAAGCTATACCAGACTCTCCAGTAGATGACTCCGGAGACTCCGATCGTAGCTCGACTCGACTCTAACTCCCACACTAGACTAATACTACTACTAAAGAGTAGAACTTCACTCTAGCTTGCTTCTTGTGTTGTATGGTGTTTCTTGAAGAGGAGTGGGCAGCCTCTATTTATAGTGGAGGATGAGGGGGTGCCACGTCAGCGATCCGCGTGCTCCTTGCCTCTCCACCCTTGGATCCACCACCTTGTAACCACCTCAATATGGACGGCTTTGGTGATTTGAGCACATGGGAAACATGCTTGGAGTCGGTGGAGGCCAACCGACCTGGCTAGGCACCAGGGAGGGTTCGGCCGACCCCCCTATGACTGGTGGGCCCAGCCAGGGGCTTCTAGAAGGAGTCCTCACTTGTCACTGAGTGTGTAAGTGGCTTGGTTCCACTTTTTGGCAGTTCAGCCGACCCACCCCTAGTGGGTGGGGCCCACCACCATGGTCCCCATCTGTCATAGACTCTTCCTATGTGTTGGTTCTGTCTTGATTGCTTCGTTTCATGCCTCTATCCGTGTGCCTTTGATCTCCACTAGTTGAATGAAAGCACAAGTTGATCCGATGGATGAAATGACTTGGTTGGAGTGTCACACTGGATCCTGCCACGTCACCAGAGCCAGGTGGGCCCCATGGGCAGTTTGGCTGAACCATGGGTGGGCCCACCCTTGGCTCTGATCTCTTCCATTTGATGTTGTATGCACTGTGTTGAAAGGTGGTGGCCTAGGGCAACATGACATGGTTCGGCCGAGTCATGTAGTTAGCCCCTAGCTGCTCACTTTTGGATTGTTTTGGTGTTCCCTGCAATCACAAGCTAAGAGTACAAGTGGAACTCGTTATTGATAAAATATGCTCATGTTGTATTTATTCTCCCTTGGATCCGAGGCCTGTTGACGGTGTTTGAATGTGGAATTTTAGGGTATATCCACCGTCAACAAGATCCCCCAAGCTTAACCTTTGCTCATCCTGGGCAAATAATTAAACTTATCCTCGGTAGATCAGGAGTTTCTACAATGTTCATGATTCAATAATACGATGTGTACAACTATATACTTCTCTTTTGAATGGAAAAATTTGCTATAGAAATTCGTCCATTTTGCCTTAGTCTTTTATGGGGCTAATGACTTTCCCTTTGCCTTAGGTGGTTGAGAGACAGAACAGTTTAACCTGAGCACTACTTTTCTCATTCTTTGCAAGTTTCATACTGGAGGTTTTAGCAATGTTTTGCAAAAGAAAACTTAATGTTCCTCATATGGTTCTCTCATGTCGCTCGAATGGTGTATGATTCCTTACTAAGGCATAAAGTAAATGTTGCCTTCTCTTTATCATCCTACTTCTAAAAATGGCTTATGTGGAGCTTAAGGTAGGAATGAAAGAATATAGCATACTTACTTTGCATATGTTGTAGAGTCAAAGCTTGGATCCAAAGAGAGAAGTGTCATGCCCTTAGATCAAGATGTGCAAGTGTGTGGATGATGATGGAATATAATGCTCCTCTATTTGAATTGTATCTCTCTCTAACAAATTTTAGAGATATGGCTATCATTTTTCCTTTCTTTATGAGCCTAGACTTGCTCAAATATTTTTCTTTTTCTTTTCTATGGACTCTCTTGTGTCCATCTTTCTTTTTATTTTACATAGCCTTTTGTCTCTACTACCATAATGACTAAGAGAGATTTTCTATGACTTTAACACATGGAGCATTTATTTGGTGGAAATGAAAGGCATGTGGTTGTGTACTTCCAGTGTAGAAGCAGCATGTATATATGGTGTGTACGTGATATTGATCTTGGGAGCATGATAAGACTCTCAATAAGGGTCAACAAGACTTGACAACACTCAATACAAAGCAAATAGCTTAAGTGGAAGGTTTTAGACATGTGTAACATATATGGCTGTGGTAGGAATTTATCACCATTGAGGAACAATAAGGTTTTGATTGATTTAAGAAATAAATCTCCAGTAATCATGCATGCTTAGAATAATATTATAGTAGCTCTTGTTTCACTATATCATACCATCACAACAACTTAGACTTTGTTCTAACTCTTAACATCCATAAAGTTTTCAGGTTCATGATGATTTAAATGAGCCAAGTGATCCATACTCAAAGAAATACTAAGTTGTAAACTAGGTGTTAAAGAAACATTAATAGAGCAACTATTCATCATTTCCATGAGGAAGATAAATATTCATGAGATATATGGAAATAAGAGAAATATTTTGGTATTTTTATCTTATGCAATTTTTTTAAATGCAATAAATGTAAATAGCTAGGATAGAACACTTACCTTGGTGGGGGAGAGGATCTCCCCCAAGCTTGTCCTTTTGCTCATTGTGGTGGCGGGTAGTATTGGAACCATCCCGCCCAGCGTTGTGCTTCTTCGTCTTGGATAGCTTGCAATAGTTGAGCATTTTGTTGTGCCATATTCAGAGTTGCGTCTTGCTCAACTTGCATTGCACCCATGTCATTGATGAGTTGATCCATTTCCGATCCTTGGCTTCGACGGCCCCTCGCCCGTGTGGACGGACGGGGAGTGCGCACTCTTGAAATGTGCTGTTGAGGCCGTTCCGTGGACCTTGAAATGTCCATGGAACTTGCCTCATCACCTTCTTCTTCGTATCTCCCTACAGTTCGCGATGTGCCGCCTTGCTCAAATTGAGCGGCTTGTGACATACTCCTTGTCACCCTTCTTGGTCCTGTAACATTTTGGCTTCTTGCCTCTCGGTCCCAATTTACGGTTAGTGTGCGCAGCGCATACAACCGACGCCTCTCACAAGGGAGAGAGATTTCGGCTGTATGGCCGGGATAAATTATTTTTATATCACCTATTTTCATCTCTTTTTAGGACTTGAGTGCTTATGAAGAAATCTTTGGTTACAATATCTCTAGGAGAGGCAATGTATTCAAAGTAATGTTTTTCATCTAGCAAGTCCATTGTTTCAGCAATTCGCGTGACAAAAGAAGTGAAGAATATGGGCTCGCTTCTATGGAAAATACCAAGCCAAAAGTGGACTAACATCTTAGCAGGTGAAACTTTTGTTTTCTTTATCATGGCATAGAGCAGTCTTAATTCATCATTGTAAAGAACTTGCACATTAGAGCCAGGAAGAAAAGTTATAGCCATCTAATATCGGATCAAGCACAAAGTAGGATTATGAATTTCATCGGTTTTAGGGTCAGAGCAATCATTAGATCCTATTATAGCTTTTCAAAATTTAGCTTTATCAAATCTTCTTGTTGCATTAACGAGATCTAGATGACAGTCATTACCAAAACCAAGTGCCATGCTAAAAACTCCCCATGTTAAATTATACTCTTGGTTGAACATGCGAAAGTAGACATTATTTTCAGTGGCTTGTAGAGAGCATAGAAATTCAATGGTGAGCTTTTCTATTCCAAGTTCTTGCACTTCCCAAAAACTTCCCCAACCAATTGTATTAAAAATAGTATTAAATTCCAGCGGTCATACCTATGCTGTCCAAAAGGACAGGGTCGATGATGCTGGTATGTTCATACCCTCGGTGTCGGATGGAGGTGTACCTTTGGTACTCTTCTTGATTTAGCATGAGGCCGCTCTCGGGGTCGAACGTCCTCTCGGAAGGCACTCCAAAGCTTCATCTTGGTTGGGCTTCTCTTCCTTCATCTTCATCATGGCGAGGGTCGTCGGTAGGAACTCCCTACGACACTCTTGGCCTTCTTGAGTGCGGAGGAGAACTTCTTCATCCTAGCAACATTGAGCTCACACAAGAACACACTACAACAACAGGGATTAGCGTTAGCGTTAGCGTTAGCTATCCCAATGTTAGTAGTCCTTGTGGGGTAAGGCTACCTCCACAAACAAGAATTTGAGAGCAAAGATGAGAGTGAGACAAGCTTCTACTACTACAATATTTTTGGGTTTTTGGTTTGAGTGGCTAAACTTAAACTAAACTTGAGAAAGACCTTACTCAAATGGAGAGAACAAGAGAGATTGTATGCTCGGCACAAATCAGCTAGTTTGGGTGTGGATTTGAGCACACAATGCAAGGGTATTTATAGGGGGAGAAGGGCTGGTGGTCAGGCCACTAGGCCCAGTTCGGCCGACCCCCATTGCCAGATTTTTGTTGTTTTCAACTTTGGACAGGCAATATATATGAATTCAAACTTGTCCTTGCTGACAGCTCTCAATTGATGGGTCGGCCAAACCCATTATGACAAGATCAGAATTGCTTTTGCCTTTGGACAGGGAATCTATTTGAATTCAAATGCAACTCTACAGAGAGGACCCAAATAATGGGTCGGCCGAAGCAAAAATTGCAGGTTCAGTGTTGCTTTTACCTTTTCACGGGGAATCTATTTGAATTCAAACACCACTTTCATGGGGGGAGCCAAAACATGGTTCGGCCAAACCAGGTTTTGTCCCCTTTTAGCTCTAAACAGTGTGTCCAGAAAAGTAGAGACTAGTGGTGGACCAAAAGTTTTGAAATTTTCAGAGATTCCCTTGTCTAGTGTTTTGTGAAGGTAAAAGGTGAATGACAAAAGTGGGGACATGTTTAAAGTGATTCCCATGGACCATGGGAGCACTCATCCATGCCAAAGTGTCCACTTTTCAAAATTTAGATGGATGTGGGTGTTGGATTCTCCTTGAAGCATATGAGAGTGGTCATGACAAAAGAATAGTCAACCAAAATTCAAAAGGAGCTGGTGTTCAAATTTTAGGAGCATGATCAGGACACCAGGCCAACACCACCAGAGGTGGGTGGGCCCCATGGTGGGGTCGGCCGACCCCACCTAGGTGGTCACACCACCTCAGGTGTGAGCAGAAATGATCTTTTTCAAGTTTTATTCATCTACTTATTTTATTTTGTCGAAATAAATTATTGCCAAAATTAAACATGAAATGCAATGAAGAAAATTCAAAATTGAAATGTAAGAATTAAATATGGGATAAATACTGATTTACCTTACCAGCAAGGGCTCCATGTTTTAGGTCCGTAGAGCAGGACCTCTCCAGTTCGGGTTCATTCTTCGGGTGCTTCGATCGGTCCCGGAGATGGAGACCGTGATGATCGCACCTCTTTCTTCTGCCATTCCTTCTTGGTTGATGCTTGTGATTCGGTGGAGTCAGCCTTGTTTATCACCTCAGCCTTACTTACCAGTTCGGACCTTTTTGGACCTTGGCGGTTGATTCTTTCGGCGGGGTGCATATTGTGGCTTGTTTCTCCACAGATTCTTCCTTGCCTGTTGCATCGATTTATAACCATTGAAAGGACATTTAATTCTCTTACCTGGGAGTTGGAAGTGGACTTGGCCGGATCCCACGTAGATGATGGCATTCACAGTGTTGAGGAACGGCCTTCCCAGGATGTCGGGGACTTCATCATCGGCTCCCATGTCAAGAATGATGAAGTCGGCGGGGATGCATTCATCTTGAACTTTGACAAGGATGTCCCTTGCCAATCCCTCGGGGAACCGGATTGATTGATCGGCCATCTGCAATTTGACAAAAGTGGGGTACAAAGGTCCCCCTAGCAAGTTCTCGTACATTACCTTGGACATGATGTTCACTCCAGATCCAAGGTCACAGAAGGCGTTGTTGAAGGTGTGTGGCCTGATCTCGCAGGTGATGGTTAGGATGGCCGGGGTCACTCTTCTTGGCCATGAATGGCGGATCAAGAGGACAATCCGGATTTTGTCTAACCGGAGGCTTACCAAACCTCGT
The DNA here is from genome assembly GCA_038502445.1 of Eremochloa ophiuroides. Lineage (NCBI taxonomy): Eukaryota > Viridiplantae > Streptophyta > Magnoliopsida > Poales > Poaceae > Eremochloa > Eremochloa ophiuroides. The sequence goes on from JAHLJS010000002.1 coordinate 55,074,504, forward strand.
GGAAATTAACTTAACACCTTCAACTGGTTCCTCAGGTTTCCTAGGATCTTACCTTGTTTGAATGATGGGACAGCTGCTGCTATTTGAGCTAATTGGGTTTCTAACATTTTATTAAAGCTCAATTGATTTTTCATAGCAGTGTTAAAGCTATCCATTTTCTCACAAGGATTTTCAAGAATATTATCATTAGCCATTATTTTCTTGTTTATGCTATCATTAATTTTAGATTGGCCTAAGATAAGATCTTTAAGGGAAGGTTGATTACCATAAGAATTATTCAAATTATTGCTAGTAACCATTACCTTGATTTCCTTGGTAGAAGGGGACGCCAGTTCCATCCTCCTTGTTGCTGGGGTCGATACCCGTTGTTGTTGTTGTTATTGATGAAGTTCACTTCCTCCTTCGTCTCGAGGCAGTTGTTGCCCGAATGATCTTCTCCGCCACATACCTCGCACCATGGATCAGCTTCAATTGCTTGTGCGGTGGCAGTGGGTCTAATGGCCTCTTGTTCCTTCTTGGAACTTTCTTCAATCTTTTTCATCAAGAGGTCATTTTTGCTGAGAGCATGTCCACCTCATGAACGGTGTGCATACCCTATTTCTTGGGTTGGAGGAGTTCCTCATTCCATCCTTGGTTGATAAACATTTTCTCAATGAGGTCCTTAGCATCCTTGACATTGTGTTGCAGGAATGCTCCTCCAGCGGCAGCATCAAGGTGACTACGGGCTAATCCAGTTAGCCCATGGTAGAAACCTTGGATTAGGAGCCATTCTTCAATCCCATGATGAGGACAGGCACGAATGTACCCCTGGAGACGTTCCCATCCTTCGGGAATTGTCTCGTCCACTTGTTGTTGGAAGCTTGAAATTTTGCCATGGAGAGCGCTTGTTTTGCCCATTGGGAAGAACTTCTTGAGAAAAGCATTGGCACATTTCTCCTAGGTGGTGACTTCACTCTTGTTGGCATAGAACCATTGCTTCACCTTCCCAAGCAGTGAGAATGGGAACAGGTGAAGACGGATGGCGTCAGCCGAGATGTTCTTGATGGTGAAAGTCCCACACACCTCCAGAAAGTGCTGGAGATGGGCATTGGCGTCTTCGTGTGGCTTTCCACATAATGGGTTAGCTTGCACCATGTTGATGAGTGTAGGCTTGAGCTCAAAGGTAGCATCTCCAAAGTTGAGCTGCAGTCTGGTGGCAACGTTGTCAGCGGACGGCGCAGAGAACTCAGAGATGGTCTTTTGGACCATAGCTTCCTCGATTGATAATGCGGAGCCTCTTTCCTCGAACGGATTCAGGTTTGAAATGAACCTTTGAGGTGAAACTTGATGGCATCTAGTTCTTCTCAACAATTGCTCGGGGTCTTCAATATAATTCGACGGCAATTGGAAACCGTTCATCCACTGTCTAGCTTCACGATAACGAGAAACACAGACAGGGGTAAGCCCCTAACACTACTCGATAACTAAACTGATAGTAGACTCTGGACTCAATTTTTTATTAATATTCCTAGATTAATGCTTTCCCTGGCAACGGCGCCAGAAATGCTAGTTGACACTTCTTAGCGCAACTACCAGAGACAGGGTGTTAGGCTATCTCTGATAACGGCGCCAGAAGTGCCTGAGGGTATTTCTTATGTCTATTGGATAATTCCGCAAGCGCACAGAATATACCGCTGTAGCACTTCACCCGGGAGTATTCCAAGGTATCGTTATTTATTTTTATCCTAAGGGAAAGCGGTTGCTAGGAATAATTAATAAAAAGAAAGAGAGATCCTTAAGTCTATACCAACTTAGTACCTAGCTAGTGGCAGGGGGGTTAATCAATAGGTAGAGGAAAAGGTAATGACACCAACACACAGCAAGTATTAAGATAACTAAAAGATAACTAGTAGAGTATAGCAAGGTGGCAGGACAACGAGTGAGTATAAGACTCTTATGACACTTACTTTACTTGTGACTTACCTTATCAAATAGATGACTTACACTAAGATAGTTACCTTACTACCGGTGTGCAGGGGGTAGTGCGAGACAATAGAGGACAAAACCTCTACCCGAAGCGCCTACACTATTATGGGAGCCTACCTTTTAAGAACTTGCCTAAAACACGTGGAGGGATACTAAGACTAGACAGGGCTGTCACCACCTGCTAGCACCCACAACAATCCGTGTGACAAGCGGTAATCAAAGGCAAGATCTAGTCTAAGCACCACGCTTACACTAAGTCTCACTATTCTAGCTGCGTACCAACAACTATAACACCCTATGACAGGCGATGAACTAACACACGTTGAGTTGGGACAAGATCAGTATCAAGTATAAAACAACTACAGAAAAAGACAAGACACAACAATACTATAAAGAATAGTAAAGACTAAGTAAGAACTTAGTGAAGTAAAGTAAAGATAATATATATTGATAAGGATAAAGTCTTGCAGAAGGAAAGGTACAAGAGCTATACTAGACTCTCCAGTAGACGACTCCAGAGACTCCGAGCGTAGCTCGACTCGACTCTAGCTCCCACACTAGACTAATACTACTACTAAAGAGTAGAACTTCACTCTAGCTTGCTTCTTGTGTTGTATGGTGTGTCTTGAAGAGGTGTGGGCAGCCTCTATTTATAGTGGAGGATTAGGGGGTGCCACATCAGCGATCCGCGTGCTCCTTGCCTCTCCATCCTTGGATCCACCGCCTTGTAACCGCCTCAAGATGGACGGCTTTGGTGATTTGAGCACATGGGAAACATGCTTGGAGTCGGTGGAGGCCAACCGACCTGGCTGGGCACCAGGGGGTTCGGCGGACCCCCCTATGACTGGTGGGCCCAGCTAGGGTCTTCTAGAAGGAGTCTCCACTTGTCACTGAGTGTGTAAGTGGCTTGGTTCCACTTTTGGCAGTTCGGCCGACCCACCCCTGGTGGGTGGGGCCCACCATCGTGGTCCCCATCTGTCATAGACTCTTCCTATGTGTTGGTTCTGTCTTGATTGCTTCGTTTCAGTGCCTCAATCCGTGTGCCTTTGATCTCCACCGTTGAATGAAAGCACAAGTTGATCCGATGGATGAAATGACTTGGTTGGAGTGTCACACGGATCCTGCCACGTCACCAGAGCCAGGTGGGCCCCATGGGCAGTTCGGCCGACCCATGGGCGGTCCCACCCTTGGCTCTGATTGATCTCTTCCATTTGATGTTGTATGACTGTGTTGAAAGGTGGTGGCTAGGGGCAACATGACATGGTTCGGCCGAATCATGTAGTTAGCCCCTAGCTGCTCACTTTTGCACTGTTTTGGTGTTCCCTACAATCACAAGCTAAGAGTACAAGTGGAACTCGTTATTGATAAAATATGCTCATGTTCTATTTATTCTCCCTTGGATCCGAGGCCTATTGACGGTGTTTGAATGTGGAATTTTAGGGTATATCCACCGTCAACACATAGTTATAGGGTTTGAATCTAACAAGTTCCTCGAGTTCTGGTGTTCTGACTTGTTTTGCAAGGTATGAAGGGATATTCAATTTTTCACATGAGTAAAAGTATCTCAAATAAGGAATTGGAGTTCACCATTGCGTAGAGCTCGTCGAGACGATCGAAACGGATATATTACATGCTATTTTTGGAGTCCAGAATAAAAAGATATAGATTTTACAAACATACGAAGATTCTAGAACATGAGCTGTGAGATTAATTGGGTCTAAATCATAATTTGGCCCATTAAATCCTATGTGCACTTAAATGAGATATGGTGGAAAGGTTTAGTACCATATCACTTGCCCAGTGTGGAGGAGGGGAGGCCGCCCCCTATATATACAGCCCCAGGGACCCCCTAGGGATCATCCCTTTCATTATATAATTCATATTATCTAGTTAGTGCTTGGATGAAGAGGTGTCCCATTGAAGGACAACCTCTCTCCAATGTAGTAGATTAGTTCTAGTTGAGAGTTAGGGAGAGAGGAGCCATGCACCGGTTCTGGAAGGAGTCTTCTGAGGTCTGGTATGACTTTGTATCTTATCTCTGTAAAACTTATGCTTTTATATATTTATCTTCTTTATTTACTTATATGCATCATTATGTGATTGGTTAGTATAGTTGTTATACTTTGGCATAGGATCTCCGTTCGTATTGAGTGCTCTAGTTATAACGTATGACTAGGGTAGTAATCGATAGTATAGACATGGCGTCTAGACTATTTGTTACCTGAGATTACGCCTAATCCAACGGTTAGTTGTGGTAGCCTCAGGGGTGACAGCTATGACAGGCCTTCGTGGTCCACCACGTTAGGGTTAGTGTTCGTAGAGCTTTTTGGCAGCCTTTTCCTGATTATCCCTTCCCAGTCTATTCGAGAATCGGAAAGGTACTGTTGCTCCAAAGTGCTATTGTGTGAATGCTTCACCTAATTATCCTTCAGTTATCTTAGAACCCAAGTAATAGAGAAGTATTTAGGAACCTTGAACTCTCCCGTTGTCCTCTCAACTTAGCTAGACTACTCATTTATCATTCAAGTGATTATTATGCATAACTCCTATCATTTATCACTTACCCCAACTATAGTCTAGTTGGTGTACTAAGTTAGCAGATACATGATGGTAACTATCAGATTCTTTAACCATTGCTTACCTGTGGTAAAATATAAATAATGATACTCTGGAATTCTCATGGGTAAAAGCTACGATGGTATTCTGTGCGCTTGAGGAATCTTTCGTATTCTATTTGCGCTTAATAAATACCAACAAGCTTTTTGGCGCCGTTGCCGGGGAAGCAATTGGCATAAGAGTTTAATAGTGATCTTGATGTCTGCTAATTTAGTGTACCACTAGCTTTAGTAGGATTACCCCTATTCTGTTGAGTTATGGAATAAGATAGGACAGCAGAAAGCCGTTTTGACCTTCCGCCAAGTTCGACAAGACAAGAAGAAGCGTTGAAGAACTCCAGGGTGCCCTAACATTCAAGATTCATCAACAATAGAACCCTGCCATCTCACAAGTTTGCATACATATATATATCTTTCTAACTCTGTGTAGATTGGAGAACAAGATCGTCATGACAAGAATTCAAATCACATCTTAAGTGATGGACATAGAAGCAGCTTTACTCACATTTCATGGTAAGTATGATCAAGAAAGGTGAGAAAGTCTTACTCATGGACTTTAAACTTTTTGAGTAGTTATCTTTTAAATTCTTGCATCTCATTACATATTTACTTTAATCCATGCATCCACTCCATTTAGTTTATGTTCCCTCATATTAAATTCATAGCCTGTTTATTTCTTGCATACATCCATACCACTTGTATATCAAAAAGAAAAAAAAATTCCTCACTATGATCATACTCTTTCGTCTCTATTTTTCAGTAAATCTCTATACTGCTTTCATGCTATCTTTATTTGCTATAGTATGCTTTGGTTTGGAAGTACTGTACATACTTCCATAGGCTTTTAAATTAAGCGTGGTGCATAGGTTAAATTGCCTGCCTTAGTTAGACATGGAGTCTAGTTTGATTATTGAACTAAAAATCGCTTTTGTAGACATTGGTTATTTTGTTGGACTAACCCCTGCAGAAACTCTCAAATTCAATGTAGAAAAGTCCTGAGATGATCTCACGTAAGAGATGAATTAAGGCATGTGATGAACTCCAACAACTTTGCACGAAGAAGACACATCAGCTCATCCTTCATCAAGGAAAGAACTGTAAGTATCAAAAGTTTATTCACTTTGTCTTTGGCTGCAAGTTACCTTTGCCTTGAACCATGTCAGAATGTAGCAAACAATTAAAAAAATAATCTATGCTAAAATAATCATTTAATCATCTTTTGTTGGCATAGATAAAAAAAATTGTGGACAACAACCCATATTTCAAATTTGTTGCAATCCTTCGGGTATGTGTCCACTAATATTTTGCAGGATTAAAAATAAGCTATTCTTGGGATGAACCTACAAACCTGAAAACCAAGGATGATGATTGCAAGAAGGATGCAATTCCTACGGAATGACCAACTAATGCCTGCTCTCGTCATCCTCAAAGAAGGCAACTCGTGTGCCGATAACAGAGACCAGAAAAATGAGATGCCACTACATCATAGTGTGCATTTTCCATATACCTCATTGGCCATTGGTAGTCTATCAGTGGTGTTTCATCAAGCCATGAACAACTATGGTCGCAGGATGACATCTCTAAGCCATTGGAGATGAAGCACTCACACAAATAAGGACAATCAAAGTTGAACTAGAGTATGCATCTCCAATGATCATCATCCCATCAACCAAGAGTCAACAAAGAAGCATGTTACTATCCACATCAACGTCTCCTAGATCAGATGGTGCAAAAGAATGAGATGGTCCTGCTCAAGCACAAAGAAGACCTTTCTGACATGTAATTTAGATCAAGACAAACTCAAGAAGCTGTCCAAGAAGGTGCAACAAGTGTTTCAACAAGACATAAGGTGGCATGAAGTAAGGTCCATGTGAAATTCAAGTAAACACCATGGTGATGCAAGGGCACTTAAAAAGCAAGCTTGGGGGAGATTCACTTTTCCCTCATTAATGAGACAAGATTCGAGGAAGTTCTTTCCCTAGTAACCATCGCAACACAAGGGTGCAGAAAAAGGAGAGAAAGAACCAAGCTTAGGAGGAGTACTTCCCACCTAAGACGATCCATGCAACATTTCATAGAAATGTCTCTACTTGCCCTTGCGATCAGTTGAAGCGGAAGGAAGGAAGACTGACTCCTCTAAAAAAATGATCCAACTGTGCTCTTCCTCCTCTCAAGCTTCTATCGCTTAGGAGTGAACCAATGAAAAAAAGAGAGGGGTCTAAAGAAAAATAGAAAGACGACGTGACAAAAGGATGAGAAACGAGGAGTGCAATGTTGAAGGCAAGCTCATGGACAAGATGTACAACTAACCGAGCAAGGAAAGCCTCTACAAGGTGTTACGGTTCCATAACAGTCCAATAATGAAGTTAACATCTAAAGATCAAGGAGGAGACACCGTTCATCCCAACGCCAGAAGAACCAGCCACCGAAGGATGGAGTGATGAGATTCCTACATCAGAAGATCTACATCAGAAGAGAAGAAGAATGAGAAAGAAGAGACTATGAAGGATGAGAATCCAACCTCAGAGTCAACATCAACTTCACAAACCGGAAAGGAATAGAGGAATAAGGAGTCACCTTCTAGCTCATCATCATCGAAGGTGCAATTAGGGTCATCATCATAACCCAACAATGCACCAAGCAAAGAATGAACAAGACAAGAAATTCTGTTAGAGGACTTTAAACCACAAAGCCTTCGCCAAATGGTAAACTTGGTACCTATCCATTGTTGACCCTTCTTAGCGCAACCACCAGAGACAGGGTGTTAGGCTATCTCTGATAATGGCGCTAGAAGTGCCTGTGGTATTTCTTATGTCTATTGGATAATTCCCCAAGCGCACAGAATATACCTGCTGTAGCACTTCGTCCGGGAGTATTCCAAGGTATCGTTATTTATTTTTATCCCAAGGGAAAGCGGTTGCTAGGAATAATTAATAAAAAGAGAGAGATCCTTAAGTCTATAACAACTTAGTATCAACTAGTGATAGGGGGTAAATCAATATATAGAGGAAAGGGTAACGACACCAAGACACGATAAGGTTTTTGGATAACTAAGGACAACTAGTAGAGTATAGCTAGGTGGGAGGACAACGAGTGAGTATAAGACTCCTATGACACTTACTTTACTCTTGTGAACTATCTTATCAAATAGATGAACTTTACTAAGACAGGTACCTTACTTCCGGTGTGTAGGGGATAGGTGAGACAGTAGGGGATATAACTTCTACTCGAAGCGGCTATTCTCTTAAGGGTGCCTACCTTTTAAGAACTTGTCTAAAACACGTGGAGGGATACTAAGACTACATAGGGCTGTCACCACCTGTTAGCACCCACAAACAATCCGTGCGACAAGCGGCATTCAAAGGCAAGATCTAGTCTAAGCACCACGCTTACACTAAGCCTTACTACTCTAGTTGCGTACCAACAACTAAAGTACCCTATGATAGGCGATGAACTACACACGTGAGCTGGTTACTGGATCACTATCCAATATAACTCAACTATAAGTTGAGACAAAACACAACAATACTATAAAGAGTAGTAATGCACTAAGTAGAGACTTAGTAAAGTAAAGTAAAGATAATATATTGATAAAGATAAAGTCTTATATAAGGAAAGGTACAAGAGCTATACCAGACTCTCCAGCAGACGACTCCGGAGACTCTGAGCGTAGCTCGACTCGACACTAACTCCCACACTAGACTAATACTACTACTAAAGAGTGGAATTCTTGTGACTTGTGACTCTTGGGTGTCTTGTGTGTCTTGGAGAGGAGTGGGCAGCCTCTATTTATAGGGGAGAGTGAGGGGGTGCAACGTCAGCTATCCGCGTGCTCCTTGCCTCCCCACCCTTGGATGAACCGCCTCATTACTGCCTCAAGATGGACGGTAGAGGTGAATTCATCACGTGGACATCATGCTGGAAGGCGGTGGAGGCCAACCGACCTGGCTGGGCACCAGGGGGTTCGGCCGACCCCCCTATGACAGGTGGGCCCAGCCAGGGTCTTCTAGAAGGAGTCCCCACCAGTCAGGGAAGGTGTAGGTGGCCTAGGTCCACCAGTAGTAGTTCGGCCGACCCACACTTGGTGGGTTGGGCCCACCACCATGGTCCCCATCTGTCACAGACTGTCCCCTTGTGTTGGTTCCACTTCGTTTGCATGTTGTCACGTTGAATCCTTGTGTTTTGCTTCTCAACCGTTGAATGGAAACACATGTTGATCTGAGGGCTGAAATGAGCTGAGTGGAAGGTCACACGGATCCTGCCATGGGCAGTTCGGTCGACCCATGGGTGGGCCCACCCTTGGCTCTCCTCTCTTCCAATTGATGTTTTGCACCATGTCTTGATGTGTGATGACTTGGTTCCCAAATACATGGTTCGGCCGAACCACATTATTGGGCTCCAAGTGTTCATTTCTGCTCTGTTTCATCTTCCCTACATTCACAAGCTTAAGAGTACATGTGGAACTAGTTATTGATAAAATATGCTCATGATATGTTTATTCTCCTTTAAATCCGAGGCCTGTTAACGGTGTTTGAATGTGGAATTTTATGGTATATCCACCGTCAACATCAATATTTACATTTTGGCATTGCATTAGTGTCTTAGTAATTGCATATTTACTTTCCTGCATTAAAAAGAAAATAAAAATATTTATTACTTTGCATAATAAAATCTAAAATCCCCATGTGACTAATCTTGTGGCATAGCTCATAAAAACTACTCACTGTGGTGGCATAAAAATAATTTGTATGCATCTAGATAGACTTCTGCATCATTTCTACTTTCTGCATTCATAAATTTTAAAATACCAAAAATATGTGGGCACATGGAGGTCCACACTTCTTAGAAAACACCAAAAATATGTGGGCAGATGAAGTTCCATACCTTTATGAAAAATCTAAAAAAAATGTGGGCACATGAAGGTCCACCCACTTAGGGAGCTTTCTGCTGGAATTATAAACCAACATCAATGGCTAATCATGGAGCGGCATTATACCTAACCCCTCTCCATGAGATTTGGTATTCTTGTTGGCAATTGAGTTTTACATGACAATACATCATCAAAGAGCTAGATAACCAGGCACCCTTACGCTGCCGGTACACCTGCTCCCAGAAGGATCACTCAACTTGCAACATCAAAGACCATGTCAACATCCAACTTGGGGGAGGGCATCCCCCACTTAAATCCAGCTAAGTATAAGTTTCCCATCTTATTACTGTACCGTATTGCTTTTCGCGTGAGTTAGCTATTAAAATAAAATTTGAAAACCAAATAAAGAGTTGCTTAGTTTTGTTTAGTGAGTTCCTTAGGTTTGAAATAAAATAAAGAGATAGTGATTGCAGAGAATTTTGCCAGATAAAATGAGCTCAGATAGATGCAAACCATACATGGAATAGATAATTAGCTCATTCACAAGAATCCTTTTTTGAGTCCCTAGTCTTCAAACTTGAATTATCCCAAGTTCTTGATACAACTATCTTGACATGAAGATTTACTTTGAACCTGAAACTTGTGGGTAGCAAATGCTTGATCTAAGTCTATGTGATTGAGGGATATGATATGGAAAGTTTGAGCTGCTATTTATCAGTCCTGGAGATTTATTTTTGAAAATCCGTAAAACCACATGATGAGTTCCTGTATGACAGAGCTTAAATTCCCACCACAGCCATACATGCTAGAATAGGAAAACCCACACATTTACATGTTTCTTGCTTTGCATTGAGTATTGTCAAGCTTTGTTGATACCTTAGAAACTTGTCATGCTTTCAAAATCAAGATTTTTACACACCACATACACCTGCTGCTTCTGCACTAGGAGTACGCAAAAACATGCCTTCCATCTAGATCCACCTCAAAATGTTCTACTCCTACACTAGGAGTGAACACTAAAAATAACCCATAGGTTACCCCCAAATAAATGCTCCAAGTTCTTGTTGCTATCTCTCAAAAGAAAAGAAAAAAAGACAGGAAGTGTTGTTGCAGAGAAGGGGCATGTAGCTATGCAAAAGTGTGAGATGAGAGAAAACAATGGGTACAAAGGATGCCCTCCTGAGAGGTAAAAATGTACGAGTGTCCGAATTATTAAAACAATGGGTACTCCGATGCCCGCCTGAAAAAAGAGAAGAGAAAAAAAAAGATAGCCCATGTTGTCCTGCAACAACAAATCCCCGGTGTTTGAAAAAGAGAGAGAAATATTTTCAAAGAGCAAAAGTAGAATTAGGTTAGCCACCATATATTCACCTAGCACCATATATCCACACACATGCACAACTTGATTTAATTGTATGACTTGTTTTCTTTGGATCCATTGTTTGACTTTACAATATATGCATTGCAAGTATGTATGAGCTGTCTCCTTACCCATGAGTTCCACATAAGCCATTAGTATAGGATGAGAGAGAAGGCATACATCACTATTGCCTTGGTGAGGATCCACAAATACCACATATTGAGAGACTTGAGAGAGTCATACAAGGAATCTTGGAGCTTTATTTTAAAAAACTTGCAAAAACTCCAGGATAAGAGTTGAGCAAAAGAGCTTGAGCAATAGTGCTTGACTTAAACATTCTGTCCTTCAATTACCCAAGACCCAAGAGAAGGCTACAAGCTCCATGGTTGAAGGTAAGTTTAAAAGTCAGAATAGTTTGCTCTAATCCCGCGGAGAACTCTTGTTTGAATACAGGTGTGCTTTTGAGGAGTTGCTACTATATTTAGAAAAATTCTAATGAACTCCTACATCTATTGCTAAGTTTGGCTTTGCTAAGGGACTAACAAAGGGTAAGTTTGGGGGAACTTGTTGACAATAGGTATTTATCATTTTTATCCATCAACTAAACATGAATCAAGGGCATAAAACACTCCACAACATAGTTATAGGGTTTGAATCTAACAAGTTCCACGAATTTTGGTGTTCTCACTTGTTTTGCAGGGTATGAAGAGATATTCAATTTTTCACCAAGTAAAAGTATCTCAAATAAGGAATTGGAGTTCACCATTGCGTAGAGCTCGTCGAGATGATCGAAACAGATATATTACTTGCTATTTTTAGAGTCCAGAATAAAAAGATATGGATTTTACAAACACGGGAAGATTCTAGAACATGAGCTTGCGGGATTAATTGGGCCTAAATAAGAATTTGGCCCATTAAATCCTATGTGGACTTAAATGAGATATGCTGGAAAGGTTTAGTACCACATTGCATGCCCAAGGTGGAGGAGGGGAGGCCGCCCCCTATATATATAGCCCCAAGGACACCCTAGGCATCATCCTTTCATTATATAATTCATATTCTCTAGTTAGGGCTTGGATGGAGAGGTGTCCCATTGAAGGACAACCTCTCTCCAATGTAGTAGATTAGTTCTAGTCGAGAGTTAGGGAGAGCGGAGCCATGCTCCGGTTCTGGAGGAGTCTTCTGAGGTCTGGTATGACTTGTATCTTATCTCTGTAAGGCTTATGCTTTTATATATTTATCTTCTTTATTTACTTATATGCATCATTATGTGATTGGTTAGTACAGGTGTTATACTTTGGCATAGGATCTCCATTCGTATTGAGTGCTCTAGTTATAACGTATGACTAGGGTAGTAATCGATAGTGTAGACATGGTGTCTAGACTATTTGTTACCTGAGATTACGCCTAATCCGACGGTTAGTTGTGGTAGTATCAGGGGTGATAGCTCTGACAGGCCTTCGTAGTCCACCACGTTAGGGTTAGTGTTCGTAGAGCTTTTTGGCAGCCTTCTCCCGATTACCCCTTCCCAATCTATTCAAGAATCGGAAAGGTATAGTTGCTCCAAACTGCTATTGTGTGATTGCTTCACCTAATTATCGTTCAGTTATCTTAGAACCCAAGTAATAGAGAAGTATTTAGGAACCTTGAACTCTCCCGTTGTCCTCTCAGCTTAGCTAGACTACTTATTTATCATTCAAGTGATTATTATGCATAACTCCTATCATTTATCACTTACCCCTACTATAGTCTAGTTGGTGTACTAAGTTAGTAGATACATGATGGTAACTATCAGATTCTTTAACCATTGCTTCCCTGTGGTAAAATATAAATAACGATACTCTGGAATACTCCCGGGTGAAAAGCTACAATGGTATTATATGCGCTTGCGGAATCTTTCATTTTCTATTTGCACTTAATAAATACCAACAGAGGTCACAAGATAATAAAGATAAGTACAGGTGATAAGTATGATCAAGCATCATAAATAATGGATAAATAATGACTAGAAAGTGCTTTGATGTTTATCTTTATTAATGATGCTTGATCATACTTATCACCTGTATTTATCCTTATTATCTTGTGACCTCTACCTGTTATGAGTAGAGTATATGACATTGGTAATTTCACTTATTCATTGTATATAGTGGTTATCAATATAATAGATTGTAATTTATCCAAGTCCTTCCCAGTGGTATAAATATAAATCAATGACCTGGTAGGACTCCTAGGTAAAATGCTACAATGGTATAATTATCTGTCCGCTTGCAGAATTATTCTTAGTTTATATTTATTTATATTTCTGCCTAGTCACATGGAATAATATATAAAACCTTTATTTATTCTTAGCATATATAATTAGGATTGACAACCCAGTTCATGCTAAAGAATGTTGGTAATAGATAAGTGGCTAGTTGCTAATGACCAGTTAATTAAATACCATACATCTTCTAATCTCGTCTCTAGTGTTAAAGGTTATAAAGTTATATTGGGCGACGTTAATAGATGTCAACAATAACTAAGGATAAATAGTAGAGTATAGCTAGGTGGGAGGACAATGAGTGAGCTGTGGGGGTATAAGCCCGTATACCCGCATAGTCATGCTTGGCCCAAGTCTACCGAACAGGCCTGAACTACCAAGGACGCATCGCCCATACGATCTCCAGGAGATCGCGTATATCCGCTGAGACCTTGGCAGGCAAGGAAATATCTTTCCTAGGATCTAGCCGATTGGTTTCCCAGATCGGCTAGGATTGCAATCTGTTATGTATGGCAAGATCAACTTGTAACCCTGCCCCCCCCCGGACTATATAAGGCGGGTAGGGGGTCTACTCGATTCATCTAATCTACTAGCAAAACAACACAGCAACATACAGGACGTAGGGTATTACGCCTCATGGCGGCCAGAACCTGTCTAAATCTCCGTCTCGCACGAATTGTGCTCCCTCGTTCGTCTCAGGCGCACCCTCACCGTCTCATCTACTACCGCGGCCATACCCCTCGGTAGACTATCGCCGGTATTCCGTCGACAGTTGGCGCGCCAGGTAGGGGGTGTGCCACCTGATTCCATGGCGAACAAGGTGATTTTTTCAAGCTCCATCGAGCTCCCGACGCCGAGCCAGATCTTCACGGTGGGATCCATCACTTGGGTCGTCGGCGCGAACGGCGAAGGGGTGATTCTGGACGCAGCCCAGATCCCCTCCGTGTCTCCTCTGACGAAGAGGCTGCCACGCTACGTTAGGAAAAACATCAAAAACGATGACCTGATCGGATCTATAGATCGGGTCACCAAGAAGCTGTCAGAGGGACTCCAAATCCTGGAGTCCGTGTCATCCACGACGCATCGCCCCTCATCGCCGTCCCACGACACAACACTGGTCGTCACCGTCACACCTCTCGAGCGCATCGTCGAGGAGCGACCTCGAGGGGACCGTCCTCCGAACGGCTACTTGCCGTTCGGTCTACAAAACGCAGCTTCCAGCTTCGCTCAGACGCTGCGTGGACACGTCGGCACCAGCTCCTTCATCACCCCCGACAACGTCCGCCCCGACAATGATGATCAAGAGGGTGGCCTTCCCGCCGATCTACCCCCATCAAGCAATTTTTTGGGGGACCGGTCCTTGCCATCAGCAACGATAGCGACCCGCCGCCCAATGAGACCGAAGATGCCTGAGCAGCCCGCGAGGCAAAGAATGCCGATCGCAGACGACGCCGCGAGCAGCAAGCTGAAGTGAGGAAGGACTGCGGTGAGGAATCTGGAGCCCGAATTTTGCATGCTCGGGCAGTACGAGGTCTGCACGACTCCAAGAGCCAACGTCGCCTGTCGCGATCGCCGAGGCCAAGAGGCTACCCCAGACTCCAGAGCTCGGACGGCTCACTGCTCTTCTCCAAGCAACTCAGGTCCAGATCAATGAAGGAAGACAAGCACCATCTCATAGCATGGCATCTGCTACAGAGCTCGTCGGCGAAGATGGTGAGATGTCTCGCGGTGGTCGGAGACCTCATCGGCGAGACGGCGACCAAGAGGTGAACCAATCCAACCTCCGCGCAAAGCTGAAGACCAAAGACCTACGCGGCCGCATCGAGAACAGGAGAGAAGCCAGACACTCAGCAGAGGCCGAGCGACGAAGAGAGTATGATCAGACGCACGGCTTCCTCAATGACAAGACCTGCCCCGGAACTGCCATTCACGCCGGCACTCTGAGCAGTTGTCTGGCCTCCTAACTTCAAAGTTGTCGGCGTCAAGACTTACGACGGAAGATCCGATCCCAACAAATGGCTCAACGTCTATGAGATCGCCGTCCAAGCCGCCGGTGGAAACAGGGATGTGATGGCCAACTACCTCCCGGTCATGCTCAGCGCCTCCGCCAACAACTGGCTTCATAGTTTGAGGCCGAACTCCATCGACACATGGGATCAGTTGAAAGAGCAGTTCGTCAATAACTACCGCGCCACCTGCAAGCAACGGGGCACGAAGTATGATCTTGAAAGGCTCCGGCAAGGCTCTCGGGACTCCCTGCGAGACTACATCCGGCACTTCTCGAAAATCAGAAAAGACATCCCCGACATCACAGATGCAGAAGCCATCTCCACGTTTATGCGCGGCCTGAGGCCCGACGAGGAACTGCGAAAGAAATTATACTGCACCAGCCCGACCACCGTCGCCGAGATGCTACGCATCGCCAACAAATACGCCGATGGAAACGACGCAGCTCATCACTCCATTCACAGTCGCCTCTGCTTCCCCGACCAGTCGCGGCACCAAGAAGAAGGCCACCGAACTGATCAGCACCAGGATGATCGAGATCCTCGGAGAGACTACCGCCGCGATGACCGCGACCACCGACGACGCCCAGAACATCGCCGCTACGACGAACCCGAGAGCTCCAGGGCTGGAGCGAGGCGCCACGACTACCAAGTTTACAACACCCGACCAGCCCCAAAGCGCAATTACGAGGAGGCCTACTCCAAGCTCCTCGACGCCCAGTGCCCCATCCACAAGCACCACAAGCACACCATGAGGGAGTGTGAGGGTTTCTCCAGGAAGTTCCAAGTAGAAGAGAAGAAGAAGGCTCGCGTAGAGTCTGACAGGGACCGGCGCGATGACAGCGACAAGCCTCCAGGCTTCACTGACGCACACCGAACCGTTTCCACCATCATCGGTGGTCGCGCCGCCATCGAGTCAAAGAGGGAGCAGAAACTCGTCAATAGACGTGTCAACTACGTTGCCAGTTCCGACAGCGCGATCGCTGATCCAAGGCTTCCTCCTTGGTCGTACCAAGACATCACCTTCAGCAGGGCCGACCAATGGACCCAGATTCCGTACTTGGGTCGCTTCCCATTGATCGTCGATCCGGTCATACGCACAACGCGTTTCCGAAAGGTGCTAATCGACGGCGGCAGCGGCCTCAACATCCTGTTCGCCGGAGCTGCCAAGGAACTCGGGCTGAAAGAAGAAGACTTGCGGCCAACATCGGCCCCCTTCTGGGGTATCGTCCCGGGACAGCCGTCATATCCTCGAGGACAGATAAACCTCCCGGTCCAGTTCGGGCACCTACAGTGCTTCCGCATCGAGCACATCGACTTCTTGGTGGCCAACTTCGACGCCGCATATCATGCTATCCTCGACCGACCAGCTCTAGCGAAATCCAGGACCATCCCCAACTACACCTACCTCGTCATGAAGATGCCAGCGGAGAACGGCGTCCTTTCCATTCGCGCCGACCTCCAAGTTGCATATGCTTGCGAGCGGGAGGCCATTGCCATGGCTGAAGCTGTCGAAGAATCCATACTCATGAACATCTGTGCCGCGGACGCAAGGCAAGTAGCTCCAGAAGGCCAAGTCATCCCAGAGAAGACCCAACCAAGATCAGCCACCAAGAACAAGGAAACGAAGGAGGTTATCCTGGTCCCCGGCGAGCCAAACAAGACTACTCGCATCGGGGCCAACCTCGATCCTAAATAGGAAGACACGCTCGTCAGCTTCCTATGGGAGCACATAAGCACTTTCGCATGGAAACCAGCGGATATGCCCGGCTGTTCCCAGGAAGTTGATCGAGCACTCCTTGAATGTCTCGAAGACCGCCAAGCCAACCAAGCAGAAGCTCTGGCGATTCTCTCCAGACAAGAAGGAGGCCATTAGGGTAGAGATAGCTCGGCTCCTAGCCGCCGGCTTCATCAGAGAGGTGTATCACCCTGATTGGGTAGCCAATCCGGTGCTTAGTAAGAAAAAAGAATAATGAATGGAGAATGTGCGTTGATTACACCGATCTCAACAAACACTGCCCTAAAGACCCCTTCGGTCTTCCACGAATCGACGAAGTCGTCGACTCAACAGCAGGTTGCGAGCTACTCAGCTTCCTCGACTGCTACTCCAGATACCACCAGATCACGTTGAAGGAAGAAGACCAAGAGAAGACATCTTTCATCACCCCTTTCGGGGCTTATTGCTACAAGACCATGTCTTTCGGATTGAAGAATGATGGAGTAACCTACCAACGGGCGATTCAAGCTTGTCTCGATGACCTTATCCCCGACGTCGCTGCCGCATATGTTGATGACGTCGTCATCAAGACTCAGACGGCTGAAGACCTCATCTCCAACCTCGAAGCAGTTTTCGAGAAGCTGGACAAATTCCAATGGAAGCTTAATCCAGGCAAGTGTATCTTCGGCGTCCGATCCGGCAACTTGCTCGGTAACATCGTCAGCAAGTAAGGCATCCTCCCCAACCCGGAGAAGATCAACGCGGTTATGAGGATGAAGCCTCCGACCAATGTCAAAGATGTGCAAAAGCTCACCGGGTGCATGGCGGCCCTTAGCCGTTTCATCTGGGCGAGAAAGGCCTCCCATTCTTCAAGTTACTAAAAGCTGGCGAGAAGTTCACCTGGTCGGAAGAGGTAGATACGGCCTTCAGAGAACTCAAATGCTTCTTGACGAGTCCTCCGCTTCTCATAGCTCCTAAAAAGGACGAAACATTGCTGATCTACATCGCCGCGACTAATAACGTCGTTAGCACTGCCATCGTCGTTGAACGAGAAGAAGACGGTCACGCCTATCCGGTCCAGCGACCAGTTTACTTCATCAGTGAAGTCCTCAACGAGTCCAAGACCCGTTACCCAACGGTGCAGAAATTGATATACGCTGTTCTCGTCACCTCAAGAAAGCTCCGTCACTATTTTGAAGGATATTCCATAGCAGTAATCCCTGAATACCCCCTAGGGTAGCGTCCTCCGGAACAAAGAGGCCAACGGCCGGATCCTAAAATGGGCAGTAGAGCTGGGAACATACTCCATTGATTTCCGCAGCCGAATAACAGTCAAGTCGCAGGTACTCGCTGACTTCATAGCTGAATGGACAGAGATGCAAGAGTCTCCGCATCCGGCACAGGAAGAGTATTGGACAATGTTCTTCGACGGGTCCCTTAGCATCAGCGGCGCCGGAGCTGGAGTACTCCTTATATCGCCCTCTGGTGAGCGCCTCCGTTACGTCTTGAGAATTCACTTCATGGCGTCCAACAACGCGGCCGAATACGAGGCCAGCCTTGCACGGTCCCCAGATAGCCTCCAAGCTCGGCATCCGTCGCATCATGGTCTACGGGAACTCGGCCCTGGTCATCAACCAGGTTAACAAGGACTGAGACTGCAACAATGAGAAAATGGACTCCTACGTCGCCGCAATCAGAAAAATCGAAGGGAAATTCCTCGAAATAGAATTCCATCATATCATTCGAAGCGAAAATCAGGCGGCCGACGAGTTGTCAAAGCTCTGATCATCCCGGTCCGACGTCCCCGCCGGCGTTTTTATCCAAGATCTGTTCAACCCCTCCATACAGACTGATGGTGATACCAGCAGCTCTGCGACCGACTAGATAATGGCATATATTCCAACCCCTGAAAAGGACTGGAGAACCCAGTTCATTGATTACCTACTAGAAGCAAGGGTCCCCGAAGATAGGACAGAAGCCGAGCGCCTGGTAAGAAGATCCAAAAGCTATGTTCTGGTCGACAGCAAACTCATGCGCAAGAATACCAGGAGCGAAGTCCTACAAAAATGCGTCCCACGGGAAGAGGGTCTCAGGATCCTTCATGAGGCTCATAGTGGCATGTGCGGCAATCATGCAGCTTCACGTACTCTGATCGGCAAGATTTTCCGAGCAGGTTTCTATTGGCCAACAGCAGTCCAAGACGCCGAGATGATAGTCAGAGAATGCGAGGCATGCCAATTCATTGCCAAGCAGACACATGTACCAGCCCAAGAGTTACAGACCATCCCTGCGTCGTGGCCTTTCGCCACATGGGGACTGGACATGGTTGGTCCATTTAAAATGGCAAGAGGGGGATTTCGCTCCATCTATGTCGCTATCGATAAATTTTCCAAGTGGATCGAGTACAAGCCGTTAGTCAAGGCTATGGCAACCAAAGCAGCAGAGTTCTTCAAGGACATCTCCTATCGTTTCAGGCTTTCGAACAGCATCATCACCGACCTGGGATCAACATTTACTGGAAGTGATTTCTGGGACTTCTGCGAAGAAAGAAGCATATCCGTCAAATATGTGTCCGTGGCTCATCCTAGAGCCAACGGCCAGGTGGAGAGGGCAAACGGTATGCTGCTCGACGCCCTCAAGAAGTGTCTCCACGCAGTCGTGGATAGAAGCCCAGGCAACTGGATTGACGAATTACCGGTGGTGATCTGGGGACTTCGGACTCAACCCAGCCGGAACACAGGCGTATCGCCGTATTTTATGGTGTATGGCTCGGAGGCAGTACTACCTGCAGATGTAATCTATCGATCTCCAAGGGTTGAGGCGTACGAAGAAGTCCACTCCAACGAGGCCAGAGCAGATGAAGTCGACAAGCTAGAGGAAGAACGCCTGATCTCCCGCCGTAGGTCTCTGTTGGTCCTCACATCCCGGTAATGATCAGCCCGGGCTACCTGGAAGTCCTCCCTCATGAGGCTTATCTCACGGTGCAGCTCCTTGATCTCTTTCTTCAATTCCTTGCGGCTGCGGCGGGGTGGACGACTGCCAGACGCCTCGTCACTGCCGCGGGGTGCCAACTGGTGACGTGGAACTCCACGAGGACAAGTCATCTTGCGCGCCGTTAACCTAGTTCGTGCCAGCTGGAAAGGTAAGTTTGAATTAATGAGGATATACAAGGCTAGCAAGAATAGGTGTGATAATTCCTAACCCATATACCCACTTTTAAGGAGGAAGTTATTAACATGGGTGATTATCATGATGCATGCACGTACTTACGAATTTTAAACCATGCAATACAAATCAAAGCATAATTAGTTAAACATAGGGCTAGTGTTAATAATGTTGTTCCACCTGCTACCATAACCATAATACGATAAATTACAGAACAAGATGAGAACTACTGAGTAAGGTAAGATTGTAAGCAGTTTGGACTCAAAATAGCAGTTTAAGTTTTTATGATCCAAAACATTTTGAAATTTTCGAAAGGTAACCTACAATGATTTAGCAATGGAACGCTCTGATACCAGCTGTAACAGAACCGCCTAAATCACGTGGCCCACAGGCACCTGTCAATGTCACTAATGACGTCTGACAGCCGGGCCCGTGTTCCATATGACCTAAGCGGGCTCTGCCGGGCTACATAAGCACCCGTTATCTCCGACAGGATCCCATTGCGAAGTCATTATAGATTTACAACATTTCATAACAAAATACATCAGAGTAGAATTTGCGGAAGAGTAAATAGTACTTAATATTACAGACCATAGTTCGAATAAAATTAAGTGCGGTTATTACAAACCATAAATTTGAAGAGTAGCAGTAGAGTTTGGAACAACAGTACGACAGATAGTTAAATATTACAAGGACCCTGCCCAAGGGTTTAACCTTAGTCTTCTTCACTCTCTTGGATGATGGTGACGCAGCACGGAGCGAGACAAACTTCAGTCTCCTGCTGCCCTCCTGCAACGGGGTTAACAAACCCTGAGTACAAGGGGTACTCCGCAAGGCTTACCCGACTAAGAAAAAGAATGAGACTCAGGAATGCAGGCTGAGGGGAGTCAAGGTAAGGCTTTAGCAAGAGTCAAAGAATTTTGCAGAAAAGCATTACTAATCCTACTTTCAGTATTTTACTCAATATTATTATAATCAATATCGATAGTTCCCAGTTCTTTCTCATATCTTTCAATTCCAATTATTTAATCATTCTCAAAACATCCTAGTTCCGAACCACTCTTCGCTGAATGGTCGAAGGATCAAGTCTCCATAACCAAGGAGCAACGACGATTCGAATCGATTAATACCCAGCTGGGGATCCCTATCCACACTGCATATGTAGCACTTAAGCTTGCATATGCCAACCCCGCCTACCACGGCTTTTCGTACCCCGGAACCGGTCCTGCGCCACCCGAGAGCACAGTACCCCTCTAGTCTCCAGGCACGACGGCCACGAGGGTACACGCTACTCTCGCCATCTCTCCACTCCCAGTGCGTGGTTGTCGGTTCCAGCAGTAGAGCCACCGGAGTCTGAGGCTTTCCGTAGTATGTGGCTAGTTGCAAAGTCTCGATCCAGCAGGCCGACAACGAATGGTCCCTAATTCTTTTTCCGTTGGCGACAATGCATTGGGACTCTAACCCAAGTACAAGTGTCCCTTCGGTTTTCAAATCCCGTTTCCGTCGGTGACAATTGTTGGGACTCTAACCCAATGCCACGATCACCGAGCAGGAAAAACCCTTCCTCGTTGATGACAGTGAACTAGCTAGGAACACTGCCAACCAACAAGGACGTAACCAGTCCCATAAAGTGATTCTTGTGCTTTTAGATCATCACAGTTTTGAAATAACATTTTTGCAAAACTAATATTAGGCATGACTAAGCATTTTGCAATACTTTTTAATAAATCAGGTTCTCAAGTATTGTCAGGTATTCAAGGATGGTAATGCATCAATTGGTTGTCACCCAACTCCTATTAACCTAATGCAAATAATTAAATCAAGTAATAAATATTTTCAAAACACAAGGAGAGGGCAAATGCACCGGGGCTTGCCTTGAATTGCGTAGAGTGTCGGATCCGGGTCAGTTCCACAAATATCAAATCCTTGTACAACTTCCTGAGTAGTCTCCTCAGATGGACCCTCAGACTTTACCTCTGGATTCTCGGTCACTACACGTTTGCAATGAATGAATGTATGAATGCGATGCACATGAAATGACAGGCGAAATCTAATAACAAATAAACCACACATGTGTATAAGACCCTACCTTAGCTAGACATGAATAATCTAATTCATACTGCCCTAGGTCATAAAGGTGATTGACCTAGAATCTCAATCAATCCAAAAATCACACCAATCAATAATCATTCCATTTATTATTCCTTATATTATCATTTAAACCAACATATAATTTAATAAATATTTAACTATTTCTATTTGATGTCAAAATGCACCAACAGATAGATTTCAGTACCAAACAGTGACACAATAAATTTCATGATTTTTGGAACATCACAGAAATTATTAAAAATCATCAAAGTTCCTTTTAACATTTAATGTGCTGATTTTTAATTAATACAGAAAACACCCAAATCCTGTATTTAATATTTTTATTAAATTCTACACATAACAGAGAGTATCTAGAAATATTTTCATACTTTTTGGTGCAGTAGATTAATCTATACAAAAATATCAAAACTTAATACTATTCATTTTAATTAAAATGAAAAAGCAATTAGAAAATCGCTGGAAAAAGAGAAACGGCCATTCGGCCCACTAAGGCCCAACATGGCCCAGACCGCGGCACCGCGCGCGCGCCACCGAGCCGGCCTACACCCCGCACCGGCCCAGCACGGCCCAGCCGCGACCGCGCGCGCTCGCCTCCGCGCCGGGTCGCTGACAGGCCGGCCCCAGCCGTCAGCCTCCGCGCGCGCTCTCGCCCACACTCTCTCGACCACTGACAGGCGGGCCACCCCTGTCAGGGTCGTCTTCTACCTCCCGCCGGCACTTCCGCGCGCGCGCGCGAGCGGCACGGCGCGGACTTCGCCGTCGGCGGCCCTAACATCGAGCGCCCTCGGTCAAACCTCTTCCCCAAGACCCTAACTGACTCCCTAAACCTATCCTCAGCTCTAACCGCCTCCGACGAGCGAGAGCTCGCCCATGGCGGACCTCGACGGCACGGCGAGGCTGTTCCGGCCACGGTGGCGCGGTAATGCCACAGGAAAAGCGTCGGGGAGAAAGAGGGGCTCACCACGAAGCTAACGGGCGAGTCGGGTGGCGAAGTGGAGGTACGGTGAGGATGGCTTGACCATGACGGCGGCGGACACGACTCGGCCGTCGGCGACGAAGGTCTGTTCCAGCGAACCTGGTGCACCACATCGCCAACCACCGCGCGCATCAGAAACTACACCAACACAGGAACTTAGAACACCACCCTGAAAGTAAAGAGGCTCACTCAAACCGACCGGACGAGGAGAGGATGGCCGTGGCGGAGCTCCGGTGACAACCCGACGACGAAGATGCTCACCGAGAGCTACCCAGGCTACCACGGCTCACGCGACGGGCACCAATCGATGCGCCACGAACCTGGCTACCTATCTGGTAGATGGAGAGGGTGGAGATGGTTCGGTGGCTGCGAATTCGGTCACGAACGACGAGGAGGTCGCCGGCGGCCGCTCGGGAGGGAATGGGAAATTCGGGGCTCGCCGTCCTTAAAAAGGCAGGGCGAGGGTGGAGATAAGGTCGGGGCGTCCCGGGCCCCCTCTCGGCTGCTTGACAACGGCTCTGGTTGCCCACGCCGGCCGGACGACGCCCGGCGCCGCGCGCGGCACGCGCGAGCGCGACGTGGAAGATGAACAGGGGGGCCCCCTGTAGCTACAGTGCTAGGCCAAGTAGGTCACAAGCTATTTGATGCAAATTGGATCTGATCCAGCCTGAATCCGAGGAAGTGGTGAATACAAAAGTTGTAGAGAATTTCGTGTAGATCATTTTTGCTTTTGACACCAATTTCAAATTCGGCCAAAATTTCGAATTACAGAAAAGGGGGTAAAAGTAGGGTTTGAATTTCAAACTGAAATTTTAAAATTACTTTTGATTCTTCTCAACAACTTGAAAATTGGTAAACATGAAAGTTGTTCTACTCAGTGAGATTGACAACTTCTATGTAGGAAGTTTTTTGAAGATTCTTAATATTTTTGAAATTGAAGTTCCAAATATAAATTTCAATATAGTAATTTGAGTTAAATTTGAATTTTTATAATATAACTTCAAAATCTCCAAAAATAAAAGTTGTTCCATTTTAAAAACTCTACAACTTTTATTAAGACACTTTTCCCATATTTCATATAGATTTTGAATTGGGTTTTTAGGTCAACTTTAGGGTTTAATTTGATTTCTATTTAATTTTTATTTTTGATTTTTTATAAGGACTTAATTACCCAATCAATACTTTAGCTAAAATCAAATCACTCTAGGCCCTAAGCACAATCATATGCAAATGCTTAAATTTAAATATGATGACATGGCAGATTAATTAAATTGTAATACCAGAGGTATTACAGCCTTCCCCCCAAAAAGAAATCTCGTTCCGAGATTTAATAGAAATATTAACTGAAACAAAGTAATGGACAAGAACAGGTCTCAACTAACAAATTCTAAAATCTGCTAAAAACAGAAGAACGTTTACATATGTCGAGACTAAAAAGTTTACATTCTACAAGGTAGCAAAGAATTCGGGGAAATTTTCTGCGAGGTAGTCTTCCGATTCCCAAGTGGCTTCTTCTTCGGAATGTGCACTCCATTGAATCTTGTACCACCTTGTTGTCGTCCTTCGTGTGACACGATCTTTTATATCCAAAACCCAAACTGGATATTCAACATAAGTCAAATCCGGCTCTAGCTCTACCCCTTCGACATTGACTACTTGGTCAGGAACTCGCAGGCACTTCTTGAGTTGCGACACATGGAATATATTGTGTATGGCTGAGAGATGATCGGGCAATTGTAGTTTGTAAGCCACCTTTCCACAACGTCCCAAAATTTGGAATGGTCCGATGTAACGAGGGGCTAATTTTCCCTTGACCCCAAAACGATTGACACATTTCATCGGCGATACCTTTAGGTAAACATAATCTCCCACCTTGAATGCCAAAGGCCGACGCCTTTTATCGGCATAACTTTTCTGTCGAGACTGTGCTACCCTTAAATTCTCTTGGATTTGCCTGACCTTTTCCTCGGCTTCATTGACCAAGTCCACACCATAAAACCACCGTTCTCCAGGTTCAGACCAATTCAATGATGTTCGGTACCTACGACCATAAACTGCTTCAAACGGCGCCATCTTGATACTTTCTTGATAACTGTTGTTGTATGAAAATTCTGCCAATGCCAAACACTCGTCCCACTTGTCAGGGTAATCAAGTGCACAAACCCTCAACATATCCTCCAACACTTGATTGACTCTTTCTATCTGTCCGTCAGTCTAGGGGTGATATGCAGTACTGTGCAGAAGTTTCATTCCCAATAACTTGTGAAAAGACTTCCAGAAGTTTGAGATAAACTGTGTTCCCCTATCGGAAACGATAGTCTTGGGCACCCCATGAAGCTTCATAACATTCTTGATGTATAGGTCAGCATAGGTAGAGGCAGGATAAAGAGTCTTGACTGGCATAAAATGAGCCTGTTTGGTGAGACGATCCACAATAACCCAGATGGAATCAAAACCTCTTGAAGTCTTGGGTAACCCCACGATGAAGTCCATGCTGATGTCTTCCCACTTCCATGCAGGGACAGGCAATGGCTGCAGCTCTCCTCCAGGCCTCATGTGAACAGCCTTCACCTTCTGACACGTGTCACATCTCGCGACATACCGGGCAATCTCTATCTTCATCTTTGTCCACCAGAACTTTTGCCTCAAATCCTGATACATCTTGTTGCTGCCAGGATGGATGGAAAACCTCGTCAAGTGTGCTTCATCAAGGATCTTTTGTCGTAACTCCGGCACCATCGGAACTACCAGACGATCCTTGAACCACACGACACCATCATCATCAATCCGGAAACAATCTGCCTTGCTAGCTTGAACCTTTTCCTTGATGTGTTTGATTCCATTACTTTCTCGCTGAGCGGCAATAATCTCATCCCGGATGGGTGTTTCAATACTAATATTGGTCAGACTGCCTTGTGGAATTATTTCTACCCCTAATTTTTCCAACTCATAGCACAAGGAAATATCATACGGCTTGACTGTCAAACAATTGCAGTGCACTTTACGACTGAGTGCATCAGCGACCACATTCGCCTTACCAGGGTGATAATGCACTTCAATATCATAATCCTTGATTAACTCGAGCCATCTTCGCTGTCTCATGTTCAGCTCTTCTTGAGTGAAAATGTATTTCAGACTCTTGTGGTCTGTATATACATTACAGGTACTGCCCAGCAAATAGTGACGCCATATCTTCAAGGCATGTACCACAGCTGGTAACTCCAAATCATGAGTGGGATAATTCTCCTCATGACGCTTGAGTTGCCGTGAGGCATAAGCAATGACTCTTCCTTCTTGCATCAAGACACAACCAAGTCCGGTACCAGAAGCATCACAGTACACATCAAAGGGCTTTTCTATATCTGGTTGGGCCACTACTTTTTCAAGGTTTGAAATGCCTTTTCACATTCTGGCGACCAGATGAACTTGACCTGATTCTTCAGCAGGTTGGTAATGGGCTTGGCTATTCTTGAGAAGTCTGGAATAAACCGACGGTAATACCCTGCCATTCCCATAAAACTACGGACTTGATGAACTGTGGTTGGTGGCTTCCAATTCAAGATTTCTTCCACTTTGCTGGGATCCACGGATACACCTTCAGCTGATAGAATATGTCCGAGAAAAGGAACTCGATCTAGCCAAAACTCACATTTGCTAAACTTGGCATATAGTTGGTGCTCTCTCAAACGGGTCAGGACAATACGGAGGTGGTGGGCATGTTCATCAGGGGTTTTAGAGTAAACAAGGATGTCATCGATGAACACGACTACAAACTTGTCAAGCTCGGGCATGAAAACAGAGTTCATGAGATACATGAAATAGGCAGGTGCATTGGTTAGGCCAAAAGACATGACCAGATACTCATAATGGCCGTATCTGGTGGTGAATGCTGTTTTAGGAATATCCTCAGGACGGATCTTTATTTGGTGGTAACCAGACCTAAGGTCAATTTTGGAAAAGACCTTGGCTCCAGCTAGCTGGTCAAAGAGTAGGTCAATGCGAGGCAAAGGGTATTTATTTTTAATGGTGACCTCGTTGAGTGGGCGATAATCGACACAGAGTCTGAGTGACTTGTCCTTCTTTTTCACGAATATAGCAGGACAACCCCAAGGGGATGAACTTGGTCTGATGAAACCCTTATCAAGCAGATCTTGTAGTTGAATTTTAAGCTCAGCCAATTCCTTGGGAGGCATCCTATAGGCTCTGCGGGATATAGGTGCAGTTCCTGACTTCAACTCAATAGCGAACTCTACATCACGGTCAGGTGGCAGACCGGGTAGATCATCAGGGAATACATCCGGAAATTCACAAACTACCGGAATATTTTGGATTTCTTGAACTGAGGTGGCACACAATCTCTGCACTGTCTTCTCAATCATTCTCACGGGTAGTGGCAGTTGGATAAGAAGTTGAGATTGACTACCAGGTATGCTGACCTTTATGGTCCTATTCAGCACATCTATCAGTGCCTTGTGCTGATACATCCAATTCATACCTAATATGACATCTATGTCCTGATCCTTGAGTACTATCATGGTGGTTGGGAATATATGCCCGCCCAATTCGATAGGTACTCGATACACTACCTCCTTAGTATTTATACGCCCTCCGGGCGAATGTATAAGGAAGTTTTCCTTTATTTCCCCAATTGGAATCTCATGTTTTACCACAAATGTACGATTGATGAATGAATGTGATGCACCAGAATCAAAAAGTGTAATAGCGGGGTGACTGGCGACAGGAAACCTACCCATCATGACGGGCTCTCTTGCAGGGATGTCATCCACATGAGTATAATAGACGTGTCCAGCCTTCTTGACAAGCTTGACCTTCTGAACCTGGTGCTGCTGACCACGGTGCTGATTCTGATGCTGCTGTTGCTGCTGTCCAGGACCCTTCTGGGCATTTTGATTGTACTTCTTGGGATATGGACAGTCACGAGCCCAATGTCCCAATTTGCCACAGTTGTAGCAAGGATGATTATAGGTGGTCTGAGGTGTATTGATACGAACGCCTGGGGCATTCGGCTGAGTGGTGTTCTGTTGATTAGAGGTATGGGAGGTAGCCGCGGTGCGTACCATGACTTGCTGCTGAGGGTAAGCGGGGCGATTGTAGTGTGTGGGATGATAGATGATCTTCTGGCGTTTTTGACCGCCAGAAAAGCCTGACTTCTTTTTCTTCTTCTCATCCTGATCCTTACGATCACTTTCTTCGTAAGCAATGGCACTGTTTACAGCTTCGTGATAAGAGCAGTTGAGGTTGTTAGATAAACTATGGTGGATCTTGAAGTTTAGACCCCTGACAAAGCAATCTTTCTTCTTTTGATCGGTATTGGTGTGTTCAGGAGCATACTGGGCAAGATGGTTGAATTGGTTCACATATTGCATCACAGAAGAATCTTTCTGTTGCAGAGCTAAGAACTGGTCCAGTTTCATCTTCATTACACCTGCTGGGATGTAATGTGCTCGGAAAGTTTCGCGGAATTCTGCCCAAGTAAGCTGATGCCCCTCGGGCTGTGCAGACAACAGGTTGGCGTACCAGGCACTGGCCGGACCACGCAGCTGCTGAGCCGCGAAGAGTGGCTTTTGGATTTCCGTGCAGTGGATCAAACTGAATTTCTGCTCCATAGTACGAAGCCAGTCATCGGCCTCCAAAGGTTCTTCGGCTTTGGTGAATACTGGTGGACGGGTTTCAGTGAAGTCTACATAGGTGGTTTTCTCATCTTCGCGGCGGCCTCGACGCCCGCCATGGTTTTTTCGGTTTTGAGCCATAGCGTTGGCTGCATTAGCCAGGGCCGCGATGGCATCTGCTAAGGTTGGTGGAATGGGTGGTGGATAGGGAGCAGCTCCTTCGTTAGAAGTACCAGCACCATTTGAGCGAGTGTTGACCATCTGTTTCAGGACAACCACTAAGGACTCACATTGCATAATTAAAACATAGTAGTATTACAACTTAGAATACCAAATTTAACGAGGTTCAACACACACAAACGGAACAAGTCCCACCCAGGCTATGGTTCTTGGCACTACGATTACAATACTCGGATACAGAAGACTAAACCCCACTAGTCCTAAGGCTAGCTTAGTCGATAACGACAAGCTCCTCCTCGTCGTCCTCCTCGACGACTACATCCTCCATTGGGTCGGCTGCCTCAAGGTAACCGTCCTCTGAAGTCTCACTGTCATAATACTCATCATCTGGTCCTATGACCACACCCTCCTCAGGCTCCTCCTCTCGTGGAATCAGAATCGGGTTAAGCTGATCGTTCAGCCTATGCACTTCCTCGTGCAGCATCCCGTTGTTCCACTCAAGGTTCTCAATGTACCCCTCCAGCTCCTCAACGCGATCACGTGCCGCGCCAACTTGCTCCAAAGCTTCATCCCTCTCTTGAGTCAGGCGGTCGATCTCCCGCCGTAGGTCTCTGTTGGTCCTCACATCCCGGTAATGATCAGCCCGGGCTACCTGGAAGTCCTCCCTCATGAGGCTTATCTCACGGTGCAGCTCCTTGATCTCTTTCTTCAATTCCTTGCGGCTGCGGCGGGGTGGACGACTGCCAGACGCCTCGTCACTGCCGCGGGGTGCCAACTGGTGACGTGGAACTCCACGAGGACAAGTCATCTTGCGCGCCGTTAACCTAGTTCGTGCCAGCTGGAAAGGTAAGTTTGAATTAATGAGGATATACAAGGCTAGCAAGAATAGGTGTGATAATTCCTAACCCATATACCCACTTTTAAGGAGGAAGTTATTAACATGGGTGATTATCATGATGCATGCACGTACTTACGAATTTTAAACCATGCAATACAAATCAAAGCATAATTAGTTAAACATAGGGCTAGTGTTAATAATGTTGTTCCACCTGCTACCATAACCATAATACGATAAATTACAGAACAAGATGAGAACTACTGAGTAAGGTAAGATTGTAAGCAGTTTGGACTCAAAATAGCAGTTTAAGTTTTTATGATCCAAAACATTTTGAAATTTTCGAAAGGTAACCTACAATGATTTAGCAATGGAACGCTCTGATACCAGCTGTAATAGAACCGCCTAAATCACGTGGCCCACAGGCACCTGTCAATGTCACTAATGACGTCTGACAGCCGGGCCCGTGTTCCATATGACCTAAGCGGGCTCTGCCGGGCTACATAAGCACCCGTTATCTCCGACAGGATCCCATTACGAAGTCATTATAGATTTACAACATTTCATAACAAAATACATCAGAGTAGAATTTGCGGAAGAGTAAATAGTACTTAATATTACAGACCATAGTTCGAATAAAATTAAGTGCGGTTATTACAAACCATAAATTTGAAGAGTAGCAGTAGAGTTTGGAACAACAGTACGACAGATAGTTAAATATTACAAGGACCCTGCCCAAGGGTTTAACCTTAGTCTTCTTCACTCTCTTGGATGATGGTGACGCAGCACGGAGCGAGACAAACTT
Source organism: Eremochloa ophiuroides (assembly GCA_038502445.1). NCBI lineage: Eukaryota > Viridiplantae > Streptophyta > Magnoliopsida > Poales > Poaceae > Eremochloa > Eremochloa ophiuroides. The sequence goes on from JAHLJS010000002.1 coordinate 55,105,000, forward strand.
CAGTCTCCTGCTGCCCTCCTGCAACGGGGTTAACAAACCCTGAGTACAAGGGGTACTCCGCAAGGCTTACCCGACTAAGAAAAAGAATGAGACTCAGGAATGCAGGCTGAGGGGAGTCAAGGTAAGGCTTTAGCAAGAGTCAAAGAATTTTGCAGAAAAGCATTACTAATCCTACTTTCAGTATTTTACTCAATATTATTATAATCAATATCGATAGTTCCCAGTTCTTTCTCATATCTTTCAATTCCAATTATTTAATCATTCTCAAAACATCCTAGTTCCGAACCACTCTTCGCTGAATGGTCGAAGGATCAAGTCTCCATAACCAAGGAGCAACGACGATTCGAATCGATTAATACCCAGCTGGGGATCCCTATCCACACTGCATATGTAGCACTTAAGCTTGCATATGCCAACCCCGCCTACCACGGCTTTTCGTACCCCGGAACCGGTCCTGCGCCACCCGAGAGCACAGTACCCCTCTAGTCTCCAGGCACGACGGCCACGAGGGTACACGCTACTCTCGCCATCTCTCCACTCCCAGTGCGTGGTTGTCGGTTCCAGCAGTAGAGCCACCGGAGTCTGAGGCTTTCCGTAGTATGTGGCTAGTTGCAAAGTCTCGATCCAGCAGGCCGACAACGAATGGTCCCTAATTCTTTTTCCGTTGGCGACAATGCATTGGGACTCTAACCCAAGTACAAGTGTCCCTTCGGTTTTCAAATCCCGTTTCCGTCGGTGACAATTGTTGGGACTCTAACCCAATGCCACGATCACCGAGCAGGAAAAACCCTTCCTCGTTGATGACAGTGAACTAGCTAGGAACACTGCCAACCAACAAGGACGTAACCAGTCCCATAAAGTGATTCTTGTGCTTTTAGATCATCACAGTTTTGAAATAACATTTTTGCAAAACTAATATTAGGCATGACTAAGCATTTTGCAATACTTTTTAATAAATCAGGTTCTCAAGTATTGTCAGGTATTCAAGGATGGTAATGCATCAATTGGTTGTCACCCAACTCCTATTAACCTAATGCAAATAATTAACTCAAGTAATAAATATTTTCAAAACACAAGGAGAGGGCAAATGCACCGGGGCTTGCCTTGAATTGCGTAGAGTGTCGGATCCGGGTCAGTTCCACAAATATCAAATCCTTGTACAACTTCCTGAGTAGTCTCCTCAGATGGACCCTCAGACTTTACCTCTGGATTCTCGGTCACTACACGTTTACAATGAATGAATGTATGAATGCGATGCACATGAAATGACAGGCGAAATCTAATAACAAATAAACCACACATGTGTATAAGACCCTACCTTAGCTAGACATGAATAATCTAATTCATACTGCCCTAGGTCATAAAGGTGATTGACCTAGAATCTCAATCAATCCAAAAATCACACCAATCAATAATCATTCCATTTATTATTCCTTATATTATCATTTAAACCAACATATAATTTAATAAATATTTAACTATTTCTATTTGATGTCAAAATGCACCAACAGATAGATTTCAGTACCAAACAGTGACACAATAAATTTCATGATTTTTGCAACATCACAGAAATTATTAAAAATCATCAAAATTCCTTTTAACATTTAATGCGCTGATTTTTAATTAATACAGAAAACACCCAAATCCTGTATTTAATATTTTTATTAAACTCTACACATAACAGAGAGTATCTAGAAATATTTTCATACTTTTTGGTGCAGTAGATTAATCCATACAAAAATATCAAAACTTAAAACTATTCATTTTAATTAAAATGAAAAAGCAATTAGAAAATCGCTGGAAAAAGAGAAACGGCCATTCGGCCCACTAAGGCCCAACATGGCCCAGACCGCGGCACCGCGCGCGCGCCACCGAGCCGGCCTACACCCCGCACCGGCCCAGCACGGCCCAGCCGCGACCGCGCGCGCTCGCCTCCGCGCCGGGTCGCTGACAGGCCGGCCCCAGCCGTCAGCCTCCGCGCGCGCTCTCGCCCACACTCTCTCGACCACTGACAGGCGGGCCACCCCTGTCAGGGTCGTCTTCTACCTCCCGCCGGCACTTCCGCGCGCGCGCGCGAGCGGCACGGCGCGGACTTCGCCGTCGGCGGCCCTAACATCGAGCGCCCTCGGTCAAACCTCTTCCCCAAGACCCTAACTGACTCCCTAAACCTATCCTCAGCTCTAACCGCCTCCGACGAGCGAGAGCTCGCCCATGGCGGACCTCGACGGCACGGCGAGGCTGTTCCGGCCGCGGTGGCGCGGTAATGCCACAGGAAAAGCGTCGGGGAGAAAGAGGGGCTCACCACGAAGCTAACGGGCGAGTCGGGTGGCGAAGTGGAGGTACGGTGAGGACGGCTTGACGATGACGGCGGCGGACACGACTCGGCCGTCGACGACGAAGGTCTGTTCCAGCGAACCTAGTGCACCACATCGCCAACCACCGCGCGCATCAGAAACTACACCACCACAGGAACTTAGAACACCACCCTGAAAGTAAAGAGGCTCACTCAAACCGACCGGACGAGGAGAGGATGGCCGCGGCGGAGCTCCGGTGACAACCCGACGACGAAGATGCTCACCGAGAGCTACCCAGGCTACCACGGCTCACGCGACGGGCACCAATCGATGCGCCACGAACCTGGCTACCTATCTGGTAGATGGAGAGGGTGGAGATGGTTCGGTGGCTGCGAATTCGGTCACGAACGACGAGGAGGTCGCCGGCGGCCGCTCGGGAGGGAATGGGAAATTCGGGGCTCGCCGTCCTTAAAAAGGCAGGGCGAGGGTGGAGATAAGGTCGGGGCGTCCCGGGCCCCCTCTCGGCTGCTTGACAACGGCTCTGGTCGCCCACGCCGGCCGGACGACGCCCGGCGCCGCGCGCGGCACGCGCGAGCGCGACGTGGAAGATGAACAGGGGGCCCCCCTGTAGCCTACAGTGCTAGGCCAAGTAGGTCTCAAGCTATTTGATGCAAATTGGATCTGATCCAGCCCGAATCTGAGGAAGTGGTGAATACAAAAGTTGTAGAGAATTTCATGTAGATCATTTTTGCTTTTGACACCAATTTCAAATTCGGCCAAAATTTCGAATTACAGAAAAGGGGGTAAAAGTAGGGTTTGAATTTCAAACTGAAATTTTAAAATTACTTTTGATTCTTCTCAACAACTTGAAAATTGGTAAACATGAAAGTTGTTCTACTCAGTGAGGTTGACAACTTCTATGTAGGAAGTTTTTTGAAGATTCTTAATATTTTTGAAATTGAAGTTCCAAATATAAATTTCAATATAGTAATTTGAGTTAAATTTGAATTTTTATAATATAACTTCAAAATATCCAAAAATAAAAGTTGTTCCATTTTAAAAACTCTACAACTTTTATTAAGACACTTTTCCCATATTTCATATAGATTTTGAATTGGGTTTTTAGGTCAACTTTAGGGTTTAATTTGATTTCTATTTAATTTTTATTTTTGATTTTTTATTAAGGACTTAATTACCCAATCAATACTTTAGCTAAAATCAAATCACTCTAGGCCCTAAGCACAATCATATGCAAATGCTTAAATTTAAATATGATGACATGGCAGATTAATTAAATTGTAATACCAGAGGTATTACAGGCAGTTACTCGACCAGGCGCATATAGGCTCTCCGACCTAGACGGCGTCGACATCCCCAACTCCTGGAACATCGAGCACTTACGACGCTTCTACCCCTGATCTAGGGATCAAACCAGATATGTGTATTTTCATAAACAAGGGCAATACATTGTTATTTTCGATATTTTTGCCTCCATTACATTTTGTACAAGTAAACGTCTTCGACAATGTGTAAGCCCCGCCACTGCTCGGGCAGCACGTCCTCGCCTACGCGTAAGTCCCGCCACTGCTCGGGCAGCACGTCCTCGCCTACGCGTAAGTCCCGCCACTGCTCGGGCCGCACGTCTTCGCCTACGCGTAAGCCCCGCCACTGTTCGGGCAGCACGATTTCACCAATGCGTAAGCCCCGCCACTGCTCGGGCAGCACGATTTCACCAATGCGTAACCCCCGCACCCGCCGGGCAGCATCTGGTTCGACGCCGCGTAAGCCCTAAAAATGATAGGCCGCCTAACTACGACACTTCATCGACCGCCCCGATATATCGGGTAGCCTTCGCCCACGATAAGCGTAACCCCGCCTAGCGCGGGCAGCTTCGCCACCACGTAAGCCCCGGGGACGCCTGGGCCGTTAAGTCTTCGCTAACACATAAGCCCCGAGGACGCTTGGGCAGTTTAGCAGCGTCTCCAAAAGCCCCTGGCAAAAGCACGGGCGACACGCAGGGCATGTAGGATTATTCGTCGACCATACAAGACCTCGACCATGCTCGGGCGTCTCAATTCAAATCCCCTCGGTGGGAAAAAGCTGAACATCAGCAATCAACATCTTGGCGGCTTCCCTAGCCTCTTCTTCAAGCTGGTCTTCCTGCTCTTCGGTGGTTCCCCGCGCATACCCGGTCTGCACTCGGTCGTTCTTCACTCCTGGGTAGTGCGATCGGACGACTCCAAGCACATGGGCGGCCACATTTTCAGCAGCATCCACGCAGAAGTCCTTAAAGAATCGAAGAGCCTCCCGTCCACGTTGCACGATGTCGAGGACACCAGGACCTTCGGCAGGCGGTACGGCGGGCGCATACTCAATGATGTCAAGCACAGGTTTAACACCACCAACCAAGGCGTCAAACCTTCCGTTGGCAGCCTCAAGGCGACCCGCAAGGTCATCAGCCTGCGCACGATGCCTACGTCCCATCTCTGACAAACAAAGCATGTCAGTCGCACTACAAAAATAAAAAGGAAGGGGAAAGCCGAACACAAACAGGCAACCTGTCATCGTCTCCAGGTTCTTCCGGGCGACCTCTCGCATCAGCGCCACCTCAGCCTCCAACTCAGTGGCTGCACGTCACAAAGAATACAATCAGATCATCAAACCAAGACATCTTACAAATGGCGAGACTGTCACACATACTCTGCTTCGTGGACCCATCCAGCAGCTCTTGAAGACCTACATGCCACACAACTGGTGTTCAGAGAGCAAAAGCCGGACGAATAGCTATCAAGAAGAACAAGAGTCCAACATACCTTTGTTCTCCTGCAATAGACGCTTCTCGGACTCCATAAGGTCCGAGCAGTGTAGCTCCAGGGTTTCACGCTCCTCGCGCATGCCTGCCATCACCCCCTCTAGGCGAGTCACCTCAATCTGCAGCTGTTTGTTTTTCTCTGCTACATCCCAAAGGCGGTGTACGGTTTTCCGGTGATCTTCGGCGGTCTCATACACTACCTGGAAGACCAAAGGAGCGACAGATTATCAAGTCAATATATCATCAGGAAAAAATACGACAGGCGTCACCTGCACACGCGACGAAAGGTTTCCCAGACGACCGAGAAGCTTTCTCAAGTCCACGCGAGTATCACGGATGTCATTCTTCAGTCCATCTATCTCGGCGTCAGCAAGATCTTCCTCCGTGGCGACAGTATAGGTGCTCCCCACCATCCGATAGGTTCGAAATCAATGGCACGGGCCCTCTTCGGGCGACTTCTTCGATATTCGCACCCTCCGGGGAAGCGCTTGTAGAAGGCCGAGGACATGGCCCTGCTCGCGCCTCCGAGCTGGTCTCTGCTCCGTGATCAGCACTCCCAGGAGGAATGGTGCTACTGTCCCTCGGCGGCGACGTCCGAGTTTCATCTTCACGGCCCGGCTCCTTGACATTCGGCCCTAGAGGAGAAGCCGGAGGCGGCGGGGTAGGCATGCGCAGCTGCTTGGGAGGAGATGGCGAGCCTTGTGCATCAGCTGTTGAGGGCCTCTCGGGCGACCTCTGGGGTGATTCATGTTCTGAAGTCCAGCCAGCGCGGAAGCCCTCGGCTACACCAGCTTCCGAAGTCGTCATCTTTTCAGCGCCGGGATTCTCAGCGTCTTCATTAGAAGGGTCCCTACATTTCCAAGACAAAATCTCAACACTATTTGGATCAAAAAGGGAGAAGTATGGAGAAAATCCTACTTACATTTCTGAGCGACGACGCTTTCGGCCGAATTTCTTTCTTTGACCGGAAGCTCCAGCGGCATCTGCAGGAGCATCAGCCTTATGGCATTTTGTGCTCGGTTCATCCTGATCCAAGCAAGGGGCGTCAGCGGTGGCTTGGGCACGGTCCTCAGAAATCTTTACCGAACCTTCCGCAGCTCGGACGCCACTGGAAGATCCAGCCTTTTCCGACACCGGTTGTTTCCCCCAAGCAGTTCTTTGGGCCAGTGTCTCCTCATCTTCTTCGTCAACAGACTCTCTTTCTTCCTCGGATGGTTCAATAGAGTCGTCCTTGGCACATCCCTGATGATAACTGTGCATCGCGTCAACTCGGCCCGGCCAGTCAGCGGTTGGTACATCGGAGAAGTACACCTTTTGGTCCTGTCCATTTATCTTCAAGAGATCAAGCAGAAGTTATGGTATAAGTACAATATGAGCGATGGAAGAGCCAGGACAGTTCGGAACTTACCTCCGGCAGGGGATTCTTCAGATTAAAAGCCACACTTTGGCCACGGTTCCCTATATGAGAGCCTTTCCCAAAATATTCTTCCAAGACTTCTCTGACTTCGGCTTCGGATAGATCTCCGGATGAGCACCTGGTCGGATCATTCCGACCAGTAAATTCAAAGGCAGGATGAACTCTATCCCTGCACGGTTGGACGCGACGAAACACAAAATTGGTAGCAACCCCAACTCCATTCAGGGTCAAACCCTTGATGATTTCCAGCAATTCGTTTACTTGTCCCAGCTCCTCTACATGCGGTTTCTCCGTCCAGCTATTCTGTTTTTCTGGAATCTGATCGACGGCGCAACGGACGCTCGGTTCTTGGTTGGCGATATAGAACCATCTCTTGCTCCAATCACGCACACTGGTATTCAGAGGGATTTGGAGGTAATGTATGGACATTCCGTCACGCATTTTCAGATACACTTCACCAGCAACTCGAGAACCTGTGCCGCTCGATTTCACAAGAACGAAGAGATGGCGGAACAGATTGAAGTGCGGGAGAATGCCAAGGTACGCTTCACAGAAGTGGATAAAGATGGAAATCAAGAGGATAGAATTGGGATTCAAGTGGCACAAGGAAATCTGGTAATAATCAAGCAACTTGCGAAGAAACGGATGGCATGGCAAACCAAATCCGCGGGTAAAATAGTCAGAAAAGACAACTATTTCTCCAGAATCAGGCATTGGATATGGTTTACCTTGTGATATTCTCCAGCCACCGGTTGCCTGGTCAGGAAGGAATCCCCAGGCCACGAGCGCATCGAGCTGCGATTTTCCCAATACCGATGGCTGCCATTCGTTTGACATGCGGAACTCCCCCGGTTGTGCCTCCTTTAACTTTTTTGACTCGTGGGTGCTCTTCCTGGTACCCGTCATGGCAGATCTGGGCGGGGGAGAGGTGGAATCGATGATTTTTCTATGGCGGCGGCGGAACAAATGGAACCCTAGACGGCGGTGGAGGAATAGGTGGAGACGGATGTGGATTTTGGGATTTGAATGCGCAAGAAGACAAACCAACTGTTCGCCTTTCTACTTATTCCCCTTTCAAACAGCACAGGGGTATTTTCGGTTCACAAGTAAGACGCCTTTTTAGGCGTTGCATTATGCTTTCTTCGTTAAATAAAACCAAAGGTACTCGGTCATACAGAAGACAAAGAGCAGCATGAAGACGATATTGGAGTCATTTTTTCTTTCTTTCCATATGACTGTCATACAATGATAAGGGACTACCACATCATTGAAGTTTTTCAAAAAAAAAGTATACAGGTTCCTGCAGCTGATCAGGAAGATGATCGGGGATGGAGCATTGCCATGGGATTATGGCATCGCTTCTGCATCACAAGGCTTCTTCAAACTGCTTTATCAAGTTGCAAATCCGCTACCAACAACAGGACCAACCTGACGTTGGTCCCCTTCACAAGATTTCTTCAAACTACAGGAGACGTAGTAGTCTGGAGTCTAGGGGACGGCCAAGCTCGCGTTTCTTCAGATCCATTAAAAGAGAAGGGGAACTTGAAGATCGCTTGTTGCAGAGAAAAGCTATCCCGGGGACTCCGTCGTCTTCGTCAAGCGCCTCTGAGCAACACTGCTCGGGGACGCCGTCATCTTCGTCAAGCGTCTTCGAGCAACACTGCTCGGGGACTCCATCATCTTCGCCAAGCATCTCCGAGCAATAAGCACTGTTCGGGGACGCCGTCGTCTTCGCCAAGCGTCTCCGAGCAATAAGCACTGCTCGGGGACTCCGTCGTCTTCGTCAAGCATCTTCGAGCAACACTGCTCGGGGACGCCGTCATCTTCGCCAAGTGTCTCCGAGCAATAAGCACTGTTCGGGGACGCAGTCGTCTTCGCCAAGCGTCTCCGAGCAATAAGCACTGCTCGGGGACTCCGTCGTCTTCGTCAAGCGTCTTCGAGCAACACTGCTCTGGGACTCCATCGTCTTCGTCAAGTGTCTTCGAGCAACACTGCTCGGGGACTCCGTCGTCTTCGCCAAGCGTCTCGGAGCAATAAGCACTGCTCGGGACGTCGTCAGTCTTCGCCAAGCGTCTCCGAGCAATAAGCACTGCTCGGGGACGCCGTCGTCTTCGTCAAGCGTCTCCGAGCAATAAGCACTGCTCGGGGACTCCGTCGTCTTCGTCAAGCGTCTCCGAGCAATAAGCACTGCTCGGGGACGCCGTCATCTTCGTCAAGCGTCTCCGAGCAATAAGCACTGCTCGGGGACTCCGTCGTCTTCGTCAAGCATCTCCGAGCAATAAGCACTGCTCGGGGACTCCGTCGTCTTCGTCAAGCGTCTCCGGGCAACACTGCTCGGGGACTCCGTCGTCTTCGCCAAGCGTCTCCGAGCAATAAGCACTGCTCGGGGACGTCCGTCGTCTTCGTCAAGCGTCTCCGAGCAACACTGCTCGGGGACTCTGTCGTCTTAACCAAGCGCCTCCGAGCGACAAGCTGCTCGGGGACTCCGTCGTTTTTGCCAAGCGTCTCCGAGCAATAAAGTGCTCGGGGACTTTGTCATTCAATCAAAAATGATCAGCGATATCATCAAAATTTATGACCCTGACACCACGTGACTATGTCACATGCTATCAGGCTCGGGGACTAAGTGGATACACTTCACCTACCGGTGAAGGTATTGGCTCTGCCGTGGCAAAAGTGGACACACTTCACTAAAGAGAAGCTTCTTTCAATTTTTTCTGAGCTCCTTACATACGTCTGATCAAGCAACGCTGAAGGTCTGTACCTCTCGACGAATGCAAGGCGCTCGGGGACTAGCTGTGGGGTATAAGCCCGTATACCCGCATAGTCATACTTGGCCCAAGTCTACCGAACAGGCCTGAACTACCAAGGACGCGTCGCCCATACGATCTCCAGGAGATCGCGTATATCCGCTGAGACCTTGGCAGGCAAGGAAATAGCTTTCCTAGGATCTAGCCGATTGGTTTCCCAGATCGGCTAGGATTGTAATCTGTTATGTATGGCAAGATCAACTTGTAACCCTGCCCCCCGGACTATATAAGGCGGGCAGGGGGTCTACTCGATTCATCTAATCTACTAGCAATACAACACAGCAACATACAGGACGTAGGGTATTACGCCTCGTGGCGGCCTGAACCTGTCTAAATCTTCATCTCGCACGAATTGTGCTCCCTCGTTCGTCTCAGGCGCACCCTCACCATCTCATCTACTACCGCGGGCATACCTCTCGGTAGACTATCGCCGGTATTCCATCGACAGTATAAGACTCCTATGACTCTTCCTTTACTCTTATGAACTTGACCTTAACAGATAGATGAATTAACTAGACTGCTACCCTACTTCTTGTGTGAAGGGGATAGTCCGAGACAATAGAGGATATAACCTCTACCTGAAGCGGCTATGCTCTTATGGGAGCCTACCTTTTAAGAACTTGCCTAAAACACGTGGAGAGATGCTAAGACTAGACAGGGCTATCACCACATGCTAGTACCCACTAACAATCCGTGCGACAAGTGGCAATCAAAGGCAAGATTTAGCCTAAGCACCATGCTTACACTAACTCTCACTACTCTAGCTGTGTACAAAACAACTAGAGCACCCTATGACAGGCGATGAACAACACACAACAGCTGGTTACAGGATCACAATCTAGTATAAGTCAACTATAGGCTAAGACAAGACACAACAATACTATAATGAATAGTAAAGCACTAAGTAAAGACTTAGTAAAGTAAAGCAAAGATAATATATTGATAAAAGTAAAGTCTTACAGAATGAAAGGTACAAGAGCTATACTAGACTCTCCAGCAGATGACTCCGGAGATCCCGAGCATAGCTCGACTCCACTATAACTCCCACACTAGACTAATACTACTACTAAAGAGTGGAACTTCACTCTAGCTTGCTTCTCTTGTCTCTTGTGTTTCTTGAAGAGGAATGATGGCTGCCTCTATTTATAGGGGAGAATGGTGAGGCGCCACGTCAGCGATCCGTGTGCCTTTTTACCTTGGCCCTTGGATGAACCGCCTCAAGATGGACGGCAGTGGTGACTCCAGCACGTGGGAAGCATGCAGGAGGTCGGTATAGTATGGCGGTGGCCTGGGCCCACCAGGGGTGGGTCGGCCGACCCCCCTATGGTAGGTGGGCCCAGCCACTATTGTCCCCACTGGTCATAGTGTATTTCCTTGTGCTAGTTTTGTCTTGATTGCGTCAATTCACTCCTTGATCCTTGTGCTTTGCTTCTCCACCGTTGAACGGAAACACAACTCTGATCCAAAGGTGGAAATGAGCTGAGTGGAGTGTCACGAGGATCATGACACGTCACTAGAGCCCCGTGGGCCCCATACATGGGTTGGTGACCCATGCATGGGCCCACCTTGAGCTCCTATCTCTTCTATGTGGTGTTGTACACCGTATCTTGAAGTTTCATGGCCTGTTTGGTCTTCTCTGCATTTACATGCTAAGAGTACAAGTGGAACCAGTTATTGATAAAATATGTTCATGATATGCTTATTCTTCCTTGAATATGAGGCATGTTGACGGTGTTAGAGTGTGGATTTTTATAGCTTGTCCACCGTCAACAGTAATAGCTAGGCAATGGATAAACTAAAGAATTAATATCTAAGGTAATTCTATAACTACGTCAATGAATAACTCTAATTAGTGCAATTACATCTAGCAATCATTGTTAGATTAGTCCTACATCATGATCACATGTAAAGGGCATCATCTAGGAAGGATGTGAAACAGAGTCATCATCCAACTTCGCGACCGTGTTTGCTTGCCTACATACGGGGGATGCACTATAGAGGAACCAACGTAGCTGTGACCTACGCGAACTACCACACAACCCGGCACATCAGGGTGCATTCGAAGATAAACAGAATATCTAAACACCACGTCTTCATATTGTTCATCATCTACCCATCGATCGTTTGGATAAACGCTATACGAGCAATTACATAAATTCAATAAGATCAAACCAACTATGCTAGACATATAATCAAAGTAGACAATGAGTATTGTAATTAAGAACATATGAACTATTAAGAACAATGTTTCCCTAATCATAATGAAGAATACAATAATAGAGAAAGAACTAGAAATATACCGAACTCCGCGCTCTAGACAGACGCCGGGGGCTCCATATCTCGTTGAAGAACTAGAACTCCTCTACTTCTAATCTAACTAGACTAGAACTATGAACTAGAAGGCTCTTGATGAACTAGAAGGCTCTTGATGGTTTGACCGAAGACTTGATGCCTTGGGTGAATAATGGGATGCCTCCAAGGAGGGGGGTCTGCCCCTTTATTTATAGCCCGGTGGGATGAACGTGCGCCATAGGATCAAACCGACTTAATCAAGAGCCAAGATGCATCATAGGAGGCGGTGGAGGAACATTCCAGAAGGCGGGGCCAAACCCAAGCAGGGGGCGCTGCCCAGCCCCACCCTAGCGCCAGGCCGGCCCTACCTAGCAGGGTCCGGGGCCCGGGTTGCTTCGGGTGTCTTCTAGATGCTTCCCACGTCCTGATAACGATCGTTGCCTTCGCACATAAGTTTCATGATGTTTAAGCACTTTAATCCCTCTTTTATGCTTTTTTGGAATAATCCCTGGAAAATACATTGCAAAACTCGTGGAAATTGTTAGTTAAAACACTAGACTAGTGTGTATTCGTGTATCCTTTTGTGTCTAAAGTTCTAATAAAAGTTGACGTTATCCACCGTCAACAACTCCCCCAAGCTTACCTTTTGCCAGTCCCTTGGCAACCAAACTAAGCCTAATTACTAATGTATTTGGATCAGGAGTTGCTACAATGCTTGCATACTTTCCAAGTACACATGCTTTCAAACAGAGATTCCCCTCCGGATTAGACAATAACTGCTCTAACCTTCAGACTTACCCATTTTACCTTTAACTATGGAGCTTTACAGCTCTCGCATAAGTCTTGAGGAATCGAAAGATAGAACAATCAAGTCAAGCACTATGTCTCAAATTCTTCACAGTACCAATATTCTAGAGTTTTTATAAGTTTCCGAAATAAAACTCAGAGCTTAATTATATGACACCCTCAGGTCCCTTAATATATGTAGTATTTATGGATCTCGCTTAAGGCATTAATGATGTTATGCCTCCCTATAGCTAAGAATATATAGTGGAGCTCATAGGAGTAGTAATAACAAGGATAAGCATACTTGCAATTCATATGTTACAAAGTCAAACAATGGATCCATAGAGAGAATCGAGGCATACAATCAAACCAAGATGTGCATGTGTATGGAATATGGTAGATAGGTGTATATGTGGTATTTAGTGGCTAATTCTAATTCTACTTATGCTCTTTTGAAAATAAATCTCTCTTTTAGGACCTTTCGCAGGAAAACATGGGCTATCTTTATTTCAACACGCACACATTTTTTTAAATCAGGGAGGCGGGCATCTAGTACCAATTGTTTTAATTGCTGGGACACTTGTCCATCTTTTACTCCCCTTTCTTTTCATACTTTTGCATAGCCACATGCATCCAATAAATGATTTGGAGAGATAACAATGGTAAAAAGTTAGAGCATCTATAACAGGGCTGTCCTATGGGGTATATTTTTTGTGTTTAATCCCAGTGTAGGAGAAAATAGTTTTATGATGAACATAGATGAAAGTGAAAATGGTTGCGATTACTCACAGGGTAGGAATAATGCATATGTGGCTGGAGTGTGTAAGTGATCTTGATTTTAAAAGCATGACAAGACTCTCATAAGGTATACAACAAAGGTTGACTGAACTCAATGCAAAGCAAGCAGCATAAATGTGCAAAGGTTTCCTATCTCTAAATATATCATTTCTGGCTTTGGTAGGAATTCACACTTTGTCATACAAGAGCTCATCATGTAGATTTTAAGTTTTCAAAATAAATCTCCAGAACTTAGTAATGCTAGGAATGAGATAAATAGCAGCTCAACCTTCATGAATCATATTAATCAATCACCTAGACTTAGCTCAAGCATATGCCTCCACAAGTTTCAGATTTAGAGTAAATTCTCAAATTAAAACAGCAATATCCAAAACTCAGGAGAATTTAAGGTTGACAACTAGGTACTTGAAAGGAATGATAACAGAGCAACTATTCATCATCTTCAAGACAAAATTTTAGTGCTCACCATTTTTAATTGATTCTAGTCTAGACTGACTCCGAACATATTCTAATATATAGCTAAGTGTTTATTTGGTTTTAATGATTATACATCTTTCTAGTTATTTTTGATTGGACTCAAAAGAAAAGACTCTATGACTTGTGGACCTTCATGTGCCCACATGCTTTTGGTAATTTTTAGATTTTCCTATGATACTATGGTGAACCTTCATATGCTCACATATTTTTGGGATTTTGTGACTATAAAACAGACTCAATAATCGCCTAGGTATAATTTCCTGATAACTAGGGGATGCTCCTCCCCCAAGCTAGATGTTTGCAATACTTGGTGTTGAATGATCTTCAGAGTGAGCTAGCCAGTAGTAGTCCTGGTGGATGCCACTGATAGACTCTCTCCTAAGTCATAATATTGTTCCTGCGTAATTATACTCCAACAATGTTGGTATAAATTAAGTACACTCTATTAAATATTATTATTATTATTATCAGATTATCCACAAGTGCACAGATGTAATATCCGATGTAGCACTTCACCCGGAGGTTTTAAATATCGTATCCACAGGGAACAGTAGGTGATAATGACCAAGCTGATGAACTTAACCCTTCAATTAGTCTAGATAATATTAAGAAAGAGGAGATAGCTAATGACCATCAAGTTCAGACAATCAGTAAGCTTTGAATAATACCGTTCTAACTGGGCAGTAACCAGAATAAGAGCAGAAATCAGAGTTCTCTCCTACCAAGCACCTATACACCTACCAATCCTATCAACGGGAAGTGGACTACAGAGGAACCAACATAGCTGTCACCTGCGCGGACTACCACTATCCGGCTAATCAGGGGGGCATTCACAAGTAAACCTAGCCTAGGCACCACGCCTACACTACGAAATACTACTTCACTCAAGTAATGACCAAGATCAAAGTACTCAATATGAGTTGCAAACTTCAGAACAAATAAGAACAACTGCTTACTTGAATTAGAATGTTGACTACAAAAGTACCTCAGAACGCAGCTCCGGGCGAGGGAGCTAAATCCAGACGAATATAGCTACGGAGAAGCGCCGACAGGCCGGAACTCCTCCAGAACTCTACTCCTCTACTCTATCTCTCTACTTCCCTAAACAAGACTAGATCTAGAAGAATTAGTCTCTCCTAATTGCTACATCTAACCCTAACTGGAGATATTGAACTAAAGCTTAGGAATAGGGATGCCTCCAGGGAGGGGGTCTGCCCCTTTATTTATAGCCCGGTGGGATGAGCGTGCGCCGTTGGATCAAACCGACTTAATGTAGGGTGGATATGACTTCTCAAAGGCAGTGGAAGAAGACTCCAGAAGACGGAGGGCGAAACCCTAGGAGGGCGCCGCCCGGCCCCCCTTGGCGCCGGCCGGCCCACCTAGCAAGTGGTGGGGCCCCGGTTGCTTCGGGTGTTCTCTAGATGCTTCTAGGGTCCTGATGATGATGTTGCCTTCGCGGTTAAATTTCGTGTCTTTTATGCACTTTAATCCCTCTTTATGCTTTTCTGGAATAATCCCTAGAAAATACAGAATATGCAAAACTCGTGGAAATTGTCAGTTAAAACCCTAGACTAGTGTGTATTCATGTATCCTTTCATGTCTAAAGTTCTAATAAAAGTTGACGTTATCCACCGTCAACAATACCCCCAAGCTTACCTTTTGCTAGTCCCTTGGCAAGCACCCTAAGCCTAATTGCTAATAAACTTGGATTAGGAGTTGCTACAATGCTTTCACACCTAAAAAGTACACATGCTTTCAAACAGAAATTCTCCTCCGGATTAGACAAAACTGTTTCAAACTTACCCATTTTACCTTTAACTATGGGTATTTACAGCTTTCACATAAATCTTGAGCAATCGAAAGATAGAACAATCAAGTCAAGCACTATGTCTCAAATTCTTCACAGTATATTCTGGAGTTTTGCAAGTTTTCAAAATAAAACTCAGAGCTTAATTGTATGACACCCTCAAGTCTCTTAATATATGTGGTATTTATGGATCTCACTTAAGGCATTAATGATGTTATGCCTTCCTATAACTAAGGATTATAGAAGAGCTTCATAGGAGTGGCAATAACAAGGATGAGCATACTTGCAATTCGTATATTGTAAAGTCAAACAATGGATCCACAAAGAGTCAAGTCATACAATCAAACCAAGATGTGCATGTATATGGAATATGGTGGATAGGTGTATATATGGTGACTAATTCTAATTCTACTTTTGCTCTTCGAAAAATGGTTCACTCTCTCTTGGAACTTAAAACTTTCGCAGGAAAACATGGGTTATCTTTATTCTCTCTCTTTTTATTTCATCAGGGAGGCGAGCATCTAAGTACCCATTGTTTTAATTGTTGGGACACTTGTCCATCTTTTACTCCCTTTTCATTTTTTTAATATTTTTGCATAGCCACATGCATCCTTCGAATACAAATAATTGGAGAGATAGTGATAAGAACCTGGAGCAATTAAACAGGGGCTGTCCTATAGGGTATATTTTTGGGTATTTACTCCTAGTGCAGGAGAAAAATATTTTTAAGGTGGATCTGGATGAAAGTGGAAAATGATTGTGCTTACTCGCAGAGTAGGAGTAATGCATATGTGGGTGGAGTGTGTAAGTGATCTTAATTTTAAAAGCATGACAAGACTCTCATAAGGTATACAACAAAGGTTGATTGAATTCAATACAAAGCAAGTAGTATAAATGTGCAAAGGTTTTCCTATCTCTAAATGTATTACATATGACTTTGGTAGGAATTCAAATTTTGTCATACAAGAGCTCATCATATAAGATTTTAAGTTTTCAAAATAAATCTCCAGAACTTAGTATTGTTAGGAATAAGATAAATAGCAGCTCAAACCTTCATATATCATATCAATCAATCACCTAGACTTAGCTCAAGCATATGCCTTCACAAGTTTCAGGTTCAGAGTAAATTCTTATATCAAAGTAGTAATATCGAAAACTCGGGAGAATTTGAGGTTGAAAACTAGACAATTGAAAGGAATTACGGCAAAGCAACTATTCATCATCTCCAAGAAAAATTTTTAATGTTCTCCAGTTTTTAGTTGACTCTAAACTAGATAGACTATAGACACACTCTTTGATCACACCTTAATAAATAGCTAATTATATTTATTTGGTTTTAATTTGTTATTCATCTTTTTATATCTATTAACTAATGGACTCACAAAAGACTCTAAAGACATGGATGGCATTTGTAAATTTTCCTATGATACTATTGTGAACCTTCATGTGCTCACATATTTTTGGTATTTTATGACTATATAAGACTGACTTAATAATCGCCTAGGTATAGTACCTGATAACTAGGGGATGCTCCTCCCCCAAGCTAGATGTTTACAATACTTGTGTTGATGATCTTTTAGAGCAAACTTGTTAGCAACAGTCCTAGTGGGCTCCACTGATAGACTCACTCCTCAGTCATAGTGTCATTCCTGCAGAATCATGCTCCAACAAGAAAACCAAAACTCGAGGCTCAAATTTAATAAGATGTTAGCGATCAGCCAATAAGTAATTGATTATTCTTTGAGTTGATTTTAATTGACAGATTCTAACAGGATTCTCTTTTTAGGATTTTCTAGTTTTCTTATGTAGAAAAGTAAATATGTATGCATGATGTATATTTTATTTTTATGCCACCACGGAGAATATTTATTCTCATGGGGCTTAGGATTTTTATAATGCCATGACAAATTTTTATTTTCTTTTCTATGTCACCACAGTAAATATTCCTACGGGGTTACCATAAGTTTATTCACTTGGGGCTTTAATATTTTATGATGCAGTAAATAAGGTAATAAATATTTTTATTATTTTCTTTAATATGCATAAAGATGAATATGCTAAAGTGAAATTACTAATGTAGATAGAAATACTAATTAATTAGATAACTACCATATTACCTTATGTCAAGGGTGTGGGATTTAAAGTCTACCGTTAGGACTTTTCTCCAATCTTATGTATCTTTCCATCTTAGAGATGGAGGTTTTGATGGATGCACCTCTGGCGATACTGATGTCACTTTTGTTCTTTGCTTGGCTAGTAGGTTGAAGTAGAGCATTAATAGTTGGATCTGACAGCATCTTGCTCAGTGTGCATGTTCACAGGACTTTCACTTGTGGAATTTTGGGAATTAACAAACCTTGCTCGAAGTGTTGTCCTGTTTGCACAACCAAGGTAGAGATCAAGTGCATGGGTTCTGCTGGTGGAAAAACACCAACGGAACCAAATCTATCTTTATTCATTATTCTTTAGGCACATTGAACAAGACGAAGTTGGTGTTGCATAATTTATTTACTTCTAACATGAATGGTAAGATCAAAAGATTAAGTATTTATGTTGCATTTAAGTTCACTATGGCAAAAAAGATTTAAATTGCTTAACTAATGGAAGGGTTGTCTATCTCTACATAATATATAAATTTTACATGAGTATGACTATCATCTTCCAAAAATAGAATACAATATTTTAGCTAGTTTGGTTAAGACTGAGATCAAGAGAATAGCGCCATGAACAATCTTAAAGGACAAAGCATATTGAGTTAATTAGGTTAATCAATTAAAGTTGTAACTCTAACATGTTTGCATCATCATTTATGTGCATACCAAGATCAAGAGGAAAATAATAACCACTTACCTTAAGATATTACATTCATTATTAGAGCGTGGTGGCACTAAGTAATGAAGGGTAAATGACTGGTGGTCATTTCCTTCTCTTGCATCTTGAGTTGTTCATGAGCATCTTGTCTCCTTTGTTGCTTATCCTCTTTGCCATCTTTTGCTTCTTTGATCTTATGACACCTTGTCACTCCATTCATTATTATGCCTGCAACAGATTAGTGGACAACACATACCCGAAGGAATGTACAACTTTCGAACATAGGTTGTTTGTCCAGAATTTTATCATGTTCCATCTATACTACTAAGAAGATAGGGTTGATATTATGTTAACATAGATCATGTTCTATACCGGCATGGCTTGAGTCCAAGTAACTTGCAGCAGAAGATAAAGTGAATGAATCATTAATACTCACAGTTCTTCCATCCATAATGAATGAGCTATGTCTTCCTCTGCAAAGTTATTGAAGTTCAGCGTGTGCCCTGTCTCATCTCCAATTTGAATTCACCTCATGACTTACCCAGATTAATTTTGAAAGTTTTCTGCAGGGGTTAGTCCAGCAAAATATCCAATGTCTACTACAGCAAATTCTAGTTCAATAACCAAACCAAACTCCATGTTTAATTTTAGTTAAGAAAGGCTAGTTAACCTAAGTACCACGCTTAATTTAAATGCCTATAGAAGTAGCATCAGTACCTCTAAATCAAAACTCACTATGGCAGACAAAGGTGAAATGAAAGCAATTATGGAGATTTATTCATTTAGAGATGAAAAGGCGAACAATTGAACATGGATTAGAAAGGTAGAGACAACCAATATTAGCAACATAAGATTTTCTAATTGAGCCCATTCCCCTAATCTGGAATTTTGCAAAACAAAGTTAAGCTTGGATGGATATAATTCAATATTGCATGATGATTGGTTGGACATACCTTGCGTTGTCACTCTTCTACTTCAAGCCTAAAATGGTTAGTGACAAAAATACCCAAAGGAATATTTTTATGATTATAATTCTATGCTCAATTCACAAGGGCATTATAGTAAAATTAAAGGTGCAAGCTCAATTCATTTTTCAAGAGTGGTTATTTTAGGACACAAAGTCGTTCTTGGGAAACCTACTAATTATTGTACATTTTATGTTTATGGGGTGGTTTCCTCTAGAACACCAGCCTTTGTGCACCTTTCTCAAGATTACAATGAGATCTACAAAATTTATGATAAACATATGCATCTACAGCCACCCTTTCAATAAATTTATGAATAGGTAGAATGAAGAGGTTGAAGATCTCATGTGTGATAATGTTGGAGAGACCAATTGATCCAGGAGATTTCTCATATGAGCATGGATTCGATGAGGTGTTAATGAAATAATTCCCATGCTCATCGATATAATCTCCCTTTTCAAAATCCAAGGGTGTTTCTTCATGGATGTCTGTAGTAAAAAAGATTGCCTTTATCATTTTATGCCTATGACATTCATTGGATATTTTATTTTTTAGGATTTCCTATGGATTGGTGTCTCTAAGATTGGTTTTGTCTAAGGCTTTCTCTAAACTTGAATGAGTTATATTTATTACAGAAATTAATTTAACCTCACCATTTGAATCTAGATCAAGCTTAGATGCTAGCACTAAGACTTCGTCCTCTTCCATCCGTTCTTTGATAATAGCATATGTATTTTTCATATGTTCTATGCATTCCTGCCATTGTCGTAGCTCTTCTTGATCATTCCTATAGTATTCATGACTCCTACACTTTGAATGTCTTAACGGGTCTCTAGGGTCATTATGAGACTTAGGAGAGAGAGCATAAGAAGGATTATCGGGGTCAAGGATGGCTTTAGATATGGGTTGAGATGAAACATTTAATTTGGGCATAGAAGGTGAGAAGATAGAATTAATTTCTAAGTGACTTGGCTCTCCTTCTATAGCATCACTAGACATACCATCCCTGTATTCTTTCCAATGTCTTTCAGGGGGAAAGGAAGTTGACGACACTTTTTCCAAGATGCTCTTCTAAGAAGATCTGATTTACATTGATTTGCAAACATCTTAGCTAACTGGAAGTCTAAATCATCAAAGTGGGGTTTCGATGGTTTAGGATTGACAGTTAAATCTTAGGATTAGAGTGATTGTGTTTTATCTATCAAAACTTCCTCTTCTTGTTCGGGAGATGATTTCTTCTCTTCATCGGGGAGTTCAGAATTCGCTTGAGCAACCTTGTTAATCATAGCTCTTACTTTACTTATAGTCAAATAAGGAAAGGCTCCTCCAGAGGATAAATCAAGGGATTCCCTAGAATTCTTGGTAAGACGCAAATAAAAATGTTGAATAAGTACGGGGTCTGGAACACCAAGGTCACGGCCAGATGTAACAAGTTCATTAATACAATCCCATGATGTACTAAGAGATTCTTGTTTTAGTTGCCTAAAAGTTAGAACCTCTTTTCGATGGTTAACTCCTCTATGGATGGGGAAAGAAGTATAAACAAAATTCAGATCACAAAATTTCTCAATCCCCTTGTATACTTCCTACGGCTCGATTATACCACCGTTTAGCTCTTCCGATTAAAAAGAACGAAAAAAGCTTCCATCTTAGGCCCTGTTTGGAAGAACGGTGTATTTATTGACATGTAATTAGTTTACAAGTGTAATTTCTTGTGCACAGTGATACAAGTGTATATCTTTTCCTTGGGAA
Source organism: Eremochloa ophiuroides (assembly GCA_038502445.1). Lineage (NCBI taxonomy): Eukaryota > Viridiplantae > Streptophyta > Magnoliopsida > Poales > Poaceae > Eremochloa > Eremochloa ophiuroides. The sequence continues at coordinate 55,126,021 of JAHLJS010000002.1, forward strand.
TAAGCTGTTTGGATTGAATGTAAAAAAAAATTATCTTCTGCGCCGAATCGCTGGAGGCTCTGCATCGCTGGAGTCTCTCTCTCTCACACAGCACGTACGGCTGAAAGCTCAGCACAAACGGCTGAAAGCAAGCAATACCATGAAAGCATCTGACATCTCAAATATGCAGCAGTGACTTGTGAACAAAGTATGCAGTTGGGCCAAAGCTGTGAGCTTCTGACATTTCACATGACCAAAGTATGCAGCAGTGACTAGTGAACATCTCGCTGAGCCAGTATGCACAATCATGACATGGAGCGTATATAAAATTTCGAAAACAAGATATGTTCAAGCTAAAAGTTGAACAAAATTCATATCTAGCAAGAAACCAAAATTCGACATACTTCAAATAGAATACAACAAAGTTGGCATGCTCGGATTGTTCTTCTAAGCTCAAATACAAGGGCATAATCCAGTAGAAGATAAGAACAAAAAAATGTGGATATATAAACTTCAGTAACTTAATATGCGATAAGCAACTTCATAGCGAGATTATCAGTGTTCATCACCATCCAAGAAACTAAACTTGCAGTAGAGGTAAATATGGTACTCAAATCAAATTGGAGTTCTAAAATATTATATGGTCCTAGCACATTAACATTAGAGATTTAGAGAATGGTAGTGCATAAATAATACTTCTTCTATGATGAACTATAAGATGACCATAATTAAACTAAACAATTCATTTATGCTCCTCTGCCGCAAAACGTTCCAGTTTTGCAATGTCTTGACGCACGTGCATCTGCTAACCTGCAACATGGAGTTATCATTGTTAAGTTTAAATCTTGCCAACAACTAAACACAGTTTAACAAGATTTGAAAGTAAAAGCTATAAAGAGAGTAGAAGTGGCAATCAAGTTCTTACACTGTACTGAAATGGTCAGAGAGTAGAGACTAGATCAATTTTGATAGAAGTGGCAATCAAGTTCTTACAACTATCATAATCTCAAATACTCATAGCCTGAATAAAAAAGGACCAGGTCCCATACATGCAGCCTAAGAAAATGTAAAAAATAAAATAAAATATGGCACCTGCACAAAATAATGTACCTTGCAGAGTGGTTATGGGCAATATTGTTGCTACTTCACTACAAATGAAGTTAATAAAGAGCGAGTCCTATAGGTTTTGCACTATTTTCCCCTCATTTCTCCTACTGAGGACCTTGGTCTTTATCTAAGAAACTGAGCAGCTCGTAAATGAACATGGTTGGTACGTCTGTGCAAAGCTATCAGTGACCGAGTTTCTGCCCCAGCCAAATCTCACACCAAGAACATCCGGTTGCGCACCAAGAACAGAACATCACGTGAACTTTGGCAAAGAACTAGTGGTTATTGTCTCAGATCATATATATTCTACATAACAAGCAAATAATTTCTCACAAGGAAGTTGCATATAATGCTGGAAAAATAAGCATCATTATTTCTTCGTCTTCTTCTTCATCAGAATCAGTTTCAGTTCTTTTATCCCCTTCAATATCCATGGGATGAATGTATCTACTAGCATTCAGAGTCCAGAGAAAAATGGTATATTAATAAGGAATCTGATGGCACAAATTAGAAAGTTGTACCAAACAAACATAGAAGATGAATACTATATTGGACCATAGCAAGCTGCAAGCAGTACTGCACAGCGCTGGTGTCTACTACTGCTAGCCTAACTATCGATCTAGCCTGAGACATGGTATTCCAGCAAGCAATTATTTGAATAGAACATTTGTCTGCGTCCCTCATCATACTCCTCCCTCATCTGTCTACACATCTGTCAGAGGGCTAATTGAAATCCCGCCTCGATGAGGGTCACCATGAACAGCAAGTCACAAGAATAGAACATCAAAGCATCAAGGGTTAGAAGCCTACCTCACCGTTTTGCTGCGCACAAGCCTCTTTGGTACCGATCCCCGCCTCACCGTTCGCTTGCACCGTCGGAGCCGAATCGATCTGGCCAGCTCCTACCAGGTGTGCCGTTGCAGCGGATCAGGTCACAGATCCGCGCGTACCCGTCGGCTCCAGCAGGCAGCAGCGACACGACCAGCCGTCGAGGAGTGGTTGGGGGAGGAGCCGATGGGGTCGCTGTGGCGGCAGGGGCGGCGATGGCGTGGTTCCAAGTTGGGCGCCGCCAGGAGAAACCGGCGCCGTCAGGCGTCGGCACCGAGCGGACGGCCGTGCCCGATAGTTGTCGTATATTTTTCCAGACCTGAGCAGGCCACGTTTTTTTTTTCCGATCGCTTTGGGCCAAAACAGCTGTAAATTATTGGGCTCACCTGTCATCCAAACATCTAATGGGGCCTTTGGCGGAAAAAAAAAGGGGCTTGTAATTTACAATGGTTTTGGCCCAAATACTGGGCTTCCAAACAAGCCCTTAAAGTTTTATCGGACATGCCAGCTATGCGCACGCATACACAGGTTTGGTCGAATTTTCGTAGGTGTAAATATGAGTGTTCGTTACCTTCTCCCAAAAAGAGTTTATCCCGAATCATATTAATTAGACATGGGCGTAGTTCATAGCCAGGTTTTATTATAGACTCTATAGATTTTGGTGGCTCAAAGCTTTTGCACATGCCATATAGATAGATAGGCGTGGAATTTAAATGGTCCATAAGGATAATAAAAGGTAAAAGTATAATACAATATTACGCTAAACTAAGTCAAAATTAGCAAACCGTTCCTCGGCAACGGCGCGATAAATGTTTGTTGGTATAAATTAACTGCACTCTATTAAATATTATTATTATCAGATTATCCTCAAGCGCACAGATGTACCGATGTAGCACTTCACCCGGAGGTTTTAAATATTGTATCCACAGGGAACAGTAGGTGATAATGACTAAGCTGATGAACTTAACCCTACAATTATACTAGATAATATTAAGAAAGAGGAGATAGCTAATGACTATCTAGTTCCAACAACTGTTAAGTTTTGAATAATACCGTTCTAACTGGAGCAGTAACATGAATAACAGTAGAAATTAGAGTTCTCTCCTACCAAGCACCTATACACCTACCAATCCTATCGACGGGAAAGTGGACTACAGAGAAACCAACGTAGCTATCACCTACGCGGACTACCACTATCCGGCTAATCAGGGGGCATTCACAAGTAAACCTAGCCTAGGCACCACGCCTACACTATGAAATACTACTTCAATCAAGTAATGACCAAAATCAAAGTACTCAATATGAGTTGCAAACTTAAGAACAAATAAGAACAACTGCTTACTTGAATTAGAATGTTGAATATAAAAGTACCTCAGAAAGCAGCTCTGGATGAGGGAGCTGAATCCAGACGAATACAGCTACGGAGAAGCGCCGACAGGCCGAAACTCCTCCAGAACTCTACTCCTCTACTCTATCTCTCTACTCCTCTAAACAAAACTAGATCTAGCACTATACCACAGCCAATCTATAACGTCAGACAACGGTCGCTAAAACTTCATTATAACGTCAGACTATCGGACGCTATAAGCTTTATAACAGACTATCTGTCACTATTTTTACGCCTACCAGCGAAACATCGGTCGCTACATATTTGACACGAACCATCGGTCGCTATAACTAAATTTTAGAGTCTAACGATCGGTCGCTATAGCCCATTTTCATTTCTGGCGCACTCAGCCCAGCCTACTCCCGCGCAATGAAATTAAACGGCCCACCAGTCAGCATCTAACCCAAAACCCTATCAGCAGTAGTTACCCACCCCAGGAGGCAGCCGCCGCACACTCATCCCACCAAGCCGCACACTGCATCTCACGCACACACCCAGCGCCGCCGCATCTCCGGGCCGCCACCGCTGCTGCCGCCGCATCCGGGCCATCACCTCGGCCACCGCCACCGCGGCTTCCGTCCTCGCCATCAATCTAGGAGAGCCGTCGCGACCGTAGTCCGGGCCACCATCACCACTCCGGCTCACCGGTTTAGCGTTGTACTCGCCTGAGCCGCCATAGCTGTCATCCCCATCCCGACCCGTCGTCGCAGCCGTGTCCTCGAGCAGGTACTGGTACTCTTCCCTTCCATCCCCGTCAGTTGCTCCCTTCCCTTCCTATCCCCTCTCTACATTGGTCCCCTTCCCAGGATTCCTTGGACGATTGTTGGGACGCCGCGCCGTACTTGAGGGGGAGTCGGATTTGGTACGGCCGGGTACACTGGTGGGCTGGTCGGTGGCTGGATCTCACTGAGCAGCGAGCATTTGGGTGGTGGTGCTGGTGCTCGTGGTTGTGGCCTCGTGTGGCCGCCGGGGATCTGGATCTGGGCTCTCTCCTTGCTGCTTCTGCTTGGTGTCCAGGGGTGTTGTGGGCCATAGTCGGAGTGACATGGGCTGAAAGATGTTGCCTACATTTGATTGCACATTTATACTTGTGTCAAGAAAATAGCAAGGTCAGTGATTTTTATGTGGCTTGAATGGAACTAGTGAGAACAATTGAAGTATGCAATTTATATCCCTATGTATGGTTGACATCATAACAGTGAGTGAATATAGAGTACTCTTTAGCTGCAGAATAGACTGCTGCAATATAATGTCTCTATAAGGGCAAAAACCGTAGGAAGTTAGTTTGAAGCAGCAGATAGTTAAAAAGTGCAGTCATCTTTATCTGTGTTTTTTACCTATATACAAATCCTATAATTAACATGATGTGTGCACTATGTTGTTTCGTGTTCAGGTGGGAGGGAGGCCTTAGAGGTGTGCATGATGTTGGATAGCCACCAGGAAGCCAACATATGAGCCCATCCATATAAAAAAATGTCATTTATTGGACTATATTTTACTGAACTTGTGTCATTCACTGGGCTTGCAGTTTTGTCATTTTACTGTACTTGTGTCATTTACCTCTAGGCTATTTTACTGAACTTGTGTCATTTACTGGACTTGCAGTTTTGACTGGCTGCAGAGGCAAGGTTGACACAATGGCCAGTGTGGTTCTTGTGCAGGAAAGGCATGTGGCAGTAACTCTCATATGAAATACCTAAAAAGGCATACCTGCTTGGACAAGTAATAGGTATGGATCACTTGTAATCGTTCTTTCTTAGGTTTGATGGTCATGTTTGTTTTGGAAAAGGAAACAACTTTCTTAACTGATGTTGGATAAATCTGTAACAGCCATCAAGATGTCTAAAAAGAATACAAGATAAATGACACATATGTACAAGTATTCTCTTATGTGTTACTGGTTTGTTGGATGATTTCAGTATATTAATGCATCTTAGATGAGGACTTAGCAGAAGTACTATGTTTATAATCCATTAGCATTTTAATGCTATTATGTTAGTTGTTGCTGATGGAAATTAAATTTAGTGCTACATTTATTCTGATCTGGCTTATCATTACTAAGAAGTTTGTGCAACATTGGATCACTAATTCATTATCTTGCTTTCTTGGCTGTAATATAAAAGTGGTGGAATAATTAGGCCTTTTCCCTTGGTAACAGGATGAGCATGATGATCTTAGTTCTTTGGCTGAGAAAGGACTACCGAAATAGCCTACTATTGTAAGATCACATTCTGAATTCTTCTTTTCCTTTTTAATTCACTTGAAAATCATTCTTTCAAACAGCAGCCATATAGTTTTGTTATAAGCTGCAGCCAAGTGCTGGATGCTCGTCTTTGCGGATGTGTGTGCTCTCTCCAAGCTGTTGTTCGGTGCAAACCAGCACCTGCAGCTTGAGCTGATCTTGAATTCTTGGTTGTGCTGGATCTTTGACTCTATTGCAGCAGCAAAGGGCATCAATTGTTCTTAATTTTTTTGGGGACAGCTCTGCAGTTCACTCTTTACTGCATGCCTGACTATTTTTCTCAATGACTCCATGAACTATTTTTCTCTGTTATATGCTGTCTAGTTTGCTGTTGTGTTAGGATTACTTGTACTCTTTAAATTTCCACCATGCCACCATGTCAACGGCCCTTTAAAAAATGTTTTTAAGCAATAAATATGTACAGCTTCAGAACAGAAACTTAGTGCTTTGTCATTAGAAATTCAAAGTAATCATTGGGACACTACTGTGTTGCCTGAGATAGCTGGTAACATCTTGTGCTGCCTGAGATAGCTAGTAACACAATCTTCCTTTTTCCTGATGTGTTAATGTACTGTGCAATGTTTATCCCATTGGATCTTAGCTGAAAACTAGAATGTTTATATTGGATTGAATGTGGATTTCAGGCATGTAGTTCTGGGAGGTGCAGTAAGCAGCATGCTTGATGGTGTCAACAAGAGCCATTAGATGTCCATATCATGGAAGAGGGACTAAAAGGCCTGGTGCACTAAGTTGTGTTACTGGTTTGCAACTTTTGGGTTGCTATGGTGTACATGCTTAGTCTTCTCTATAGTAAACTCTTTATAAGTCAATGGGCTGTGTGGTAGGTGACTTAGATAATCCAAAGTGTAATTGTACAAATGTTGACTTCAATGAAATTTGAGATATTTTTATACACTTGTGCGAATCATGTGTCATATGAACTTGTATGGATGTGAAACAAGCCTAAAGCTATATGGTTAGTGTGAAATTAATTATATAATCATTTCTGTTGATAGTAATGGATTATTGGTCGCTAAAAAGTTTTATACCCGCAAATCATTGGTTGCTAAAACATGCGACAGATCATCGGTCGCTATAGATATTGCGTCCATCTATCGGTCGCTATAGACCCGATCGAACGCTATACACTTATAGCGACGCCACTTACAACGACTTATACATCGGTCGCTATAACATTATAGCGTCCGATCATCGGTCGCTATAGCGGCTTATAGTGACCTTTTCTCTGCCTCTATAGATTGGTTGTGGTATAGTGTAGAAGAACTAGTCTCTCCTAATTGCTACATCTAACACTAACTGGAGATACTGAATTGAAGCTTAGGAATAGGGATGCCTCCAGGGAGGGGGTCTGCCCCTTTATTTATAGCCCGGTGGGATGAACGTGCGCCGTTGGATCAAACCGACTTAACGTAGGGTGGATATGACTCCTCAAAGGCGGTGGAAGAAGACTCCTGAAGACGGAGGGCGAAACCCTAGGGGGGCGCCACCCGGCCCCCCTTGGCACCGGCCGGCTCTACCTGGCATGTGGTGGGGCCCCAGTTGTTTCGGGTGTTCTCTAGATGCTTCTAGGGTCCTGATGACGATGTTGCCTTCGCGGTTAATTTTCATGTCTTTTATACACTTTAATCCATGTTTTACGCTTTTCTAGAATAATCCCTGGAAAATACAAAATATGCAAAACTCATGGAAATTGTCAGTTAAAACCCTAGACTAGTGTGTATTCGTGTATCCTTTCATGTCTAAAGTTCTAATAAAAGTTGACGTTATCCACCGTCAACGAACAAGAAAACTAAAACTCGAGGCTTGAATTTAACAAGGGGTTAGCGATTAGCCAATGAGCAATTGATTATTCTTTATGAGTTGATTTTGATAGATCTTCACAGGATTTCATGTTTCTCTATCTTTTAAATTTTTTGATTTTATAAAATAGGAAATAAATATGAATGCTTTTATTTTTATTTTTATATCACCACAGTAAATACTCCTACGGGTTTACCATAAGTTCATTTACATGGGGCTTTAGTATTTATGATGCAGTAAATAAAGTAGTAAATATTTTTGTTATTTTATATTTAATGTGCAAAAATAATTGTACTAATAAATGTGTTAAAGTAAAATTAATAATGAATGCTAACTTAATTAGATAACTACCATTCTAACCTTTTGGCTAGGGTACGGAATTTAAAGTCTACCGACAAGATTTAGATAGAGGAGAGTACTTACTCAATAGGTTCATTTTCTGAGGTTACCTCAGTCAATTCCCCACTTTGCGGTGGTGTAGTAGGTGCTTCTTCTTTCTCCTTCCATCTCATTTCTGTCTCTTCCGCTTCTCTCTTTTCTAGCTCCAGCTCTTCCTTGTTACACTCTCTCAGGTATGCTTCTCTTGACTCTTCATCTCTCTTCATCCATTCTTCTAATTTGCGTGGATCTCTTCTTTCTCTGCCTTAGCAATCTGATCCATCCTTTTAGCTTCTGCTTCCTACTCACTCCAGCGTGGTGCTTGTACGGCTTCTTTTTGCTCCTTGTAGCAGTCTTCATACTTCACAATCTTGCCAGGGAATTTCTCCCATCCACAGTGAGGTTGGGCAGCCTGACGGCGGGCTTGGAGTCTTCTCCTGTTGCGTTGCATCCTAATCCGCTCACGGTTAACAAGTGTTCTAAATTGACAGCGTACCTTTTCCGTGGGTAGGTTGAAGTGGATCTGTCCAGACCCAATGTAGATAATAGCATTGGCAGTGTAGAGGAATGGTCTTTTCAAAAGAATAGGTAATTCATCGTCTCCCTGCATGTCAAGAACTAGAAAAATCTGCGAGTATATGTTTATCTTGAATTCTTACCATGACATCCTTAACCATGCCTTTAGGGAATCTTAGTGATTGGTCTGCCATCTGCAACTGAATATATGTTGGGCATAAAGGTAAATCATTAAATAAATCATCATATAAATTTTTGGACATTGCATTGACGCCTGATCCAGTGTCGCAGATGGTGTCAGCAAAAGTGGTGTCTCTAATTGTGCATTCAATGATTGGTATACCTGGGTCACCTCTCTTTGTTGGGAACGGTTGGGGGAGCACATGATCATTTTCTGTGTTGTTAGCAGTGATTAGTTGAGCAATTTCTTTAGGTACATTCTGGGGCTTGTTCTTCCTCAATCTTCTATTGTTCTTCTTCTTGGGCATTACTGGTTGTTGTTGCTCTTCTTGTTGATGGAATTGCTTCGGAATTGCAGGAGTCTTTAAGATGCAGTTCTTGAACGAGAATCTCTCTTTCTTGTCCTTGATGGAGAGGACAATCTTGGCATGTTCCGCATAGATGATGGCTTTGGTTGTGCACAAGAATGGTCGTCCCAAGATAATGTGTGCCTTCTCATCTCCTCCTGTCTCCATGATCACGAAGTCAACTAGGACATATGATTGCCCCACTCTGATGTCAGCTTCTTCTAGCACTCCCTTGGGGTAGCAAATGGACTGATATGCAAGCTGCAAACGCATATCTATGTATAACAAAGGATCACCTAATATTTTCTCATAAATTACCTTGGGCATTATGTTGACACTTGCGCCGAAATCGCAGATAGCTTCTGAAAAGCTGTGACATCCTATGGAGATAGGAATGACATGTCTTCTAGGGTCTCCCATCTTCTCAGGTAGTGAGTGGTCAATCCACTGTACATCTGCAGGCTCAATATGGTATTGGGGTGCATTGTGAATATCAACAAGATTAGCAGTTTCTAATTCTTCTAGCTGGCCCGGAATCTTACATTTCTCAAATGGAGGGACAACAGCAGCTAGCTGAGCTAATTGTGATTCTAACATTTTATTAAAGCTTTGCTGATTCTTTATAGCAGAAGCAAAGGTATCCATTCTAGTATTAATGTTTTCTAAAGCTTTATCATTAGAGGCTACCTTTCTAAACATTTGATCTAACAATTTAGATTGACCAGTAACTAAATTTCTTAAAGGTGGAAGATTGTGATTATTATAATTATTACCGTGGTTGTTACCTTGGTAGTTACCTTGTCGAGGTTGCTGATTCGATCCTTGGTTTGGCTGGTTCCATCCTTAACCTTGCTGAGGACGATAGTAGGTGTTATTGTTGATGAAGTTCACATCCTCTTGCAGTGTAGGGCAGTTGACAGCTGAATGCCCATAATCTCCACATTCTTCACAGGTCATGCGAGAATCATCAATATGCATGACTTCCTTCTTCTCTATATCGAGCTTCTTCATGATGACGTCTAGCTTGGCAGTGACCATGTCAGTTCCTTGAGATGATGGATGTCTCCTCCTCTCTTGCGAGGTTGAGTACGTTCTTCATTACAGCTTGGATTTGATGCCATCTTCTCAACAAGTGCTTTAGCAGTCTGAAAGCTTAAGTGACAGGAAAGCTTCTCTAGTTGTAGCATCTATGGACTCATGGGTGCTAGAGATAAGCCCGTGGTAGAAGGTCTACATCAATAGCCAATCCTCTATCCCATGATGAGGACAGTCTTCAATATAATCTTGAAATCTTTCCCATGCTTCAGTGAATGATTCATCATGTTGTTGTTGAAAGCTTGAAATTTTCCCACGCAAAGCATTCGTCTTGCCTGTAGGAAAGAACTTTGCTAGGAAAGCAGTTGAGCATCGGTCCCATGTAGTGTTCTTCTCTTTGTTGGTGTAGAACCACTGCTTTGCTTTCCCCAAAAGTGAAAATAGGAAAAGATGGAGTAAAATAGCATCTCTTGGTACTTCTCTGATCGTGAAGGTGCTGCAGATATCTAGAAAGTGTTGTAAGTGTGCATTTGCATCTTCATGAGCTTTTCCAAAAAATTGACTGGCTTGAACCATGGTGATAAGAGCAGATTTGAGCTCGAATCCATTCTCCCCAGTGTTGACTACTGGTCTAGTCCGGATGTTTGCTATTGTTGGGGCAGAGAACTCGCGCAGTGTCTTCTCAGCCATGTCTTCAAACACAGGAGCTAAATCTTCTCCCAAGTGTTCTTCTTCCAGTGTTGGAGCTGGCTCCTCAGATGGACTACCTTGAGCTGCGACGGGTGTTCTTGATGGTGACTTGAAATTATCCCTCGCCCCTACAAACTTCTTCCTTCTAAGGGGTTTCTCTGGAACGTCAGTGAAGTTCTTTGGAAGAGAAAAACCATTCATTTATCACCCTGCATAAGATAAGCAAATGATAAAAATAAGGGTGTGCCTGTTTGAGTTAGAGATCAATCGGTAATACAATCTTATCCATTATGCATATATATTATCAATATTTCCTAAGTTTAATGTGCCTTCCCCGGCAACGGCGCCAAAAATGCTTGTTGACATCTACTAACGTCGCTAAATATAACTACATAACTTTTAATACTAGAGATGAGATTAGAAATGTATAGGTAATTAATTAACTGGTCATTAACAACTAGCCACTTATCTATCACCAACATTCTTAGGCATGAACTAGGTTGTCATCCCTAATTATATATGCTAAGAATAAATAAAGGTTTCATATATTATTCAATGTGACTAGGCAGAAACATATAAATATAAACTAAGAACAATTCTGGAAGCGGACAGATAATTATACCATTGTAGCATTTTACCTAGAGTTTTACCAGGTTGTCGATTTATATTTATACCACTGGGAAGGACTGGATAAACTATAATCTATTATATTGATAACAACTATATACAATGAATAACCGGTGTTACCGATGTTATTTACTCTACTCATAATAGGTAGAGGTCACAAGATAATAAAGATAACTATAGGTGATAAGTATGATCAAGCATCATAAATAATGGATAAACATCAGAACACTTTCTAGTCATAGTAATTGCTAGGCAATGGATAAACTAAGGAATTAATATCTAAGGTAATGTTATAACTACGTTAATGAATAACTCTAATTAGTGCAATTACATCTAGCAATCATTGTTAGATTAGTCCTACATCATGATTGTCGGGTCCACTGTACATCCGTATCAGTCCCTGGATCAGTAGCTGATACGTACAGATTAAACAAGATTGATATCAAAATAACCATACTTTTATTACTAACGTGGAAAACACATTTACAAGGTTTATATTTACAAAAATGGGCCATTGGCCTACAATAAACATCAGAGTCTAACACAGCGTTCCTACGACATCGTGGTTCCATTCCGATAGGCAACTTGGAGTGTGGACGAAAACCTCAGTCTTCAGCTCATTCTTGTGATCCATCACTTGTAGTCTCTCTTGCTTGAATCTCCTTGGTCGCGGTGGCATATCTCCATCCTTATGTCCTTGCTGATTCATCCTTGCGTCGCCTTCGATAGTTCCATCCTAGCGCGTAGATCCTCGCGGTTGCATCCTTGCGTATACTCCCATGCTAGATCCCTGAGAACATAGTATCGAGTGGGTTGAGTACATAACGTACTCAGCAAGCCTAACGGGGAGGAAAGGAAAAGTGGAAAGGGAAGGTGGGATTATAGTGGCAAAGGTGTGAAGGGTAGGAGTAAAGTTATAATATATATAAAATGAAGGTTTGGGCCCTAGGAGAGCATTAACATTCTCTCTAGTTCCTGAGTTAGTTGTTATTATCAGTCATCAGAATTCATACCTTTATTACAATGTGTATCCCTATACATAAGTGACCTCATCCCGGCGGTTGCCCATTCCAAGGACGTGGCTATTCGAATAGATTCAATATACTCTGCAGAGGTGTACAAATTTCTCCACACGATAGACACAATCCAACACCATCGTCATGGCTTAGACAGGTCTAACAAGCGTCCATACCCGGTTGGAGCTACCTAAGGATCCATATAACACTACCACGAATTAATCAGGGGTCGGAAATCCACACAGCGACTTGCATGAACCCTATCATGCAATAAACAGAATTAAGCGGCCCAGTGGCCCAGAAATTAATAAGCGGCTCGAACACGGCCTAACAGAAATTTTACGTGGGGCAAGTATCCCCACGCCGACCGGACATGGGGCCAGTATCCCCATTCGGCTCCTGACAACCCGTTGCACCTCCGGCCTCCTGATAGATATTATACTTCAACCTTACGGGGTGTGGATCGCAGGTCTACCCATATAGACATGTGGCTGTACGAGTTTCTGACCAGGCGGGAGTGGCTTATGACTAATCAACTTATGACCAAGACAAGCTCTCCAAGTAGGAACCCACTCCGGGCGAACCTACCCAAAGGTAATTTCACACCGCATGAAATTACCTCCCACTTGCTCAGTCGAACAGTTTTAGTTATCACATTATATCAGGATTCATATTCACATTTTAGGATTCATGTTCAGAGGTTTAACCATAGCAGAATTATTATTTAAGCATTTACACAAATATCATGAAATAAATCAGGTTTATTTAGTTCAAGTGATAGAATGTGAGGTGTTGATTTGGTGGTCGAGGTGGTGAATTTGGTGGTAGTGGAAGAGGCAATTAGGATGGTAGTGGCATGATGTGTGGAGGGGATAGGTGGAAGGTATGGATGGGTTGTGGTGGTTTATATGACAGGCTTTTGGTGATAGGGGTTTTGAGGTAGGAGAAATGTAGGTGGCAAGGTGGAAGGAAAATTGGGGCTTGTGGTGGTTTTGGTGGATAGGAGATATTTAGAGAGAGGGAAGTATTGGTATGGGAAAAATATATAGCGGAAAGGTGGGAGGGAAGTTAGACTTGCCTTTACTCGATGACGACCATGTTCTGGGATCCTGATTCCTGACATCCTTGTTTCGTTGTCTTCATGTACTTGTGCTTCTGGGATTCCTCCACCTTCTCGTGGTTTGCTTCTGGTGCCTTCAGGTTGCCTTCACGTCGTCTTCTATCCTACGCCATCTAGCGTTGACAAGCAGAGAACTCGAAACAAAGAAAACAATACAAGCACAATCAAAACAACGTAGAGAAGAGAGGAACGATCCTACTAAACGTGTCCTAGCTAGTGGAGGGTTTTCTACTAGGGCTATCACTATTATGTGAATCTGAAGTAGAAAGCCTGACCAAGTCATCATAAATATCATGATCGATTTCTACGGATCCACAAGGGGGTTAGCAGCATATACGCACATACATATGTATGTGCCTCGGGACGATTAGAAAGGTGGGTGGAAGGGACGGTTAGCCATGCATAGCATGATACGGTGTATATATACATATATATTTATATGCGAGTTTATATATATACACATACATCGCATATGCCTTTGCATGTGAGCGACTACGATTCTACGTGCATATGTATATTCGTGTATTCGTGTACGTGACTTGGTGTATACGCCTATGCGAATATACGGTGCAAGTGTGACTACGGGTTAGCGGAAAATAAAAGAGAGCGAAGGAGTAAATAAATACAACTAGAATTTAAATGGGCACCAAAAATTAGGAATAGGATATGAATAGGTAGGGTTTGATTTTAGAAGATTTGTGGTGGAGGAATTACGGGGTTCGGAATTTGGATGGTAGAGATATGGATTTTAGAAGTTTAGCGGAAAGAGACGGTCGGGAGAAAGGATGGGAGAATATTTGTGGAATTTTAGAGAATGAAAAAGGAGTGGAAAGGGTTCGGATAGGATTTAGAATGTACCTAATTTATTTAGGGATTTTCTGGGATTTTTCTGCAATAGGAATGGCCTTCCTTTACTCCTCCGTGTATATTCTCCGGGTGCATGTATCAATTTTTCCGTAGCTGCTGGTTTGGGGAGTGATCGCCCTGTCACTTTTACGTGAGCCTAGTCCGTACTGTGGGGACTCGCCTCCTCTTCCTCTGGTTCACGCGAACCGTGTCTATATGAAAGAAAAGGGAAGGGAAGTGGAGGTGGCCTGCCATGTGGGTCCCGCACGGGTGACGTGTCGTGTGGCCATTGGAAACAGCAGCGTGGCCAGGGGCCTCGGATGCCCATCGGCTCCCTGTGCCTCTGCTCGTCCGAAGACAGAGGAGTAGAGGTAGAGAGAGAGAGAGAGGGAGAGGGGAACGAGCAGGACGAGGCGGAGGCGTTGAGCACGGAGTGCAGATCGCCGGCGACACTAGCGCTGGGGCCAGCGGCGTGCGACGGCCTGCTGGGCGAGCACGGCGTCTGCGGCGACGGCAGCTAGCACACTCGGCTCCGTAGCCGGGCAAGGTAGCAGCGGCCCCAATCGTCCAGAGCAGAGCAGAGCACAGCGCAGTTCACTGGCTCCGGCAAGGCAGGCAAGGCGAGGGCGGTGCACGGTCAGGTGTGGTGCGCGGCGCCCTCGGCGTTCACGGTGGCGCGGCGCTCTGGTATTCGTTGGCTTCGGCACGGCGGTCCGGTTTGCAGAGCGCAGCGCGGCGCACGGCGCACGGCGGGCGACTCGGCTCGGTCTCGGCAGGAGCGGCAGCGACTCCGGTGTGCGGGGTGCCGAGGCTGCTTCGGTTGCCGTGGCAGGGTCGCACTAGCGTGGCTCCGGTGACTCCGAGCGACGGCGCGGCTGTTCGACAGCACCTCGGGCCTTGGGGTCATCCTCGCGCGCGGCTGGGCACGAACCGCTCGGCCTCCGGTAGCTGGGCGGCGGCAGTGCCGGCCATGGCTCCAGCGCTGGTCCCGGGCGGCGTCACGACGGTGCCCGGCCTCGACTGCAAGGATTCGTGCGTGCTCGGGCTCGAACTCGAGCTCGAGGCTTCCTCCTTCCAGTTTCGCGTGCGGCTCAGCCTAGCGATGGCGTCCTCGACGGAGCTCGGCGTCCCTTTTATAGGCGCGGGAAGGCGGTTCGGCACAGTATGGCGGTGCAGCACAGTATGGCGGTGGAGGGAGGTCAGCAAGAAGATATTTGCCGACATGGTCAGCTTGCCCACTGTGCCATGGTCGTCCGCACAGACTCGGCGTTGACGCGGGGAGGGAGAACTGGGGAAGGCAGCAAGGTGGAAGAAGCATATGACGGGCGGGGCCCGTGTGTAAGTGAGAGAAAAGGAGGGGCTGGTGGGCTGGCTTCTTGCTGCTGCTGGCGGGACTGGGCCAGTTCGGCCTCACTGCGGCCCACGCGGATGGAGGAGAGAGGGAGTGTGCACGGGCTGGGCCAGCTGGGAGAGGGGAAGAGAATAAGCCTGTGAACCATTTTCCATTTACGAAATGGTTTTCCCATTTCCCAGAAATAAAACTAGGGCACAATCTCAATAGATTTCAAATCGGATTAGTTGAGGGAATTGTGGTTTGGGATCATTTGGAGAAAAGTCAAGGAATATTTTCAAGGAATTATTTGGGGAGCGACATAGGTCAAGGAAGAAATTAATTTTGAGTTAAGTAAAAGGATAGAAAATTCAAGGATGATTTTCGGGGAGTACATTTGGTGATAGATGGATCAAGGAAGGGATGAATGAATATTCAAGGAAAATATTTTAGTGCCGCAATTAAATTCTAGAAAGCACACAAGCAAGCATTCAAGCAAACAAACATTTCAATCATAAACACGAAAACATTCGGAATGCAAAGGGAGTGCATATGGAGAATTTTAATGCAAGGTTTTCGGAAAAAGGTTTTCAAAAACGGTTTTGTGGAAAATAAATATAGTCAAATTTTAATTTGTTGGAACGTTTAAAATAGTTCAAATTTTTAGTGAAATTTAAGATGGTTAAAAATACGGATGTTACAAATCTACCCCACTTAGAAGAATCTCGTCCCCGAGATTCAAACAAATTAGAAGAGAGAGAGGGAGACCTAAAAAAGAAATAGAGGGGGAGAAACACGAGCTCCAAATTGTGTTGTTGAACTTGTTCCTTGAGAATTCTCTGGTCTTCTTTTCGGTGTGATACTGACCCTATCATAGAGAATTTATATTCTGGTCCTGTATAGCTGCTTTTGGCTTGAGTTTAATCCATCGTCACATGCTTCTGATATTGACCATTTTTATTTGTAGGTTGCGGAGCTACCCCACTTAGATGAATTAATCTTCCAATATTCTGTCTTTGTTCTTCAGGTGCATATCACTTCTATTTCGACTTGTAGAGCTACCTTTCCCAAGTGGCTTAGATCTCTATAATCCATCCTTTATGCTGACTTCTTGATTGTTAATTTGTTCGGGGTAGGGGTGTTGATATCCTTGTTTGGTTCTTTTTGAGCAACAATCACAGTGTCATTTGGATTCCACTTCTCGTCTTCTTGAGATTTCCATTTTTCATCTAGAAATCTTCACTTTGCGTAATTAGCTATCTTTGCCTTTTACTACCCTTCTCGAGAGTGATTCTAATGCTTTATGAGCTAGGATCTACCCCACTTAGAAAATTTATACTTAAATTTTCTAAGATTTTTTTATATTATTATTATCATCCCCTGAGTTAATTATTCTTTCTTAGTGTATGGCTTAGCACACCCTGGTATCATTTCGACGAATGGCACATGAGCTTCATCGGACCACAGACTTGGCACAACTTCTTCGAGTACACGGGGTTACAATGAGGGGAAGCAGGGGAAGAGATACAAACATGCTACGAGTACATCTCCCTGTGGAACTTCTAATCCACTTCGTCGGATGGCACAGCTTCATTCCTGGGCTCCTGTGGTCCTTCAACTGGACTGGGGTGTGGGTCTTCTTCTTCTCTTGGCAGTGGCTGAGTGCAAGGGGGCAGAGGCTCTTCGTCCGAGGCTTCTGAGGGCGGTGGTGCTGGCGGTACCATGAATTCCATCCTTCTACTTCTTGGAGTGTGGATGGGGATTCCTTCCAGAATCAGTTCTTCAGTGGCGAGCGTCCTTCTCTTGGCTCTAGTGATGAGGTAGGCTTCCTTTAGCTGCTGGGTGTGGCGGTCTTCAGCTTCCTTCAGGGCTTCTGCTATGGCAGTCTCACGGCTTTCGGCTGCAGCTGCTTTGGCTTGTGCTTCTGCAAGTTGCACATGGAGCTTCCTGGCGTAGACCTCGGCTTCTTCGGCTCGGCGGATGCACTTTCTCAACTCAGTGGTTTGTAGGTCATGATGCTCATCCAAAGCAAGCAAGTATGTGGTCATGAACTTCAAGGAGGGTTTGTCTTCTTGATCTTGCAAGGCTTCGATCCGGGTCTTCCAGGCTGGGCAATTCTTCTCCATGGGTGGAAAGAATCTCATGGGTGTCTGGGCAATCGGCTCTTCGTAGATCTCGCACAAGTGTCATAGAGCTTTGCGCGCAACAACTTGGTAGGTGTCGGTGAAGCGGAATCCGGTTGCGGTCATGCTCCAAGCTTCGGCAATGTTGGGGAAGTCTTCACTCTTTCCAATGTAGACGGTGACTTCACATCTTTCAGTACCATGCTCTTCATACTCACGGCCTTCATACTCGGGGCGCTCTTGGATTCCAAGTCTTTGCATGGTGGCATAGAGGAGCTTGGGGAAACCGTCAGTGTTGAGGCAGTAGCTGCTAGTCCAGACTCCTTCTGCCATTTTGTGGGTGTTTGGAGAATGAAGTGGTAGTGGTTTGCAAGGGAGAAGCTGATGGAGGTGACTAGTGTTTGTGGGGAACTTGATGGCTTCTGCTCAAGGAGGGATGGAGTGTGTAGCTGGTGGTGAGAAGTGGCTGGCCTTAGCCTTTTATAGGCGGTCGATGGCAAGGCTTGTCCGAGAAGCTTGGCTAGCTTTTACGAGGAGTGGTGTACATCAACAGTAGGCTGTCGGCGGCGAGTTGATGGGTAGTAATATTTCGGTAGCTTTTATTGTGTATGTCAGGAGCGGTCGGTGGCTTTTGCAGTACTTGTCGGGGAAAGGGTATGGTGATGTGACTTTGTTGAGAAACATTGAAGGTATGGTTGGTGTCCTTTTCCGTGTATGCTAGAAAGTGGTGAGTAATGTGAGCCTTTAGAATGCCTCTATCCATGTTAATAATGTTGACCAAGTGTTTTTCCTTTCTTCTTTATGATTTGAACCCGAAAGAAATTAAAAATATTACTGATAGTGTCCCTTGGACTTTCATTTCACCTTTCTTAATTCAATAGATAACTTAGGGCCTCTCATGAGGTAGCGGGCACATTACAAGGATATACAAGAGTATTGATCCTATCAGAACAGGGATTAGGGTGACAAAGATGATCATGGCGATTTCTTCGTCATCTAAACACATCCTGGGAGGATCCACTTTTGTTTCCAACAATGTACACCTTCTTCTTCTTCTGGCAGTCTTCTGGTTGTAGCTCTAGTCTTCTGGCTTCTCTTGAAATCTTGAACGCGTCGGCACTTGAATATGGGGTTTAGGTGGGGGAATTGGTATTGAGTGTGGGGTGTTTGGGTGTGAAGGGGGAGTTGAGGGAGGGCGTTTTATAGGCGCTCGATGGTGGGATTTTGAGGGGTGGGTGCGCGCCATCATCGGCGGCATCAAGCAGGTATCGCGGGCCTGCAGTGGTGGCTCTGTGCGGCGTCGTGGGGCGGTGGTGCACGGTGCAGGCGGTGTCGGTGTGCGGTGGTGGTGCGCGGAGGGGACAGTGACGTGACGCTGAGCAGACGGCACCAGCGTACGGCAAAAGAGGAGGGTGCGTGATCAACGACTGTGTGTGCGGCATCCGCGACTTTTAACTGTGATCTGTTGTGCACTTTTGCTGCATTAGTTGTTGTCTTGCTCTTTCTTGTCCTCTGAAATTGTCCTCAATTTGCTTCTGTCTTCAAAATATCCCTGGTATTTAATTCCTCATGTTTCTGCTTTCTCCAAAAATATACCAAACAGCTATCTTCCTTTGTAACTTGTCCAGAAAAATCTTCTTCATAGACAAAGGATGGAAAGAAGAGCGCAAGGGGAAAAGATCTATAGAAAGAGGTGGGGGAAAGAAAGCACAAGATGGGAGGAAAGGACTGTGGGGATAGTTGTAACTAAAACAAACAAGAGGTAAGGAATCAGAAAGCAAAAAGAGAATCGATTTTCACGTGAAACTTACCTGTGGGGGTAACTTTTACACATTTTCATGTGTAAGACCTAATCTTCATACCGTCCTATAAATGCTATTCGCAGATTTTGAAGCAGATGAGAAGAGAGAAAAGTTGTTTTTCAAATAGAAGGTCAAGGAAAAGGTGAGGGATAAGGTTATAAGCATAGATTTTCGAAAATAATTTTTGAATAATGCGTTCTAATCTAACGTCC
The DNA here is from genome assembly GCA_038502445.1 of Eremochloa ophiuroides. NCBI lineage: Eukaryota > Viridiplantae > Streptophyta > Magnoliopsida > Poales > Poaceae > Eremochloa > Eremochloa ophiuroides. The sequence continues at coordinate 55,145,607 of JAHLJS010000002.1, forward strand.
ATGCTAAGGTTTCGTCCTACAGTCCAAGTATGGCTCCGATACCACCCTGTCGGGCCCCTACTTTTGGGGTCCACTGTACATCTGTATCAGTCCCTGGATCAGTAGCTGATACGTACAGATTAAATAAGATTGATATCAAAATAACCATACTTTTATTACTAACGTGGAAAACACATTTACAAGGTTTATATTTACAAAAATGGGCCATTGGCCTACAATAAACATCAAAGTCCTAACACAGCGTTCCTACGACATCGTGGTTCCATTCCGATAGGCAACTTGGAGTGTGGACGAAAACCTCAGTCTTCAGCTCATTCTTGTGATCCATCACTTGTAGTCTCTCTTGCTTGAATCTCCTTGGTCGCGGTGGCATATCTCCATCCTTATGTCCTTGCTGATTCATCCTTGCGTCGCCTTCGATAGTTCCATCCTAGCGCGTAGATCCTCGCGGTTGCATCCTTGCGTATACTCCCATGCTAGATCCCTGAGAACATAGTATCGAGTGGGTTGAGTACATAACGTACTCAGCAAGCCTAACGGGGAGGAAAGGAAAAGTGGAAAGGGAAGGTGGGATTATAGTGGCAAAGGTGTGAAGGGTAGGAGTAAAGTTATAATATATATAAAATGAAGGTTTGGGCCCTAGGAGAGCATTAACATTCTCTCTAGTTCCTGAGTTAGTTGTTATTATCAGTCATCAGAATTCATACCTTTATTACAATGTGTATCCCTATACATAAGTGATTGCATCCCGGCGGTTGCCCATTCCAAGGACGTGGCTATTCGAATAGATTCAATATACTCTGCAGAGGTGTACAAATTTCCCCATACGATAGACACAATCCAACACCATCGTCATGGCTTAGACAGGTCTAACAAGCGTCCGTACCCGGTTGGAGCTACCTAAGGATCCATATAACACTACCACGAATTAGTCAAGGTAAGGCTATAGCAAGAGTTCAAGAGTTTTGCGGAAAAGCATTACTATCCTATTTCAATATTTCATCTCAATATTATTTTAATCATAACCATAGTTCCTTATTCCTTTTTATATGTCACATCCTTTCAATTGCTTAATCATTCTCAAAAGCATCTAGTTTCGAACCACTTTTCGGTGTAAGTCAGTGGATCAAGTCTCCATTAACCGAGGAGCAACGTCGATTCGAATCCAGAAAGTACCCAGCTGGGGATCCCTATCCACACTGCATATGTAGCACTTAAGCTTGCATATACCAACCCCGCCTACCACAGCTTTTCATACCCCGGAACCGGTCCTGCGCCACCCGAGAGCACAGTACTCCTCTAGTCTCCAGGCACGCCGGCCACGAGGGTACACGCTACTCTCGCCATCTCTCCACTCCCAGTGCGTGGTCGTCGGTTCCAGCAGTAGAGCCACCAGAGTCAGAGGCTTCCCGTAGTATGTGGCTAGTTGCAAAGTCTCGATCCAGCAGGCTGACAACGAACGGTCCCTAAAATAGTTTTCCGTTGGTTACCATGCATTGGGACTCTAACCCAAGTACAAGATAGCCGAACGGTTCCAAATCCGTGCCCGTCGGTGACAAGACATGGGAACGCCGCCACATGTGCACATCCATCCGAACGGACTTCCTTTTCATTTTCATTTTTCCGGCGGCGGCAATGCATCGGGACTCTAACCCAAAGTGCAAGGCCAACCGAACGGTTTCCAATCCGTCGATGACAATACATTGGGACTCCAACCCAAGTGCAAGTCCCCCGCACGGTTGTAAATTCATATTTATCTCTAGTGTATCATCATAGCTCAGAAAGTAGCGTTTTATGCAAAACTAACTTTAAAGAGTAGAGCTAAGCATTTTCAAACATTTTCATTTTTAAAACAGGTTGCGGGGTTATATATCAAGGCAGGTCATGCAGCAAATAGGTGACAATCAACTCCTATCAACCTGATGCAATTATTTAACTCAAGGTGATAAAATTTTTAAAACACAAGGAAGGGCTGAATGCACCGGGGCTTACCTTGGATTGCGTGGAGTGTCGGATCCGGACCAGTACCATAGATGTCAAAATCTAGAACGACCTCGAGAACAATCTCCTCAATGACTGCCTTCACTCTTACCTCCGGTTCCTCGGTCACTATACGCATGCAATGATGAATGTTTCAATGCGATGCAACATAAAATGACAAATGTAAAATCCCAGAATAAATAATGCCTAATTCAAGCATAACTGTACCTCATCACTCAGTCATAACCATACTAGACTAAGGTGCCCTAGGTCATAAGGGTGTTTGACCTAGAACTACAATCAATCCAAAATCCACATCAAACCCTAATCACCAAAATTTCCTATTTATTTTATTAATCAATTAACCAAGCATATAATTAACACTTAATTAAATTATTTCCATTTGACCTCAAACTTCACAAACAGATAGATCTTGACTTATAACAGTGCAACATAAATTTTCATGATTTTTGGAATTACAGAGAATTAATTAAAAATGCCTAAAGTTGTATTTTTGATTTAATATACTGATTTTTAACTACTATTGAAATTGTTCAAAACCTATATTTAATATTTTTATAAAATACTACACACTACAGAGAGTATTCACAAAAATTTCCATAATTTTTGGGGTAGTATATTAATTCTCACAAAAAGATTAAAACGCAGAACTATTCATTTCAAATATTAATAGAAAACCCTTTGGAAATTCCCGAAAAAAGAAAACGCCAAACTGGCCCGGGTCGGCCCAACAGCACGCAGGCCGGCCCAGCGTGGCCTCTCTCTGCCCCGCGCCACTGACGAACGGGCCCCGCCCGTCAGTCACTCCCTCTCTCCCCCCTTTCTTCTTCCTCCCGCCGACTCCCACACACGCGCGCGCGGCGGCTCTGCGCCACCGGCGCGGCCGTGCCGACGGAACCGACACTGGAGATCAACACTCCGACGAGCTCCCCACTAGCACCCGCACCCCAGCTACGGACTCCGCACCGCCTCCCGGCCTCCCGAGCTCGACCGAGAGCGGCCATGGCGGCTCACCGCGGCAGCGACTCAACTTCCGAGACCTACGGATCATCACAAGCTAAACCGGCGACATCGAGGGTACCACAGAGCTCACCGAGATCATGAATCACAGGTGGTTGAGACGGAGAAGGCTCGGAACGACGAGCTTGACGGTGGCGGTCGGAAACAGCAGGTCGGACTCGACGGCGACCTCCCGTTCCGGCGAACCCTGAGCTCCAAACAAGAAACCGTCGCGCACATGAGCACCACGGCGAGACACGGGACGTAGAACACACGTGTTATCGGACCCCCCCCCCCAGTCTACTGTAGCTAGGGCTCCTAGGTCAAATGCTATTTCATCCAATTGCGCCATACCCAAGCTGAATCAGAGCATGGTCCCAAAATAAAATTTGTGGAGAATTTTGTGTAGAATACTTTTGCTTTTTGAAGTATGTTCAAATTCGGTGCAAATTTTCAATCTACAGAAAAGGGGGTAAAAAGGGTTTTGAATTTCAAAACTGAAATTCTTAAATTACTTTTAATTTTTCTCAACAACTGGAAAAATAGTCAAAATAGAAGTTGTTCTACTCAGTGAGCTCTACAACTCTTATTAAGGAGGTTTTGTCAAATTCCTAATACTTTTGAAATTGAGGTTTCAAATTTAAATTTAAACATAGTAATTTGAGTTTAATTTGAATTTCTGGAACATAACTTCAAAATCTCCAAAAATAAAAGTTGTTCCATTTTAAAATTTCTACAACTTTCATTAAGACATTTTCCTCAGATTCAATATAGATTTTGAATTAGGGTTTTAGGTCCATCCCTAGGGCTTAATTTGATTTCTATTTAATTTTATTTTTAACTTTTGATTGGGGACTTAATTATACAACCAATGAAATCCAATCACTCTAGCACCCTAAGCACAATCATATGCAAATGATCAAATTAAACATGATGACATGGCAGTTTAATTATGCAGTAATACCAAGGGTATTACAGCCTTCCCCCCTAAAAGAAATCTCGTCCCGAGATTTGGTACAAGACAAAACAAGATTCCAACAAAGTAATGGAAAAGAAAATGTGCTAATACATCCTAACCCATCCTTGATCATTAAACTAGTAGAAAAGTTTACACATCACCTCACTAGGAACTTTATATTTATAAGGTAGCGAAAAATTCAGGGAAGTTTTCTGCGAGATAATCTTCCGATTCCCAGGTAGCTTCATCTTCGGAATGCTCACTCCACTGGATCTTATACCACCTGGTTGTGGTCCTTCGTGTGACACGATCCTTTATATCCAAGACTCGGATAGGATATTCCGAGTACGTCAACTCTGGCTCAAGTTCTACTCCTTCAACATCGACGACTTGATTAGGCACTCGGAGACACTTCTTCAATTGTGACACGTGGAACACATTATGCACGTTAGAGAGGTGCTCTGGTAATTGCAGTCTGTAAGCCATTTTTCCCACACGTTCCATAATCTGAAATGGTCCGATGTAACGTGGGGCTAATTTGCCTTTGACTCCGAAGCGGTTAATCCCTTTCATTGGCGACACTTTCAGATAGACATAGTCTCCAGCCTTGAATGCTAACGGTCGACGCCTTTGATCGGCATAGCTTTTCTGACGCGACTGTGCCACTTTCAAATTCTCTTGGATCAGTCGGACCTTCTCTTCAGCTTCATTGACCAGGTCAACTCTGTAGAACCATCTTTCTCCTAGTTCGGACCAATTCAACGGAATGCGACACCTACGACCGTAGACTGCTTCAAATGGGGACATCTTGATGCTTTCCTGATAGCTGTTATCGTATGAGAACTCTGCCAAAGCCAAACACTCGTCCCACGTGTGAGTGTAAGTGAGTGCACAAGCCCTCAACATATCTTCAAGTACTTGGTTGACTCTTTCAGTCTGTCCGTCAGTTTGCGGATGATACGCTGTGCTGTGCAAAAGCTTCGTCCCTAATGACTTATGAAATGCTTTCCAGAAGTTGGAGACAAACTGAGTACCTCGATCAGAGACAATGGTCTTAGGCACTCCATGCAGCTTCATCAGATTTTCCATATATAGCTTCGCATAGGTTGCAGCAGTATATGCAGTCTTCACAGGCATGAAGTGAGCTTGCTTGGTGAGACGGTCCACAACGACCCAGATGGAGTCAAAGCCTCTGGATGTTCTGGGCAGACCCACGATGAAATCCATGCTGATATCTTCCCACTTCCATGCAGGGACAGGCAGTGGTTGCAGCTCTCCCTCGGGCTTCATATGTATAGCCTTTACCTTTTGACAGGTATCACACCTAACAACATACCGAGCAATCTCTATCTTCATCTTTGTCCACCAGAATTTCTACCTCAAGTCCTGATACATCTTGTTGCTTCCTGGATGAATGGAGAATCTTGTTAAATGTGCTTCATCGAGGATCTTTTGTCGCAACTCGGGTATCTTTGGGACTACCAGACGATCCTTGAACCAAACGACACCTTCACCATCAATTCTGAAGCAATCAGCCTTGCCGGCTTGGACTTTTTCCTTGATATGCTTGATGCCTTTGCTTCCTTTCTGAGCAGCGATGATCTCATCTCGGATGGTGGTCTTAATACTAATATGATGCAAGCTGCCTTGTGGCACTATCTCTATACCTAACTTTTCCATCTCATAGCACAGAGATAAATTATAGGATCTTACAGTCAAATAGTTGCAGTGAACTTTCCGACTAAGTGCATCAGCGACCACATTTGCCTTGCCTGGATGGTAGTGCACTTCAATGTCGTAATCCTTGATCAATTCAAGCCATCTTCGTTGCCTCATGTTCAATTCTTCTTGAGTAAAAATGTACTTTAGGCTCTTGTGATCAGTGTAGATGTTGCAAGTACTACCCAACAAATAATGGCGCCAGATCTTTAATGCATGAACAACGGCGGCCGATTCTAGATCATGCGTGGGGTAGTTCTCTTCATGGCGCTTGAGCTGTCGTGAAGCATAAGCGATGACTCGGCCCTCTTGCATCAAGACACAACCTAGACCGGTGCCAGAAGCATCACAGTAGACATCAAATGGTTTTTCAATGTCAGGCTGGGCTAATACTGGAGCTGTGGTCAACAATTTCTTCAAAGTTCGAAAGGCTTTCTCACACTCAGGAGACCAGATAAACTTAACCAGATTCTTTAACAAGTTGGTAATGGGCTTGGCTATCCTTGAGAAGTCTGGAATAAAGCGACGATAGTATCCCGCCAATCCCATGAAACTACGGACTTGATGTACTGAGGTTGGTGGCTTCCAATTCAATATTTCTTCCACCTTACTTGGATCGACAGACACACCTTCAGCTGACAAAATATGTCCAAGAAATGGGACTCGGTCCAACCAAAACTCACACTTGCTGAACTTGGCATAAAGTTGGTGCTCCCTTAGGCGAGTTAGGACGACACGAAGATGATGGGCATGCTCTTCGGGAGTTTTGGAATAGACAAGGATGTCGTCAATGAACACGACCACAAATTTGTCCAGCTCAGGCATGAAAACGGAGTTCATACGGTACATGAAATAGGCAGGTGCGTTGGTTAGGCCAAAAGACATGACTAGGTATTCATATAGGCCATATCTGGTCGTGAAGGCTGTTTTGGGGACGTCTTCGGGACGGATCTTGATTTGGTGATAGCCAGATCTAAGGTCAATTTTGGAGAACACCTTGGCTCCAACTAACTGGTCAAAGAGTGGATCAATACGAGGCAACGGGTATTTGTTCTTGATGGTTACCTCATTGAGTGGACGATAGTCCACACAAAGTCTGAGCGACTTGTCCTTCTTTTTTACGAAGATAGCAGGACAACCCCAAGGAGATGAACTAGGTCTGATAAAACCCTTATCCAACAGATCTTGCAACTGAACTTTAAGCTCGGCCAATTCCTTGGGAGGCATCCTATAAGCTCTACGAGAAATAGGTCCCGTTCCAGGCTTCAACTCAATGGCAAATTCCACCTCACGATCAGGAGGTAATCCAGGTAGATCCTCAGGAAATACATCCAGAAATTCACAGACCACCGGAATATCCTGCACTTCTTTGACTGATGTGGCACATAACCTTTGCACGGACCTTTCAACTTTTCTCAAGGGTAGTGGGAGTTGGATGAGGAGCTAAGACTTACTATCAGGTATATTCACTCTTATAGTCCTATTCAGCACATCTATAAGGGCCTTGTGCTGATACATCCAATTCATGCCTAGGATCACATCAATATCTTGATCTTTTAGCACTATCATGGTAGTGGGGAATATGTGCCCTCCCAATTCTATAGGCACGCGTTGCACTACTTTCTTAGTACTTATACGTCCTCCGGGTGACTGTATAAGGAAATTTTCCCTTATTTCCCCAATTGGGATCTCATGCTCGCTGACAAAGGTACGATTGACGAACGAGTGAGATGCACCAGAATCAAAGAGCAGAATTGCAGGATGACCTGCGACAGGAAACCTACCTAGCATGACAGGTTCTCCATCGGGAATCTGATCAACTTGGGTGTAGTAAACATGGCCTGCTTTCTTGACCATCTTACCTTTCTGAGCATGCTGCTGGTGTCCATGATGCTGAATCTGCTGTTGCGGTTGTTGTTGTTGAGCATTAGGAACCTTGAATTTACTCGGATTGTACTGCTTTGGAAAAGGACAATTGCGGGACCAATGTCCCACCTTGCCGCAATTATAGCAAGGATGGTTGTAATTGGTTTGGGGAGTAGTGATACGAACACTTGGGGCGTTCGGCTGGGTGGTGTTTTGTTGGTTGAAGGTATGAGAGGTAGCGGCAGGGCGAACAACGATCTGCTGCTGGGGGTATTGTGGTTGGTTATGGTGAGTGGGATGATAAATAATCCTCTGACGCTTCCGATCGCCAGAAGACCCAGTTTTCTTCTTCTTTTTCTCGTCCTGGTACTTTCGGTTGCTCTCTTCAAAGGTAATGGTACTGTCGACAGCCTCATGATAGGTGCAGTTAAGGTTGTTAGACAAGCTTCTTTGAATCTTGAAGTTCAGACCCCTGACAAAGCAGTCCTTCTTCTTCTGATCGGTGTTGGTATGCTCAGGGGCGTATTGCGCCAAGTGATTGAACTGACTGACATATTGCATGACAGTGGATTCCTTCTGCTGCAGTGCCAAAAACTGATCAAGCTTCATCTTCATGACGCCAGCCGGAATATGGTGGGCACGGAAAGCCTCACAGAATTTCGTCCAGGTAAGTTGATGACCATCGGGCTGTGCGGAGAGGAGGTTTGCATACCAAGCGCTTGCAGGACCTCGTAGTTGCTGTGCTGCAAACAGTGACTTCTGGATCTCGGTGCAGTGGATCAGACTAAACTTCTGCTCTATGGTACGGAGCCAATCATCAGCCTCCAGGGGTTCATCAGCTTTGATGAAGACGGGCGGACAGGTTTTAGTGAAATCCACATACGTGGTCTCCTCATCATCGTGGCGGCCTCGACGCTCACCACGATTGTCTTGATTCTGCGTCATTGTATTGGCGGCATTGGCCAGGGCCGCAATGGCATCAGCCAGGGTTGGTGGAATAGGCGATGGGTTGGAAACACCTGCTCCATCCTCGGAGGTTCCAGCACCGGACGACCGAGTGTTGACAGGCATCTGTGGATAAGCAAGCCAAACTTAGGTCCGATATCATTTAACCAAAACCTAGAGGCAATACGGGCTTAAACATGGCATCGCAATTGATACTTGTCGCACAAAGGCAGAATTCCATAATAGTAACTAAGGTTTTACGGCAAGCAGGAAAAGAAGGTTTGGATTAGTGAGGACTTGATAGGCTAGGAAGAATAGGCTTACTAGATTCTAACCCAAAACCACTTTTAAGGAGGAAGTTAATTAATCATGTGAGATTATCATGATGCATGAATCGCACTTACGAATTTTAAATCATGCAATAGGAAAAATAAATATCACTTTAATATAGGGCTAAATAAATATGCTACCCACTTGCTACCATAGATAGTTTATGGCGTAAGGTAAAAATTAGAGAATGAGGTAAGAACTATTGGATAAGGTAAGAATGAATGGATAAGGTAAGAATGTAAGCATTTTGGACCAAAATACCAATTTAAATTTTGTGATCCAAGACATTTTGAAGTTTTCAAAAGTAACGCTGTAATGATTTGGCAATGGATCTCTCTGATACCACCTGTAACAGAACCGCCTAAATCACGTGGCCCACAGGCACCTGTCATCGCCACTAATGACATCTGATAGCCGGGCCCGTGTTCCAGATGATCTAGGCGCGCTACTAGATTTTGACTCAATTGCCACGCGACGCCATATGCAACGCCACAAATTTAGTTGCAAAAGGGGAGTGTTTTGCAACATTTTCGTTTATCGTTGCAAGAAGTTATACCTATAGCAACTTGTTTGTCAAAAGTGTTGCTATAGATTCCAAATATTGCCATGATGACATTGCGTTGCATTAGTACTAATTGGCGTTGCAACTATTCGGTGCTCTCGCAACTATACAGGATAGTGTTGCTATTACTTGTACATATTTCCATATTTTTGTGTCGTTGTAATATTTATCAGAACCATTGCAATAGTTAATAGTGTATTGCAACTATATTTTTAAGTTGATGCAATTGTGTGGTGCTATGGCCACAGATTTATGTCATTGTAATATTTATTAGGATCATTGCAATAGGTAATAGTGTATTGCAACTATATTTTTAAGTCGAACCAATAGGATAGAGATATGGCCACTGATTTATGTTGTTGCAGTATTTATCGGGACCATGGCAATAGATAGCTTTTTTTGCCACTAAACTTCTAAAGCGATGCAATTTTATGTTGCTATTGCCACAGTTGGGTTTAGTTGCTACTCAATCCTAGCGTCGTTGTAATATGCTGATGTAGGAAACATGTATTTGGTGGGCTTTTCGCATTGTCATTACTCCTAGGCCGGGGCAGGGCGAGAGAGGCGTCCCTGGCCTATGGAATAGGAAGGCCCTAACGTATGTATATATTAGTAGTACTAGTTAGTATTCTAATCGGGACATTTACATACTTGCCATCCTTACGGATGACACCAAAACATGTGCCACTGACATGTGGGGTCACATGAATCACTGACAGTGGGCCACGATGGCATGAGGCATGCCATTCCCACTATAAGGATGGCAAATATGTAAATATTCCTCGATAACTAATAACAAAGAGGCAACATTTCAAGCATTCTTTTCATGCATCCATTTTCTTCGGTCACTCTCTAACTATGAGATAATTAATTCCATCTAAACTTATATATAATAATCAGTCCTAGTACGAGTTACAATAGCTCTTTTCTAGCACGATACGGAGTTCGTTCCAAAATATATTAAGTAAATACTCATAGTATGTTATTATTAGGTAATAGATAGATACACATTTAATTGGAATCCATATACTAAACGTGCAAGCTTACTTTTTAATAGAATACGGTATACAATGGAGATTTCAATGGGTACCCGGCATTCACAGGGTAGCAGTTGGAGAGTTGGAATTTGATTGCCCTTTCTTAAATTCAATCCTGTTGGGATAGTGTTTTGTTTTAATTACACAAACCCATTGTCCATGGGTCTTTTTTTAATCACTGAAAATATGTCCATGCGTTATGACGGGGTGAAAATAATATCTCGTCATTGGGATATATGTTATTATTAGGTAATAGATAGATACACATTCAATTAGAATCCATATACTAAACGTGCAAGCTTACTTTTTAATAGAATACGGTATACAATGGAGATTTCAATGGGTACCCGGCATGCACAGGGTAGCAGTTGGAGAGTTGGAATTCGATTGCCCTTTCTTAAATTCAATCCCGTTGGGATAGAGTTTGTTTTGTTTTAAGTACACAAACCCAATGTTATTCTGCCAATCTACATAAGCGCCCTTATTCTCCGACAGGATCCCATTGCGAAGCCATTACAGGGTTACAACATTTCATAATAAAATACATCAGAGTAAAGGTGCGGAAGACTTTATAGTACATAGGTTACAAATCAGGTGTTCAAATATAAACTCAAGTACAGTTATTACAATCTAGATCTAAATAGAGGAAGCATCAGGGTAGCAGATACACATAGTAATACGGACCCTGCCCAAGGGCCCCATATCATTCATCAGCAGTTCCTTCACAATGAGCATCCCGCAGTAGGGAGCAAGATAGACCTCCGGCTGCTGACTTCCTGCAACAGGGGTTAACAAACCCTGAGTACTGGGGTACTCCGCAAGACTTACCCGACGAAAAGGTGTAAAACTAGACTCAGGAATGCAGGCTGAGGGGAGTCAAGGTAAGGCTATAGCAAGAGTTCAAGAGTTTTGCGGAAAAGCATTACTATCCTATTTCAATATTTCATCTCAATATTATTTTAATCATAACCATAGTTCCTTATTCCTTTTTATATGTCACATCCTTTCAATTGCTTAATCATTCTCAAAAGCACCTAGTTTCGAACCACTTTTTGGTGTAAGTCAGTGGATCAAGTCTCCATTAACCGAGGAGCAACGTCGATTCAAATCCAGAAAGTACCCAGCTGGGGATCCCTATCCACACTGCATATGTAGCACTTAAGCTTGCATATACCAACCCCGCCTACCACGGCTTTTCATACCCCGGAACCAGTCCTGCGCCACCTGAGAGCACAATACTCCTCTAGTCTCCAGGCACGCCGGCCACGAGGGTACACGCTACTCTCGCCATCTCTCCACTCCCAGTGAGTGGTCGTCGGTTCCAGCAGTAGAGCCACCGGAGTCAGAGGCTTCCCGTAGTATGTGGCTAGTTGCAAAGTCTCGATCCAGGCTGACAACGAACGGTCCCTAAAACAGTTTTCCGTTGGTTACCATGCATTGGGACTCTAACCCAAGTACAAGATAGCCGAACGGTTCCAAATCCATGCCCGTCGGTGACAAGACATGAGAACGCCGCCACATGTGCACATCCATCCGAACGGACTTCCTTTTCATTTTCATTTTTCCGGCGGCGGCAATGCATCGGGACTCTAACCCAAAGTGCAAGGCCAACCGAACAGTTTCCAATCCGTCGATGACAATACATTGGGACTCCAACCCAAGTGCAAGTCACCCGCACGATTGTAAATTCATATTTATCTCTAGTGTATCATCATAACTCAGAAAATAGCGTTTTATGCAAAACTAACTTTAAAGAGCAGAGCTAAGCATTTTCAAACATTTTCATTTTTAAAACAGGTTGCGGGGTTATATATCAAGGCAGGTCATGTAGCAAATAGGTGACAATCAACTCCTATCAACCTGATGCAATTATTTAACTCAAGGTGATAAAATTTTTAAAACACAAGTAAGGGCTGAATGCACCGGGGCTTGCCTTGGATTGCGTGGAGTGTCGGATCCGGACCAGTACCACAGATGTCAAAATCCAGAACGACCTCGAGAACAATCTCCTCAGTGACTGCCTTCACTCTTACCTCCGGTTCCTCGGTCACTATACGCATGCAATGATGAATGTTTCAATGCGATGCAACATAAAATGACAAATGTAAAATCCCAGAATAAATAATGCCTAATTCAAGCATAACTGTACCTCATCACTCAGTCATAACCATACTAGACTATGGTGCCCTAGGTCATAAGGGTGTTTGACCTAGAACTACAATCAATCCAAAATTCACATCAAACCCTAATCACCAAAATTTCCTATTTCTTTTATTAATCAATTAACCAAGTATATAATTAACACTTAATTAAATTATTTCCATTTGACCTCAAACTTCACAAACAGATAGATCTTGACTTATAACAGTGCAACATAAATTTTCATGATTTTTGGAATTACAGAGAATTAATTAAAAATGCCTAAATTGTATTTTTGATTTAATATACTGATTTTTAACTACTATTGAAAGTGTTCAAAACCTATATTTAATATTTTTATAAAATACTACACACTACAGAGAGTATTCACAAAAATTTCCATAATTTTTGGGGTAGTATATTAATTCTCAAAAAAAGATTAAAACGCAGAACTATTCATTTCAAATATTAATAGAAAACCCTTTGGAAATTCCTGAAAAAAGAAAACGCCAAACTGGCCCGGGTCGGCCCAACAGCACGTAGGCCGGCCCAGCGTGGCCTCTCTCTGCCCCGTGCCACTGACGAACGGGCCCCGCCCGTCAGTCACTCCCTCTTTCCCCCCTTTCTTCTTCCTCCCGCCGACTCCCACACACGCGCGCGCGCGGCGGCTCTGCGCCACCGGCGCGGCCGTGCCGGCGGAACCGACATTGGAGATCAACACTCCAACGAGCTCCCCACTAGCACCCGCACCCCAGCTACGGACTCCGTACCGCCCCCCGGCCTCCCGAGCTCGACCGAGAGCGGCCATGGCGGCTCACCGCGGCAGCGACTCAACTTCCGAGACCTACGGATCATCACAAGCTAAACCGGCGACATCGAGGGTACCACAGAGCTCACCGAGATCATGAATCACAGGTGGTTGAGACGGAGAAGGCTCGGAACGACGAGCTTGACGGTGGCGGTCGGAAACAGCAGGTCGGACTCGACGGCGACCTCCCGTTCCGGCGAACCCTGAGCTCCAAACAAGAAACCGTCGCGCACATGAGCACCACGGCGAGACACAGGACGTAGAACACACGTGTTATCGGAGAGAGGCTCACTGAGACGAGCTGTCCGCGTCGAGAAGACCCTCGGCGGCGCTCGGTCGGTGCGGAGGAAGAAGCAGCAGCCACGCAGGACTCCGGCAACGGCAAACCTCAACAAGTGGCTCAGGCGGTGCGCAAGGAAGTTGGCTAGCTGGCTATGGGATTGAGAGGGTGGAGTTGGTCGGAGCACGACCAATTTCGCCGATCGGTAGTAACGGTCGCCAGTGAACCGAGGAGAAGGAAAGCAATGGGAAGTGCTCGTCGCCATTTAAAGCTGCGGACGGGGAAAGGGATAAGGATGAGGCGTCCCGGGGCCCCCCTGTGGCGCACCACGCGGCGGTGCCCCGGCCACGGCTGGCCGGACGACGGCCGGCGCGCGGCGCGACATGCGCGTACGGCGGAAGCAGGGGTCCCCCCCCAGTCTACTGTAGCTAGGGCTCCTAGGTCAAATGCTATTTCATCCAATTGCGCCATACCCAAGCTGAATCAGAGCATGGTCCCAAAATAAAATTTGTGGAGAATTTTGTGTAGAATACTTTTGCTTTTTGAAGTATGTTCAAATTCGGTCAAATTTTCAATCTACAGAAAAGGGGGTAAAAAGGGTTTTGAATTTCAAAACTGAAATTCTAAAATTACTTTTAATTTTTCTCAACAACTGGAAAAATGGTCAAAATAGAAGTTGTTCTACTCAGTGGGCTCTACAACTCTTATTAAGGAGGTTTTGTCAAATTTCTAATAGTTTTGAAATTGAGGTTTCAAATTTAAATTTAAACATAGTAATTTGAGTTTAATTTGAATTTCTGTAACATAACTTCAAAATCTTCAAAAATAAAAGTTGTTCCATTTTAAAATTTATACAACTTTCATTAAAACATTTTCCTCAGATTCAATATAGATTTGAATTAGGGTTTTAGGTCCATCCCTAGGGCTTAATTTGATTTCTATTTAATTTTATTTTTAACTTTTGATTGGGGACTTAATTATACAACCAATGAAATCCAATCACTCTAGCACCCTAAGCACAATCATATGCAAATGATCAAATTAAACATGATGACATGGCAGTTTAATTATGCAGTAATACCAGGGGTATTACAGGATAGGTGGAAGGTATGGATGGGTTGTGGTGGTTTATATGACAGGCTTTTGGTGACAGGGGTTTTGAGGTAGGAGAAATGTAGGTGGCAAGGTGGAAGGAAAATTGGGGCTTGTGGTGGTTTTGGTGGATGGAGATATTTAGAGAGAGGGAAGTATTGGTATGGGAAAAATATATAGCGGAAAGGTGGGAGGGAAGTTAGACTTGCCTTTACTCAATGACGACCATGTTCTGGGATCCTGATTCCTGACATCCTTGTTTCGTTGTCTTCATGTACTTGTGCTTCCGGGATTCCTCTACTTTCTCGTGGTTTGCTTCTGGTGCCTTCAGGTTGCCTTCACGTCGTCTTCTATCCTACGCCATCTAGCGTTGACAAGCAGAGAACTCGAAACAAAGAAAACAATACAAGCACAATCAAAACAACGTAGAGAAGAGGGGAACCATCCTACTAAACGTGTCCTAGCTAGTGGAGGGTTTTCTACTAGGGCTATCACTATTATGTGAATCTGAAGTAGAAAGCCTGACCAAGTCATCATAAATATCATGATCGATTTCTACGGATCCACAAGGGGGTTAGCAGCACATATGCACATGCATATGTATGTGCCTCGGGACGATTAGAAAGGTGGGTGGAAGGGACGGTTAGCCATGCATAGCATGATACGGTGTATATATACATATATATTTATATGCGAGTTTATATATATACACACATACATTGCATATGCCTTTGCATGTGAGCGACTACGATTCTACGTGCATATGTATATTCGTGTATTCGTGTACGTGACTTGGTGTATACGCCTACGCGAATATACGGTGCAAGTGTGACTACGGGTTAGCGGAAAAATAAAAGAGAGCGAAGGAGTAAATAAATACAACTAGAATTTAAATGGGCACCAAAAATTAGGAATAGGATATGAATAGGTAGGGTTTGATTTTAGAAGATTTGTGGTGGAGGAATTACGGGGTTCGGAATTTGGATGGTAGAGATATGGATTTTAGAAGTTTAGCGGAAAGAGACGGTTGGGAGAAAGGATGGGAGAATATTTGTGGAATTTTAGAGAATGAAAAAGGAGTGGAAAGGGTTCGGATAGGATTTAGAATGTACCTAATTTATTTAGGGATTTTCTAGGATTTTTCTGCAATAGGAATGGCCTTCCTTTACTCCTCCGTGTATATTCTCCGGGTGCATGTATCAATTTTTCCGTAGCTGCTGGTTTGGGGAGTGATCGCCCTGTCACTTTTACGTGAGCCTAGTCCGTACTATGGGGACTCGCCTCCTCTTCCTCTGGTTCACGCGAACCGTGTCTATATGAAAGAAAAGGGAAGGGAAGTGGAGGTGGCCTGCCATGTGGGTCCCGCTCGGGTGACGTGTCGCGTGGCCATTGGAAACAGCAGCGTGGCCAGGGGCCTCGGATGCCCATCGGCTCCCTGTGCCTCTGCTCGTCCGAAGAAAGAGGAGTAGAGGTAGAGAGAGAGAGAGAGAGAGAGGGAGAGGGGAACGAGCAGGACGAGGCGGAGGCGTTGAGCACGGAGTGCAGATCGCCGGCGACACTAGCGCTGGGGCCAGCGGCGTGCGACGGCCTGCTGGGCGAGCACGGCGTCTGCGGCGACGGCAGCTAGCACACTCGGCTCCGTAGCCGGGCAAGGTAGCAGCGGCCCCAATCGTCCAGAGCAGAGCAGAGCAGAGCACAGCGCAGCTCACTGGCTCCGGCAAGGCAGGCAAGGCGAGGGCGGTGCACGGTCAGGTGTGGTGCGCGGCGCCCTTGGCGTTCACGGTGGCGCGGCGCTTCTGGTATTCGTTGGCTTCGGCACGGCGGTCCGGTTTGCAGAGCGCAGCGCGGCTGGCGCACGGCGGGCGACTCGGCTCGGTCTCGGCAGGAGCGGCAGCGACTCCGGTGTGCGGGGTGCCGAGGCTGCTTCGGTTGCCGTGGCAGGGTCGCACTAGCGTGGCTCCGGTGACTCCGAGCGACGGCGCGGCTGTTCGACAGCACCTCGGGCCTCGGGGTCATCCTCGCGCGTGGCTGGGCACGAACCGCTCGGCCTCCGGTAGCTGGGCGGCGGCAGTGCCGGCCATGGCTCCAGCGCTGGTCCCGGGCGGCGTCACGACGGTGCCCGGCCTCGACTGCAAGGATTCGTGCGTGCTCGGGCTCGAACTCGAGCTCGAGGCTTCCTCCTTCCAGTTTCGCGTGCGCCTCAGCCTAGCGATGGCGTCCTCGACGGAGCTCGGCGTCCCTTTTATAGGCGCGGGAAGGCGGTTCGGCACAGTATGGCGGTGGAGGGAGGTCAGCAAGAAGATATTTGCCGACATGGTCAGCTTGCCCACTGTGCCATGGTCGTCCGCACAGACTCGGCGTTGACGCGGGGAGGGAGAACTGGGGAAGGCAGCAAGGTGGAAGAAGCATATGACGGGCGGGGCCCGTGTGTAAGTGAGAGAAAAGGAGGGGCTGGTGGGCTGGCTTCTTGCTGCTGCTGGCGGGACTGGGCCAGTTCGGCCTCACTGCGGCCCACGCGGATGGAGGAGAGAGGGAGTGTGCACGGGCTGGGCCAGCTGGGAGAGGGGAAGAGAATAAGCCTGTGAACCATTTTCCATTTACGAAATGGTTTTCCCATTTCCCAGAAATAAAACTAGGGCACAATCTCAATAGATTTCAAATCGGATTTCAAAAGAGTTGAGGGAATTGTGGTTTGGAATCATTTGGAGAAAAGTCAAGGAATATTTTCAAGGAATTATTTGGGGAGCGACATAGGTCAAGGAAGAAATTAATTTTGAGTTAAGTAAAAGGATATAAAATTCAAGGATGGTTTTCGGGGAGTACATTTGGTGATAGATGGATCAAGGAAGGGATGAATGAATATTCAAGGAAAATATTTTAGTGCCGCAATTAAATTCTAGAAAGCACACAAGCAAGCATTCAAGCAAACAAACATTTCAATCATAAACACGAAAACATTCGGAATGCAAAGGGAGTGCATATGGAGAATTTTAATGCAAGGTTTTCGAAAAAAGGTTTTCAAAAACGGTTTTGTGGAAAATAAATATAGTCAAATTTTAATTTGTTGGAACGTTTAAAATAGTTCAAATTTTTTGTGAAATTTAAGATGGTTAAAAATACGGATGTTACAATGATCACATGTAAAGGGCATCATCTTGGAAGGATGTGAAACAGAGTTATCATCCAACATTGCGACCGTTCCTGCTTACCTACATACGGGGGTTGGACTACAGAGGAACCAACGTTGCTGAACAGAATATCTAAACACCACGTCTACATATTGTTCATCATCTACCCATTGATCGTTTGGATAAACGCTATAGTGCAATTACATGAATTCAACAAGATCAAACCAACTATGCTAGACATATAATCAAAGTAGACAATGAGTATAGTAATTAAGAACATATGAACTATTAAGAACAATGTTTCCCTAATCATAATGAAAAATACAATAATAGAGAAAGAACTAGAATTGTACCGAACTCCACGCTCCAGACAGACGCCGAGGGCTCCAGATCCTGCTGAAGAACTAGAAGTCCTCTACTTCTAATCTAACTAGACAAGAACTATGAACTAGAAGGCTCTTGATGAACTAGAAGGCTCTTGATGCTTGACGAAGACTTGATGCCTTGGATGAATAATGGGATGCTTCCAGGGAGGGGGGTCTGCCCCTTTATTTATAGCCCGGTGGGATGAACGTGCGCCGCAGGATCAAACCGACTTAACCAAGGGCCAAGATGCATCGTAGGAGGCGGTGGAGGAACATTCCAGAAGGCGGGGTCAAACCCTAGCAGGGAGCGCCGCCCGGCCCCACCCTAGCGCCGGCCGGCCCCACCTAGCAGGGTCCGGGGCCCCGGTTGCTTCGGGTGTCTTCTAGATGCTTCCCACGTCCTGATAACGATCGTTGCCTTCGCAGATAAGTTTCATGATGTTTAAGCACTTTAATCCCTCTTTTACGCTTTTCTGGAATAATCCCTAGAAAATACAGAATATGCAAAACTCGTGGAAATTGTCAGTTAAAACCCTAGACTAGTGTGTATTCATGTATCCTTTTGTGTGTAAAGTTCTAATAAAAGTTGACGTTATCCACCGTCAACAGGCAACTATCGTTCCCTTGGGCTTCAGACCAAATTGCTCTTTGAGCACATTGGTCATCTTCTGCAACAGATCCTCACTTGTCTCGGGGGCCGGTGGTTGACATAAGGATTGTAATTTGGAACCCCCTAATAGCCTGGATTCGGATGCATGCCCTAGTAGTTGGGGTCAGAGTAATAATAGTAACCAGCTGACCCCGGAGGCGCAGTGCCATACCCAAATGCACCTTCCCCGGGCGCATTGGGATCGGTGCCTCTGCCCAGCTTCTGATAGTATGGAGATATTTTTGTAGCCGATTGAGGGACTGCGCTTGTAGTGGCAAAATTCTCTACCTGTCCCTTCGGCTGTTGCGGCTGGGTCGACGTTCATGCCGCTTCTGATAACTTTGCTGGTGGCACGGTGGTGTAAACGTGCCCGTTCGGCATGTGTTGCTCGTTCGGCATGTATTGCTCGAACAGTATCTTCATGTGTTCGATGAAGGTCTCTAGGAAGCACTTCTGATAGCTGGATACTGCAGCTTGGGTAGCCATGTAGATCACCTTCTCAAACTGTTTGCGCTCCTCTTCTTCCGTTGCGTCGGACTGCCCACTCAGAAGATATCGGGGAAGCCATGTACTCTGGTACACATGCTTGTCACGGCTTTTGGAAAAGCACCCGAGGCAGGCTTCCTGGAACTCGAAGAGATGCTTCTCCACCACCCGTGCTGCTTCCGGCGGCAGCTCCTCCATGGTCAGACGGCCGTTGTTGTCGACAGTCATGATTCAGCGAAGTGTGGTCCCACCGGGCGTGCCAAAAAGTGTGTTGGCACGAAATCTGGTCCGCGCTTAGCACACCAGCAAAGCCGGAATAGTCTTGTGGAGCACACAGCGAACAGACCCAGCTAGCTTCGACAATCGGCATAGATGAGCACCGATGAATATCCAAGCGTGCCAGTCAATTTGACCTGCAATTGATAAGAGAGAAAAAAGGTTGATCAGGAATACAATGCGGAACCACTGGTGTATCCCGAGTGGTTCTAGATATCCGGCCTAATGGGCCTTCTCATTAGGCCATCGGCTAGAGAGCCGATATCCGATCACATGAATCGATAGCATGAGTATAACAGAGACATTAGATGCATATTTAACCGATTCAGGGATAACATAAATGAAAGCAAGTTATATTAAACAGATCTGATTTATACATTGCCTTATGCACCGACACATGTCTCAATCTATCACATCCATTAATTAGGATCGAGTAAACCGCTACAGCTAATCAACGCACTTGAATCGATTTTGACATGAGCGAAACATAAAACAGTATATAAAAGGGATCAGAAAAAATATAACGTGCATCAAGCAAGCACATGCAGAATCGACTGAACAACCGATCTGAAGTATAGGCAACATACAAGCCTATGAAGTAAACGATGCTTTGACTCTTTAATCAATCTACCTAACCCGTCGCTTACGTCAAGGGGATCGACCGGATCGTTGCATCCCATGACGTAACCTAATGATTAGATCTATTAATTAAAGACTCTCAATACAACTTACTTTATTACTTGAGTACGACCTATACACAATCAAGATCTGAACTAACCGGCTAATAACAAACAGATCTACTCGCCTAAACATGATGTTCAATTAATGTTCATTTAAGCAAGATAGATATAAAAGACTTAAGCCGACAAGAACAGATCAAAATTGGGCAGATTGATGATGCTTAAAAATAAATAAATAAACAATGAATGATCATAAGCAACATCGGTACATACCAAGTTAATTAGAGCCGATAACTAACCTCAATTCAATCTAAGCATGACTTAGATCAAACGAGAATCGATAACTACTCGAATCCATCTAGTAATGGGATAAACCATATATGATAAACACGAACGTAACGGTACTTACAGCATGCTTGACGTCCACCGGATGACACCCAACTTGTCGAAGAACTCGCCGGTTCTACGTTACTCCTACTCCTAGGATTTTGGCCGAGGGCCAGAAAAAAGGAGTTGTTGTTGTATTGATTGACGTATTTTGTTACAATGCGCTTGGACTTATATTTATACCCAGCAGCTAGAGGTAAAATCTTAACCGAATGAAAACCCTAGCTAGAAATAAGGAAACAATAAAATCTCCTAATTTTAAGATAAATCGGAACCTAACCTTTCCTTTCTCATGGGCCCTTTCCATGATCGCTTCGTCGCGGCTGTTGCAGAGTCCATCCTTGTCCAACCCGCTTTCTAGTCTTGCTGACGTTAGCAGATATCCGATCTGGAACTCCTGATCGGCTGTTTTCTCCTTGCGACAGTCTTCTCCCGACTCGTCCAAAATCTGGTGTAAACAGAGGTTTACTAGCAAACTAGTAAAGGATAACCAATACTCTTTTGTGATGAAGAACAACGATATTTACGAGCAAACCACCAAAAGGATAAGCAATCATGCTTATATTACTTAAAACAGCTAATTTCCAGACAAACTAGCAAAGGAACTTATATATTAATTATGTAATACAAAAATTAATACATATTTTTTATATATATTTAGTTAAAATTAAAAGGGTTTGATTTTTATTTAGGATAGAGGGGGTAACTTCGAGAGACGCCAGAAGAGAAACATGCATGGTCCTATAGTCAAAGCAGTCCCAGAAAAGTATGGTTGTTCCCACTCTCTCATCAATTCAGGAGAAAGAATCTTTAGCTATAACATTAACAAAGGCAAAATTCTCATATGCATATATACTGGGAAACACGAAAAAACATTCAAAATACTTAATTTCTTATACGTTTAATTTAGGATAACAAATGGAATAATGTTTTAAGTACGAAGAGTCTGGACTCAGGAGCTAGCTAGGTATGCTAGCAATTAGATCAGGTAAGCTTAATAATATAATTGTAATTGTTGCAATGGAACACCGCCCGAAGCTAACATTTAGGCTACAACTAATAAGAACTCCCCTCCGGCTTCATTCCTCCTTTGGAGCATACTCCCAGGAAATATATGTAGAAAGGGCCAAATCTATGGGCATCCGATCCTTGCACCCTCGGCCACGAACTAAAGCTGATACTCGAAAACCAGTCGATGCCTGTTATCTAGTACCATGTATCGCTATATATCTTCGTCGGACAGCCTCATCTCATTCTATATCCTCTCTTACCGCCTCGAATCCCCTGCATAATACGAATGATTAATAATCCTTCTTTTACAGATCAATCAGTCCACTTAGTTATTTATAGGATGGTGCTCACAGTATGCATGGCGGCGGCTCAGGCTGTGAGTCAAGTGCTGCTGTGCCATGGCGGTCCAGGAGCTCCCTTGCCAGCAATTGAAGGTATCCACCTCCTGTAGCGCAGCTTCCACTGACGCCAGTGCCGGAGCCCTCTACCACCGTGACATACTGCTGTTGGTTAAGCTGGTGTTGCTGCACCTGTTGCTGCTGGGAGACCCACTGGGACTGCTGGGGCGTCGGCTCAAATAATGTTGACACGTCGACGGTGGCCGGGATATTGTTGGACGGCCACGGCAGGTTTGAAACACAGTAGGCGGTGGCAGTCATTGGCATATGGTTCTGTGCAGCAAAAGGTGGTGGAGTTGCGAGCTCCATTGTGCTCAGCTGGCCTTTCAGGTACGTGAGTTCAGTCTGGAGATTCACCACCTGTGGCATGGAAGGTGACATGCATCAAACACGTACACGAGAAAAAAAGTTAGCTGGAGAAAACTGATTGAGATCATAATGGCTGCAAACTTCAAATCACATATATAGGCCCCCAACAGATCGATCGGATGTGCTGAAAACAACTGTACTATGGTGCATGATTCTTGATTTGTACACAAAAAAAAGATCAGTTGTCTGGAATTAAAGAAGGGTTAACGACACGTCTAATCCCTTTCCTTTTTTACATTACTACTGAGTGAGGACGCCAAGCACCAGATCTTCATCCATTCTTGGTATCATGCCAAAAGTGAGAAATAAAGACAACAACAGCTAGATAGCGATGATATATATATATATATATATATATATATATATATATATATATATATATATATATATATATATATATATATATATATATATATATATATATATGAAGTGGCCAATGGAATTTATGAAAAAGATCGTTGGGGTGCATAGCCACATCATTTGTTAGGTACAGAAAGTCCCCTAAAAATAACTCTGGTCCCTGGCAGGCTTCCTTCACTAGTAGAGAGCAGACTTTTGATCCACTACCGATTTTGGCTTTAGTACTGGAATTTTTTGCGCCCGGGAAGAAAGAAACCTTTAATCCCGGCTAGATATAGCAGCCGGTACTAAATCCTCCTTCCCAACGGCTCGCAATGGCTAGGGAGCTTTTAGTCCCGGTTGGTGATCAAAACCGGGACTAAAAGTCTATCTTTAGTCCCGGTTTTGATAATCAACCGGGACTAAATGTTTAACCACGGTTTATGGGCAGAACCGGGACTAAACCTTAACTTTTACCCCGGGTTTGTAGCCTAAACCGGGACTAATGTTCCTCCCTTCCAATTTAAACCTTTTCTGCCCCCCGAGCCCGAGGCCCCGAGCCATTCATACTGTTCTTGATTCTGCTCGTGCATGTTCTTGCTTCTTTTCAGCTCAAGTGTGGAGCTTGGCTAGGTTACTCCTCTAACTTCTTCAATTCTACGGTTGCAAAGGTTACTATCTTTATTCTCTCTTGTTTAATCACTAGGATATTTCTATGGTTATTTCTCCAATAATTTGTATTTCAAGGTCAAAATCACTTGATATTTCTCCAATAATTTATATTTCAAGCTCAAAATCATTTGATAGTTTGTATATTTAGGTTGAAGGAAGATTTATAGTATGCATAGCTCATATTTGTTACTCAAATGTTGTATGTATATATTTGTGATTTTAATTTTAGGAGTTTTATTTTTTGTTTCACTTGTTAAAATACATTATTAGGAATTTAAGTGCTTTACAAATTTGAGTCTAGAGAGTAAAGAGTAGATGACAAATGCTTCCGGGTCGTCGGCCTATCATCGGGTTCAAAAGAGGCTGAGACCAGACCTCCCTCTCATTGAGTGCGGCGAGTACAAGAAAAAGAATGTGCTTGAGTTTCGAGTGAAGAAGGAGGGTCCCAACAAGGGGCGCATCTTCTACAAGTGTCCGGATCGTAATGTGAGTTACTCCATCGCATTTGATGATTATATATAATAAATTATGTATTTTTTTACTAAACTTATGTATTTTTGTCTTAATTTCAGTGGGATGGCAGTGGATGTCCAGGGTGGTACTGGGAAGAAGAGTATGCCAAATACGTGTTTGGAACTCTTGCAGAGGCGGCTGCGGTGGGTGATGAGCTAGCTGATGAGGCACTGAGCCCGCGAACGAAGACCATTGATGTTGAACAGACGAATGATTTGTCTGTTTTAGTTGAGATCGGTCGTGATATGCTTAGGCTGTTGAAGTGTATTTTAGGTTTAATTAGTTTAGTGCTAGTTGTGACTGTCTACATTGCAGCGAGGCTTCCATAAATTAATTAATGTTCAGTATTGTGATATATGTTCGTTTGTCTTGTAATGTAGATGAGTCAGCATTGGATGTACAACACTGATCGTCGCTCTAAACATTTCATTGAGGGCATGCATATTTTCTTAAATGTGGCCGAGTCAAACAAGTGGGATGGATTCATGTGCTGCCCATGTGCTGTATGTAAGAATTTGAAGGAATATTCTTGCTCAAGAATTCTTCATTCTCACTTGTTCAAGTCGGGTTTCATGCCAAACTACATCTGCTGGACCAAACACGGAGAAAGAGGCGTTATAATGGAAGAAGACGAAGAAGAACAATGGGACGATGGTGACACTATTGCTGACTATGGTATATTAAACAATGATATTCCAATGGAGGAAACTGAAGAAGAGGTACCAGCACAAGATGATCCCGTTGATGATCTTGCTCAGGCTATTTGCTATGCAAAGAGAGAATGCGAAAGTGAAAAGGAGAAGGTCAAGTTCGAGCGTATGCTAGAGGATCACAAGAAGTTGCTATACCCAACTTGTGATGCAGGACAGAAAAAATTGGGTAGCACACTAGAGTTGTTGCAATGGAAGGCAAAGAATGGTGTATCCGACAAGAGATTTGGGGAGTTGCTTATAAAAATAAAGAAGATGCTTCCAAAGGATAACGAATTACCAGCCACTACCTATGAAGCCAAACAGGTTGTCTGCCCTCTGGGATTGGAAATCATAAAGATACATGCATGTCCTAATGATTGCATCCTCTACCGTGGCGAGGAGTACGAGGAGTTGGATTCTTGCCCGGTATGCCATGCATCACGGTATAAGATCAGGCGAGATGACTCTGGTGATGTTGAGGATGAAAGAACCAGAAAGAAAATCCCTGCCAAGGTTATGTGGTATGCTCCTATAATACCACGCTTGAAACGTTTGTTCAGAAACAAAGAGCATGCAAAGTTAATGCGGTGGCACAAAGAAGACCGTAAGATAGACAATATGCTGAGACACCCGGCTGATGGATCTCAATGGAGAGCAATCGATCGAGTGTTCCCAGATTTTGCAGGGGACGCAAGAAACATAAGGTTTGCTTTAAGCACGGATGGTATGAATCCTTTCAGGAAGCAGAATAGTAGTCATAGCACTTGGCCTGTTACACTATGTATCTACAACCTCCCTCCATGGTTATGCATGAAGAGAAAGTTCATTATGATGCCCGTGCTAATCCAAGGACCAAGGCAGCCTAGCAATGATATCGATGTGTACCTGAGGCCACTAATTGAAGAACTACTGCTTTTGTGGAACAAACCAGGTATACGTGTTTGGAATGAGCACAAACAGGAGCACTTTGACCTCCGTGCATTGTTGTTCGTAACAATCAATGATTGGCCTGCTCTAAGTAATCTTTCAGGACAGTCGAACAAGGGATATAATGCATGTGTGCACCGTTTCACGGACATTAAAGGTATATTTTTGAAAAAATGTAGAAAGGTTGTCTACCTTGGGCATCGTCGATTCCTGCCTGCGAATCACCCTGTAAGAAAGAAAGGCAAGCATTTTAAAGGTAAGGCAGGACCACAAGTCCAAGCCTATCAACCGCACCGGTGAGGACGTACTCGATATGGTCAAGGACGTGAAAGTAGTCTTCGGAAAGGGACCTGGCAGTGAACCCGTTCCGAATGGCGCTAGCAGTCATGCACCTATGTGGAAGAAGAAGTCCATATTTTGGGGGCTACCATATTGGAAAGTCCTAGAGGTCCGCAATGTGATTGACGTGATGCACCTAACAAAGAATCTTTGTGTGAACCTGCTTGGCTTCATGGGTGTGTACGGGAAGAGCAAGGACACACCTGAAGCACGAGAGGACCTGCAGCGTTTGAACGAGAAGACAACTGATGGACGCCAATACTTAGGACCTGCTAGTTATAGTCTTAGCATAGAAGAGAAGGAGAGCTTGTTTGAATGCCTAGACAGCATCAAGGTACCAGCCGGATACTCCTCAAATATAAAAGGTATAATAAACGTGCCAGAGAAGAAATTCTAAAACTTAAAGTCCCATGACTGCCACGTGCTTATGACACAATTGCTTCCAGTTGCATTAAGAGGAATTCTACCTGCTAATGTACGTCTAGCCACCGTGAAGCTATGTGCATTCCTCAACTCAATTTCTCAGAAGGCAATCAATCCTCTAGATCTTGCTAAGCTACAGAATGACGTGGTTCAGTGTCTTGTCAGCTTCGAGTTGGTTTTCCCTCCATCCTTCTTCAATATCATGACGCACCTCCTAATTCACCTGGTCAAGGAGATTATTATTCTAGGTCCTGTGTTCCTACACAACATGTTCCCCTTTGAGAGGTTTATGGGAGTACTAAAGAAATACGTTCACAACCGTGCTCGGCCAGAAGGAAGCATCGCGAAGGGCTACGGAACCGAGGAGGTCATTGAGTTCTGTGTTGACTTTATTCCTGATCTAGACCCAATTGGTGTTCCAGAATCACGACATGAGGGGAGGCTAAGTGGAAAGGGGACACTAGGGAAGAAAACATATATCGGTCAGGGTGACGATTATTTCAATAAAGCACACTACACAGTTCTGCAAAACTCCACCTTGGTGGAGCCATATATGGACAGACACAAGGAATTCCTACTATCATAGTTTCCAGGCAAGTCTGAAGCTTGGATTTCGCGCCATCACATGGAATCTTTTAGCGGTTGGTTACGAAAAGAATGTCAGGGTGATGAGAGTATTCCGGAGCAACTGTGTTTGTTGGCTAGGCAACCATCATGGCATATCCTCACATACAAAGGGTACGAGATAAATGGAAATACATTCTACACAGTAGCCCAAGATAAAAGGAGCACCAATCAAAACAGTGGTATCCGCATAGATGCCACAGACCCGAACGGGACTAAGCAAACATACTATGGCCGCATAGAGGAGATATGGGAACTAAACTATGGACCTACTTTTAAAGTTCCTTTGTTCAAGTGCCAGTGGGTAAAGGTGTCCGGAGGCAGGGTAACAGTGGACAACGAGTATGGAATGACAATAGTGGACCTCAATAACAGTGGGTTCAAAGACGAACCATTTGTGCTTGCCAAGGATGTCAACCAGGTATTCTATGTCAATGACATGTCTTCGAAACCGAAAAGAGGGAAAAACGATAAAAACCCATTTAGCAATGAGCCAAAGCGTCATATAGTTCTTTCAGGAAAAAGAAACATTGTGGGAATTGAAGATAAGACAGACACATCAGAAGATTATGAGAAGGATGATCGAATCCCACCCTTCATGGTCAACAAAGACCCAAGCATCCTATTGAACAATGAAGACACCCCATGGCTACGTCGATTATGATCAAGGGACATATATTTGAAAAAATTTCAGTACTGTGATTGCTTAAAGCGAATTTAGCTATTATGTAATAATTGTGAGACATTAGATCCATGAATTTACGTTGAAATAAATTGAAAACAACTTTTCTATCAAATACCAACCATTTTATTTATATTTGTTGAGCACTACATTTTTGCATTAATGAATTAATGATTATTATCGTATATTACTATTAATATTTGTTAAGAAATCAAGAAATACAGGTAAAAGATTTTTCTTCTGTGTAGTATGCAGTAAAATAAAGCAGGAACATTTTTTTTAAAATTTTTTTGTCAACATTTCCATTTACTATTGAATTAGTAAGGTTTATAAGTATTATAAAGTAAGACAAAAAGAAATGATCCAGTTGGCGGGAGGTGAACAGAAGTTTCACTTTTAGTCCCGGTTGTAGGCTGCAACCGGGACTAAAGGTGGGCCGAAATTTACAGGCCCGCCAAAAAACACACTTTTAGTCCCGGTTCCTACCAAGAACCGGGACTAAAAGTATGAGATTTAGTCCCGGTTCCTGGATGGAACCTTCCTACCAAGAACCAGGACTAAAAGTATGAGCTTTAGTCCCGGTTCCTGGTTGGAACCGGAACTAAAAGTTTTTGGTCCCGGTTTTGGATTAGACCCAGGACTAAAAGTCCCAACCTATATATTGAACTCGCCTTCAACCCCGATCCATCGGACTTCTTCGATTCACGCCGTTCGCCCTCGACGCCGCCGCCGCCTCTCGGACCGCTCCAATCGACGCAGGCTGCCAGTGCCCCGCCGACGTGACGCCCGCCCGCCCGCGCGCCGCCCTGACTTGCTCGAGCTCGCCACCGCCTCGCGCGGGATCTCGACGCCCGGCCCGCCACCGCCTCGCGCGGGATCTCGACGCCCGGCCTGCCACCGCCGCGCGCCCGACATCCGCCTCCTCGACTGCCGCACGCAGCCTCCGTGTTGCCGGCCGCCGCCGTGGACTGCCCCTCTGCGGGCCTCGACGCCGGCCCCCACGCGATCCGCCGCCGGCCCTCTCTCCTCTGCTCACCGCGCCGCGCCCTACATCGCTGAGGTATATACGCTAGCGGTTTTTTTCATTTAGTTAGTTTGTTTTATTTTTAGTTAGTTAATTAATTTAGTTTAGTTTAGATAGTTTAATTAGTTAATTAGTTAGTAAATTAGTTTTAGTTTAGTTTAGGTTAATATATTAGTAATTAATTAGTAAATTAGTTTTAGTTTAGTTTTTCTAGTTAGTTTAGTTATTAGTTTTTCTAGTTATTTTTAGTTAATAATTTTTCTCCTCTAGATGGCCGGAGATAGAGCCAATATGGAACAAGAAATGATGGACATTATCAACACTGGCAGTCAACACTGACCGGAGGGAGAAGACGATGGGAGTCAGTACTTAGTGGATGATAGGAATGTACAGCAAGACAATGTTGCAGATAGTAC
This sequence comes from Eremochloa ophiuroides, assembly GCA_038502445.1. Classification (NCBI taxonomy): domain Eukaryota; kingdom Viridiplantae; phylum Streptophyta; class Magnoliopsida; order Poales; family Poaceae; genus Eremochloa; species Eremochloa ophiuroides. The sequence goes on from JAHLJS010000002.1 coordinate 55,174,743, forward strand.
TACTGGTGAGGTATTTATTTATTGCGAACACATGGTTACGAAATCATTATATGCGTGGTTACCGATACTTATTAAATATTTGTTTCTTAACTTAATTTTGTAGCCATCTGGAACAACGACATCTACGGGCAAGAGCAAAGGAGTTCGGGGCCTGAAGAAACCATTAGAGGGTCGCTTTGTGATCACAGAGTTCAACACAGATACGGGCGAACCATTAGGACCACATGCAAACAAATTCGTTAACCATTGTGGATACCTTGTAAGGGACATGATCCCGATCAGTGCATGAGAATAGAAGGCAAAGCCTAGTGCTCCTGATGTCAGTTTTGTTTCTGATGTTGACAAGAATCTAATGTGGAATGATATTCTTCAACATTTCACGCTAGAAACGGATAATTATCCAGAGTTCAACAGCGAAGACTTGAAGTCACTAGTTAGGCGCTGGGCAATGAAGAAGATGGCCACACGGTTTCAGAGTTGGAAGAAAAGTCTCTATAAGACATATGTGAAGCAGAACAAGACGCTAGATTTTGACCGAGCCACTGGTCCGATCACAAAGTGTAGGCCCTATTGGGACGAACTGACATATGCCATTGGTACCGCTGAGCACCCTGGCCGAACCAGAGGCTTGGGACCGGGTGTGACGTGGGAACATGGTTTCCCTGAGGACAAAAATAGCTAAAGAAGCCATCGAAGAAGGAAGGAAGAGGAGGGCAGAGCGGATGCGCAAGTTAGAAGAATATGTTTTCGAGTCACATGAAGCGCTACGTCAGTCTCATGAACGTGAGAAACAACTTGAAGCAAGAATGCAAGAGGAAATAGCAAGGCAGTTGGAATTAGCATTGAGTAGACATACATCAGAAGGAGTTAGCCAACCAGAAAATCTTGCAAAAAGCAGTTGTGCTTCTACTGAGGTGCCAAATCAGCAAGATGACGGAGCGTTGCGCTTCCCCGTGGATGATATCACTAATCCACTTACACCGTGTGAGCTGCACATTTCACAGGGGAACTCCATAGTCATGGTTGCTACCGGTATTGTGAACCCGGTAGACCCGACCAAGACACCCACTATCTATGGGAGAAGAATACCACCTGGATATGCTAGCGTCTCGGTGGATAGAGTTACCAAAGGTTTTGGTAATGTGCCTCTTGAAATTGAAGGAGGTGATGGGGAGAAGACACTAGGAGAAGCTGAGAAGACATTCATTGTATGGCGCAAGCGATACATTATTATTCTAGGGGCGCTACCGCCGCCTCGTCCTGAAGAACAGAAGCAAAGGCCAAGTCCAATAATCCATTCCCCAGACCACTAGAGTGCTCTAGGCTGCGAGTACGAAGATGTGTTTACAGCAGGCAGGGCGCCATCACCTCCACCTAACAGCAAAGCCGTCATCGCCGCCACTGACTTCCAACACCTCCCCCACCTACCAAGCCATCTAGTAAGAGGCCTCCACCGCAGGTGGTGCAACCAACCCCGCCCGCAAAGAAGAAAGCCACCAGGCAAACAAAGCAACCCATTCCTCAGAAACTGCCCGGTAAAAAGACTAAAGAAGAGTTAGATATTGCGGTGAAAAAACAAGTCGCAGATTTTTTCACAAGAAAACCAAAGGAGACAGAAGAGATGAAGAAAAAGAAAGCGCAACCGTACTACTATCTACCTCGCGATGCTTTAAGGCAGAAAAGGATGGAGCACGAGAAGAAGTTGAGAGAAGCTAAACAGCCCCTGTCACTATCGGACTATGACCACTCTCTTACGAAGTCTATTGACAAACAGAAGAAGGCAGGGAAAGATGTTCCACAACTCGGCAAACAAGACAAGCAAGCAATCCCCCCGTTAATTGTTAGTGATCAGATACCGAATCAATATGGCTCATTTATGGACCACATCCAGGTACCTAGTGAGGTCAATTTGAACGAGTTTGAAGCTTTCATGGCGGAAACTGGTATGAACCTTGCCCAAATGGTTGGATGGGAGCAAGTGAAGAAAGCGCAAGTAGTTGACGAGTGGAGGAAATATCAACATGGTCGGAGTCTATGGAATCCAAAAACCCTCAGTCAACTAGGTACACAAATGTACTTGCTAAACAAGTGGTACCTTGGGGCATGTACACAAGGTGAGTCTTGGATTTCTGTCCGAATTAGAAACCAACATTAGTTCCGTGGCGATGATATTATGTTTGTTGATTTTGCTGAATTACACCAACTATGCCACATGGACTCTCTCGACAAAACAATAATGAGCTGCTATTGTCTGTAAGTGTACTTTCTTTCTGTAATTCAAATCTTTCTCTCTCTCTATATATATATCCTTACTCTCTCTATATATATGCAGCTATGAGATGCAAATGTGCAAACAGAGAGGGTCTAATGAAGTTGGTTTCATTGATCCACATATTGTATTCAAACACCCTACACCTAACCCAACATGGAAAGAAGACACAGAGAAGAATCTCATGAAGTTCTTAGCAAAGCAACGCGGCAAGAAACATATACTCTTCCCCTACAACTTTAACGACCATTGGATATTGATCGTCATCGATCTTTAACAAAGTCACATGGAGATCTTAGATTCTATGAGAAAGAGCCTGGACCAAATCCAAGATATGATAGATATTTTTCAGAGGTAATTTATTTCTCCTTACCTTCTTCAATTGCAGTGTTTGGAAAATATTCACATCGATCATTGGATATTTTTATTTTGATTGGCAGTGTTTGGAAAAGATTCATTGAGAAATACGACCTCAAACATTGCAAAGCACCACTGACTTTAATCCCACACATGGTAAGTATATATACTTAGAGGCCATTCATGCTATATATGTATCTATATATATGTATTGTCCAGATCGGATGACAATCTTTTTTGTCTTGTAAAGTGGGTTCTGCGGCAACAACCCGGGAATAACACTTGTGGATACTATGTCTGCGAGTTCATGAGGGTGTACTCAGTCAGAACTGACCGGGAGAAGCTAAAAGTACGTTAAATCGATCTCATATTAACTCACACAAATGTATATATACATATATATATATAATCATATATATTAATACCTTTCCCTTTGACTCTGTTTGAAGACTGATTATTTAAAGAAAAAGGTCCTGGTAAAAGACGAGCTCAAGGCAATTCAAGAGACCATAGCAGGGTTTCTTAATGATCAAGTTTTGAATTTCTCCGGAGAATTTTACAATGACCCTAATGAATCTTGGAAGCCGGGCAACGGTGGTTATGAAGATGAATGAAGGGCATATATATGTTGGAGTGAAAACTTTTGGAGAGGAAAACATTTGGAGTGAAAAAAGTGTTAAACTCTCTAGTATATATGTATATGTATATATATATATATATATATGTAGTTTGTAATATATATATGTCTTATGTCGTATTGTGCCCTTTGTCAAAACCGATACACACACATATAATGTATACATACATATATATATTTTACATATATATATATGTAAAATATATATATGTATATATATATATATATATGTAATATGTGTGTGTATAGATAATTTTTAAATCGAAACCATAATTAAAAAACAAAACGAATAATGAACTGAATAAACACGAAAAACAAAAAAAAGGAAGGATTTAGTCCCGGTTGTTGATACAAACCGGGACAAAAAGGTTCTACAGACCCGAGGACACGTGGTCTGGACTGCAGACCTTTTAGTCCCGGTTTGTGTTTTAAACCGGGACTAAAGGTCCACTTTTAATTCCCGGTTCTGGACCCGGGATTAAAAGGAGTGATATTTACTCCCGGAAGCTTGTTCCCGGTTGAGAAACCGGGGCTAAAGGGGTTTTCCAACCGGGAACTAAAGGCCATTTTTGTACCAGTGTTACTTCTGCTCCCCTTACTTGCATGCTTGCCATCCTTTCTTCCTCACTAGAAGAAGGCCCAAGGACTCCCTCCTTTGAAGAAGACACCCAAAAAACAAATCCGCACCCCACAAAATCAAGATCTATCTTCCCCATGCATCTTGGATCACCAAGCTCCAAATGATGATATGAAGATGATGACATGTGTGCTCCTACTAGGTAGTATTGCATCGATTGACGCGCTGCATACCTGTTGCTGTAGGGCGAAGACATGGGAGACACAGCCGTAAACGGGGTCGCGGATGCGCGCCTGAGCCGTCCAGGCGCTTGTGAGGCGGGATCTGTAGCAGCAGCTTCGACACGTTGCTGGCGCCGAACACCTTGTGTACCGCCGCGAATTGTGCTGCGCCCTGCTCCGAGTCGAAGTAGGGGGCAAATATGCACCCGGTTACGCACTTGCGCCGCAGGAACTTGCACGCACCACACGGCCCGCCACAACCTGCTCCTCCAGCGCCCCCATTCGTCGGCCCGCCTGACGAGCCGCCGCCGCTGTTGCCTGCGCTCGCCCCAAGGACGGAACAGCTCATGGCTTCTGGCCTAGTTACGCTCTATGGTCAGGCAGGCAGGATTTCTTCCTTGCTCCTGAGGTCGCAGACGACAAACTATATATGAAACGGGAGCGATCGAGAGAAAAGTGAACAAGAAAGTGATGTGTAGGTTATATAGATCCCAATGATGGAGGGTTGTCTGCCCGTGTATTTATAGCAAAAAAAAATCATTAATTAGCATAGTGCAGGTTTTAGTTACTACCTTGATTTTATGCTACACTTTTTAGGGTGTTTTCAATATGTTCCTCTTTTGGAGCCGTGGTATTAAAAAGACCTCAAATAAAGATAAGCTTAGGTTGGGTTGCCATGATTAATTCTCGGGAGGGACTACAATATTGCAAAGCAAACTGCTATGGTGCCCAGGCGAGGAATAGGGACAAAAATGTGAAGTGCAGCCATCCTCTAACCTTCTACATTAGTCTCCTCACTATTTCTCACTATCTAAATCTATACACCACGCCAGTTGTGAGGGGTGTCGTCAGACGTACTCCCTCCTATGTGATACAAGAAGCATGATATAGCATGATGTTCTTCCATCGACACGTTATAGTACGCCCATTTGCCTCAATGATGGAGCACATCTTAGAAGCACCACTACTGAAAAACCGAGATTTGCCGAGTGTCAAAACGCGGACACTCGGCAAAGAGATAGTTTACCGAGTGTAACTCACAAAACACACGGCAAAAAATTGGTTAACACTCGGCAAATAGAAGCACTCGGCAAAGTTTGACGGAGGGTAGCCGCCATCAGTAGTTTGCCGAGTGTCCCCTGTTAGCACTCGGCAAAATGGTAAGTTTGCCGAGTTTCCATGCAAAACACTCGGCAAAGTTAACTGTTTACCGAGTGTTTTCTTTGACACTCGACAAACTTTTTTTTTCGTTTTTGGCTTCCATTTTTTTTTCTGTTGGCTACCTACCATACCTTGACCAACATGTTGAAATTTGGCATAAATTTAATATTTTTTGCTATATTTCTTTAGTTGTTTTATTTTCACTGAATTTTTTGAAAAATGCAAGTTTGGACCTGTAAGTGCATGAAATAATAACATTTCATGAATAAAAAATTGATATTCATGCTATTGAGTGTTGTTTAAGACCGTATCCAGGAAGAGACCCAAAATTTCGCACATGTTCTTCTCAAAACATGAATAGAAACTTGCGAACAAATACTTTTAAAATCGAATAAAATCCAAACGGAGTCCGAAATTCGTGAAACTTGTCGATAAGTCGTGATATCATATAGTAGATGTGGTGATAAAAATTTAAGAAGATTTAGAGCACATCGTCACATACGATACTTACAAACCCTAACATGTGGGATTTGCTCCATATGATATCACATGCGGAGATGTGATAGTTTGTAAGTAGTGTTTTTGATGACATGCTTGAAATCTTCTCTAAATTTTATCACCGCATCTACATATAATATCATGACTTATCGACAAGTTTCATTAATTTTGGACTCCGTTTGGATTTTATATAATTTTAAAACTATTCGTTCGCAAGTTCCTCGTCATATTTCGAGGATAAGATGTAAGAAATTTTGGGTCAATTCCTGGATACAGCCTTAAAAAACACTCAATAATATGAATATCAATTTTGCATTCATGAAATGACATTATTCGATACACTTGCAGTTCAAATTAGCACTTTAAAAAAATCCAATGAAACCAAATAAACTAATAAAATATAGTAAAATATCTTAAAATTATTCCAAATTTCAAATATTGGTCATGGTATTGTAGGAAGGCTGCAGGAAAAAAAAATGGACACAAAAATAAAAAAAAATTGTGCCGAGTGTCTCATGGAGACACTCGGCAAACTTGTCACTTTACCGAGTGCCCGTATAAAGGCACTCGGCAAAGTTGTTTTTCGCATTTTTTTATTTTCGTTCGTAGTGAATTTAATTGAACCCTAATTTTGCCGAGTGCGAGATCAGGGACACTCGGCAAACCGGTCCATCACTTATCCTCTCGCGCTCCTAGCTTGCTGCTCCCTCCCAGCCCATTCAAAAAAAAAAAGGAAAATGCGCCTGGATCCTTCCCCATGCCGACGGACGCCGCCGCCGCAACCACCGACGGAGCCCGCTGTCGCCCGCCGGTGCGGCCCCCGCGCCTTCCCCCGCCGAGCCTGCCACGCCCGCCGTGCCTCCCCCGGCGCGGCCGCGCCCCCTGCTCCCTCCCCGCGCCCAGCGCCGCCCACCACCGCGGCCACCGGCGCCGCCAGCTGCCGGCCAGCGGTGCGGCCCCCGTGCCTCCCCTAGCCGCGCCCGCTGCGGCCGCAGTCGCGCTAGCCCGCCCGCGCCCCCTCCTCCCTCCCCGCGCCCAGCGCCGCCGACTGCCGGGGCCCCAACGGCGCAGCCAGGTGCCAGCCGGCGGCGCGGCCGCCGTGCTCGCTGCGCCTTCTACCGCCGCGGCCGCGGCCATGCCAGCACGCCCGCGCCCCCTCCTCCCTCCCGGCGCCTAGCGCCGCCCACCGCTGCGGTCACCGGCGCGGCCCCCGCGCGCCCCCTGCCGGGACCGGCACCCGTCCGCGGCTCCCCCGGCGCTGAGCGCAGCGGCCATAGGCACGGGCCCCACGCGCCCCACCATGTTCACGTACTTAGAAACAACTCCTAACCTCCGCGGACCCCAACCCTTCGGATTGACAGGCTAGGTTAAGAACAACCAAGAAGGCACGACGAACCATCACCTCATTCCTAGTTTTTTCTCTATTTATACTAATTCGATGAACAATGAAGAACGATGATGGACTAGTCAAGAACATGATACATAAACTATATTCTAGTCTATATATTATGCTCATAACAAGATCATAACTTTGCTCTAGTTCATATGCATGATCATATAAATAAGATAAGAACTTGCTCAAGGAAGAAGACCGAATTGTATTCATACCAAGATGATCCTTTTCTTCCAAGGTGACAAGCTCTCCTTGATAGCTCTTGCCTTGCTCACAAACTACTAATACTACTCTAAAGATACAAGTGATAGGTGTGAGGTAGATGACTCCAAAATGATGTGTGTGTTGAATGAAAGGAGCACCATCTATTTATAGTTGAACTAGGACGGTTTGGCATCTCTAAACTTGGAAGGAGGTGAAACCGCCTAGAGCACCGCCACCGAAGACTGGGCCCGGGAGGCTTCACCAGGGGTGCGGCCGCACCTGGGGGCGATCGGTCCCCTGGATGTGCCATCTGGCCACCGCCTTCTGGTGGTCGGTTCTTCCCTGGGCCTAGACCTCTCCTGTGGTTACGATCAGGCCCAGATATGCATCGAAGGTGGGCTTCTTTATTATTCTTGTTTGCGCATTTGCCGAATAAGTCTTTGGCTTTTGCGCTTTCTTCATGATGGTTGTGCATTTCCACTTGTTACACCATTAAACCTGCAAAACATGAATACTAGGGGTACAAGTGGAACTTGTTAGTAATAAAGACATATGTGCTAGAATATGATTGTCTTTCTTTTTTTTAGTCTAAGTTGGTAGCATAGAAATGATCCATAAGGACTGCCAACAAGACCCCCAAGCTTAACCTTTTCTCGTCCCGAGCAAATAGCTAAGTACGGTTGTTGATCAGGAGTTGCTACGATGCTGATATTATTCATAAGTGCCATGCCTATAACAAAGTATTCTTTCGTAATTTAAATAGGTTGGCATTGTATCCACTCTTTACCTTGATTTCTCATGGGGCTTGTAGCTTTTTCAATTTCTTGAGCGGTTGCAAGACAGAATGGTTATAACAGATTCACTAATCACTCATTCTTTGATAGACCTTCTATCCGGAGGTTTTATGAATTTTTGTAAAACAAAACAAGTTCCTCAAATGATTCTCTTAATCGCTCAATGTGTATGATTACCTCACCAAAGGCATTGTAGTGTTGCCTTTAAATCCTACCACTAAGGCTGAGAGTGGAGTTTTTAGGTAGGTATGTGGGCATACTTACATCACCTGTGTTCTGAGTTAAAGACCGGACCATAAGAAGATACAAGTCATACACTTTGATTGAGATGTGCAAGTGTGTGAAATATAAGTATGGTGGAAATCTATCTCTAATTTTTTTGGCACTCCATGCATCATGTCTCTCTTTTATTGGATGGAACAAAGTCTTTTGAAGAGATATGGGCCATAGAAAGATCATTCTCTCTCTTTTTTTAATAGGTATTTGGATTTTCTTTTCCGTTTGTTTTCTCATGCCCCTTGGTTTTTTTCTTACATAGCCCATATCTTTTTATTGACGTATGGAAACTCATGGATGGAGAGATGTCATGATGGCGAATGCAAGGAGTGAAAATTTTGTATGAAGGGTGCTGCAACTCTCAGGGTAAGAGTTGGCGTATATTTTTATTTTTGTGGATGGAAGGGTGCATATTGTGCAGCAACTCTTAGGATGAAAGCTGGCTTTATTTGGTGGGTGTACGTGAATCTCAATCATGGGTGCCTGACTATAATCTCACTAGGTCTCAGTTTTTTGACTCGACTCAAAGTTCTGTAAGCAGCATATGACTAAGGTTTTGCTAAAGTAGAGCATGTCATATGGTCTTGGTAGGTATTTCATAATCATCGGGGAACTTTTTGATTTTTGAATTTTTTAAAGAGAAAAATCCGGATGCCAAGTTTCTCTTAGAATAAAGTCATAGCAAAGTCTATTTGAACCATCTCATATCTTGCAACAACTTAGAAAAAGGATCTTACAATTGTAACCCACAAGATTTCAAGTTCTCAGAATGAGACATTTTTAGCCAACAAACTTAAATCTTGAGGAATACTAAGTTATAACTTTAAGCACAAACGAATTATAGACAGAGCAACTATTCATCATTTCAATAGAAGAAAAACTAACATATATTAGCACATATGGGAGTGGAATATTTTATTTTATTTAGTATTATTATTATATATATATATTTTTAATAAGGAAATAAAATTGCAGAATTTAAAAGTGCGAGAAATAAAGTGCAAGAAATTTAAAGATACATGTTACCTCTGTGGGGTCTCCTCCCCCAAGCTAGTTCAAGGCCTAGGTCCCGGGAATTGTTCCATAGACCGAAGGTAGGCCATCTCTGCCTCGTGCCGCCGCCGGTTCGCATCTTCGAGGTCCACAAAGTGCTGCTGGTACTGCTCATGCCATTGAGTGGCAGTTTGGATGTGAGCGTTGAGCGTACCTTGGATCTGCCTGTTTTGTAGCTCTAGTCCTCCCATGCGTGTGTTGAGAATCTCTAGTGTGACCGGCTGTGGGTGAAGTGGAGGCGGAATGCCTTCAGAATCTGAGGAATGCACATGCTCTTGCTACCTTGATCCCCCTGCCTCGTGTGAGTGTTGCCACCTGACCCTCCAGCCCCGTGAGGGTGAGGAATGTGTCCCATACCATATCCATACCCAGGGGTGAACCCGGGTGTAGACATGACAGGGGACCATCCCATCCCTGGTGTCATGGTGGGCATGGCCGGTGGTGTAGGCTGTACAGATGGTGCAGACTCCTCCTCCTATACTCCTCTCCTTCGTGATCTCCTGCGGGAAATAGAACTCCTACGTGCTTCTTGCTTCTCAACAAGGTCGAAGGTGAGAGATGGGATGTATATAAAGCGATATCCGGGTTAGGTAACGGTATCTCGTTTATATATCCCGAAAAATAAAGTACCAAATTCTGTCCCGATTCATCACGTTTTAAAGTATGGGCTTGCACGAAATAAAACTCATTGAGCATAATGCGAGGAGTGGAGAAATAAGCAATAGTATTAGCACCATGAGGATCAATACTAGCGGCAAGACGGGTGATGAGTGAAGTGCACATGATAGGTGTAGAAGTTTTGAAAGAGTACAACCAGTGCTTAACAATATCATAGACAGGAGCGACTTTAATCTTTTTAAGCATGGCATAAAGCAACTTCAACTCAATATCATAAACATGATGCGTGTCTTCTCTAGGAAAGAAAGAATTAGCAATCCACTTAAGCATAAACCTTAAAGTAGGGTGATGGATGCTGTTGATATTAGGTTGGAATTTTTCAGTCATATTTTGTCCGGTTATCAAGTGCCAAAAAGTATGATGATGATAACCCGAGAGAGAAAAACCCAAGTCAACAGAGCATCGCTCATGAAAGCCTAAGTGGGTAGCAAAATCCTTCCAATAAAGACTATGCTCTTTTCCAAAGCAGCAGAAAGTAATACCATAATCGACAATTGTAGAGTGCCCAAGACTTGGATGGTCAAAAGACGAGATCCAAGTTCGTGTACAGGGGTAACTCGGCTCCAACCAACATTTTCGAAAATGGTATTAAATTGGACGTTCATACCTGTCTGCTAGAGAAAGTGTGCGTCGAAGGCTGGTGTATGCAGGAACTCGCGTCCCTTGAGGAGATTGTATGCTTGCATCTCCCGCTCGCTCTCCAAGTCGATGAAGAGGGAGTCGGTCTCGTCGATGGCGCGGCCTCTTGGCGCCTCCTCTTCTTCATGCAGCGGGCTCTCCTCACTTGCGGGGGGGCCTTGGCTAGACTCCCCACGAGAGCGACGGCCTTTCCGGAACATGCCGGAAATCTGACCTCCGATCCCACTCATGGTGAGTGAGCTAGCACGGGATCTTACTTTGTGGTGGAAAATGCAAGAGGTTCTTGCATAATTTTCTTGCACTTGAACTTTGTGGAAAGTATTTGGAGAGTGATGGAGCAAGAGAGTGATGGAGGGAGTGAAAGAATATGAGTGTGAGAGGGGTGAGGAGCTCCATCCGAATTCTCTGGTATTTATAGGCTTGATCGCAGGCGGGGGAGTGTAGCTTGCAACGGATAGTAGCCGTTTGCAAAAGGCCGCGCCGCAGAGCCGTTAGGCAGGGGGCGGTCGACCCTGGGACCGGTCGGTCCCTTGGCGGAGCCGGTTCTGTCCCGTCTTTTTATAGCTCCCTCTAACGACTACCCCCAAGATGTAGCCGGTTACGAATGACTCCCATTCGAAATTTTGCTCCAGATTTTGATTTTCCACAAATTTATTTGAAACTTTTTGGTTTTCAAAAATTATTTTAAAAATAAGATTTGGACATAACACAATCTAAACTTCCCAAGAATGATTTTTATAGAATTTTTTGGAGAAGAGTTTATTTTGGACTAAAAAATAGAATTTTATAAAACTAGAAAGAGGGAAACTCTTTTTAAATGCATGAAATATAAATTATATAAGTATATATATTTATTATTTTATTATTATTATTATAATTTTTTTCAAAAGGATAAGATATAATACCTGAGTGGGGACACCTCCCCCAAGCTTGAAAGATGGTGTGGGCCCCTTCAGATATTTATTTATTTCTTTATATTTATTTATTTTTAGATAACTGCCGTTGACCTTCGGCAATGACTCAACGTTTACGGTCCGTTGACAAGACTCTTCTTCTTTTGTTGCTCTGCAGCTGCATGAACAAAATCGGCAGAAGCCTCGGGTTGCCCCAGGATTTTTCTCGTATTGTTGACAAGGATAGAAGCAGCTATTTGAGCTATTTGGGTTTCTATCATTTTGTTGAAACTTGCTTGATTTTGAATAGAAGAAGACAGAGTTTCAAGCTTTGCATTTATATTTTCAAACATTTTATCGTTGAAGGATAACTTTTTGGTCAGATTTTCATTGATCTTAGCTTGTCCTAACACGAGGTCTTTTAAGGAAGGTTGATTTGAATTGTAATTTGAATTAAAATTATTACCTTGCGGGCGGTGTTGGTTGTTCCACCCGTTATTACCTTGCTGAGGTTGACGAAACCCATTATTGATGTACGAAGCTTCATCTTAGGTTTCGGGGCAGTTGTTCCCTGAGTGGCCAACGTTCCCACAGACTTCACACGTCATGTGTGAGTCCATGGCCTGGACGGTACTCATGGTAGGGTTGGTGGCACGATCGTCCAGCTTCTGCATTAGCATGTCTATTTTTACGGCCAGCAAGTCTGTCTCCTTCACGGTATGCGTGCCTTTTTGTGTTTTTCTTCCTTCTCCCCAACACTGGTTGGCCACCATCTTCTCAATGAGTGCAGTTGCATCCGCGATGGTGAGGGAGAGGAATGCACCTCTAGCTGCGGCATCTTCGTGCCCTTTTGACATGGCCGTGAGGCCTTCATAGAAGTTTTGGAGCACGAGCCAATCTTCCATTCCATGATGAGGACAGGCTCGGATGTATTCCTGAAGCCTTTCCCATGTTTCGGGGATGGACTCTAGCGAAGATTGCTGGAAGTTTGCAATCTTTTCCCTTAGAGCGCTGGTCTTGCTCATGGGGAAGAACTTGGCGAGGAACACCGTGGAACATTTGTCCCACGTGTTAACGGCTTCCTTGTTTTGGTAGAATCATTTCTTCGCTTTCCCCGGGAGGGAGAAAGGAAACAAGCGGAGTCTGATGCTATCCTGTGCGATATTCTTGATGACAATGGTGTCGCACAGCTCAAGGAAGTGTTGAAGGTGAGCATTTGCGTCCTCACTTGGCAAGCCACAGAACTGACTCGCCTGCACCATCGAGATAAGGCCCGTACGGATCTCAAAATTTCCATCTCCCACATTGACAGCAGGCCCAACGGGCACGTTGGCAACAACGGGAGTGGAGTAGTCACAAAGTGTTTTGGCCATAGCGGTAGTGGCGGATGGTGCGAGAGTGACCGGTTCGTCTACCGATGGGGTAGCAGAGGAAGAAGCGGTATGAGACCTTTTCTTCCTTAGGAGTGCTTCCGGATTACTGGTGAAATTGTTCGGCAGAGCAAACCGCTCATACACTATCCTGTTTTCATTCCAATAAAAAGAGGAAGAAAACAGCGAAATTAACCTGTTTAAACTACGTCTACCAATGCTTTATTATGCAATCGATGTTTATGCCAGCTTAGATGTTTTTGCCCTCCCCGGCAAAGGCGCCAGAAATGCTTGTTGGCATTTCTTAACGTCGTTAGAAAAGATAGACTAAAAGTCCATCCCCGGCAACGCCGCCAGAAATGCTTGTTGGCATTTCTTAACGTCGTTACAAAAGATAGACTAAAAGTCCATCCCCGGCAACGGCATCAGAAATGCTTGTTGGCGTTTCTTAGCATCACTACTAAAGATAGACTATGAGTCTGTCCTTAATAATAATACTAGAAACGTAAGTTGACATTCCCAACCACCATTACTTCAGAAAGGTAACCCTTGGCCCTTAATGGCGCCGGCCTAGGTAATACAGTCTGGTAATAGTAGTTAGAAGTGCCGTATTGGCCTTCCTAACCGTCATTACTTACGATATGCAAAACTGTGACACGGCGCCGTGGGGTGCATAAGAATTACAATCCTTAAGTAATGGTACTTAGGTACGCCAATCGATAGCTCAGTAAGAAGTAAGATTACTCTGCAAGCGCACAGAACTATCATTGTAGCATTTCAACCCTATGAGTATTCAAGGGTGTCGTATTTATAATTTCTCGTAGGAGGGCAATATGCATCAAGCGTGGTGTAAACATGATCACTTATTGAGTGCAATGGTAGGCATAGAGTAAACAGAAATTAAACATGATTTCAAAATAGTGGACACACATCTGGGTCAACCTCAAGGATAAAAAGGAAAAATAAAGAATAAAAGAATATAACTAACTGAGCAGGCATTGGTCATATATAATTATGCAAAGAAGCTGCTAGCAACACATCTAATTAGCAAGTCTAGTATCAGGACTAAGTCTGGGGCGATAGGGAGATCCCCGCAGCTGGTCTGCCAGCTGATAGAGACTTTAGGAACTACTACTTGAATATCTGAACGTGGGGGAGTGCTAGGGATGGACAGGGCTGTCACCACCTGCCCACCTACCCCTCTGCCCGTGGGATACCGATATATTCGCTGATCTCCGCATACCTGAGCACCATGCTCACGTACTTGGAAACAACTCCTAACCTCCGCGGACCCCAACCCTTCGGATTGACAGGCTAGGTTAAGAGCAACCAAGAAGCCACGACGAACCATCACCTCATTCCTAGTTCTTCCTCTATTCATACTAATTCGATGAATAATGAAGAACGATGATGAACTAGTCAAGAACATGACACATAAACTATATTCTAGTCTATATAGTATGCTCATAACAAGATCATAACTTTGCTCTAGTTCATATGCATGATCATATAAATAAGATACGAATTTTCTCATGGAAGAAGACCGAATTGTATTCATACCAAGATGATCCTTTTCTTCCAAGGAGACAAGCTCTCCTTGATAGCTCTTGCCTTGCTCACAAACTACTAATATTACTCTAAAGATACAAGTGAGAGGTGTGAGGTAGATGACTCCAAAATAATGTGTGTGTTGAATGAAAGGAGCACCATCTATTTATAGTTGAACTAGGACGGTTTGGCGTCTCTAAACTTGGAAGGAGGTGAAACCGCCTTTGGGAAACCGCCTAGAGAACCGCCACCAAAGACTGGGCCCGGGAGGCTTCACCAGGGGTGCGGCCACACCTGGGGGCGATCAGTCCCCTGGATGTGCCATCTGGCCACCGCCTTCTGGTGGTCGGTTCTTCCCTAGGGCCTGGACCTCTCCTGTGGTTACGATCAGGCCCAGATATGCATCGAAGGTGGGCTTCTTTATTATTCTTGTTTGTGCATTTGCCGAATACGTCTTTGGCTTTTGCGCTTTCTTCATGATGGTTGTGCATTTCCACTTGTTACACCATTATACCTGCAAAACATGAATACTAGGGGTACAAGTGGAACTTGTTAGTAATAAAGGCATATGTGCTAGAATATGATTGTCTTTCTTCTTTTTAGTCTAAGTTGGCAGCATAGAAATGATCCATAAGGACTGCCAACAGACATGTTGCCAATGGCTTTGCCTATAAGGTGAGGTCATTTGCCTATTATGACGTGAATGGATATCGCTTTCACACATCAACCTACGAGTAGAGTCGCCTCAATCGAAAAACCACAAATACCGGAGTTTTTATGGGCGGTCAAGATGGGATCGAGTATTATGGAAGACTTGAAGAAATATATGAGCTCAGCTTTCATGGTTGCAAACCTCTTAAGCCTGTCATATTCAAATGTCATTGGTTTGATCCAGCAGTTACAAGACGGACTTGGGATAGTCTTGGGGTAGTCAAAATTCGATAGGACTCCATCTTACCAGGAGATGATGTCTATGTTGTGGCCCAACAGGCCACACAGGTTTATTATCTCCCATATGTGTGTCAAGACAAAGAGAATCTTAAGGGTTGGGATATTGTGCACAAGGTATCGCCGAACGGTAAACTACCTTTGCTAAATGATGAAGATTACAACTTCAATCCAAACACATATGATGGCGAGTTCTTCCAAGAAGAGGGGCTAGAAGGGAGGCTTGAAATAGACTTAACCGAAGCGATTGGAATGGAAGTAGACAATGAATTGGGTGATGAAGAGGACGCTGGAGATGAGGTGGTAAATGTGAAGGACTTACAAATGCTTGACCGATTGCAGTTAGGCGAGGACAATGTTAACAACATTCCTCATACGGATAGTGTCGATTATTTCGATATTGTTGATAGTGATGATGAGACTTATGATCCAGCTAATCCCGATTCGGAAGATTATTTCTAATACATGTAATACTATGCTATTTTGTAATTATGGTTTATTTCTTTTGCATCTATATAATTATGTTATTTCTAATACAACATTGTTTCTTGTTTTCAATTGCAGGTGACTGAACAAGGATGGTGGGCGGGCGTCAGAGGCGGGTGGCCTCGGTTTACCAAAGATCACAACTTGTAGATGGCACAGAAGATGAGGACTTGCAAATGCCGTCGGCGTCCTCGGGGAGGAGGAGGGGCAGCAACAGCCGCAGGAGGAGGCGGGAGGAGCCGCCACCGCCGCCGCAGGTGAAGGAGCGGGAGGTCGACGAGGACGAGGACGAGGACGAGGAGGCCGACGAGGAGGCAGCGGGTGACACTTCGTCTGAGCAGTCGAGTGTGTACTTGCGAGGTACCGCGAGCCTCCCCAAGCGACCGATACCTCCTCATAGACACCCGAAGCTTGCACCCGATGGGGAAAGGTAAGTAACTTAAGATGCTATCACTACTTCAATTGATATGTTGAAAATCACAGTATAAACTTACATTGTTCCTTAATAACTTGTGCAGGAGTTGGACGGTTGTAGAGTCTGCAGGTTGCCACACACGCTCGCCCGCTGGCATCCTCGGCCTTCTGCTCAAGGCACACTTCCCTGGCTTGGTTCAGTTCGACAGGAAAGAGGAGCCGCCCTACACGTTTTCCCACTACGCTAACGCCCCCGATGCAAGGGATTTGCTTGAAAGGGAATTCCCAAACAAGGCGGAGCGGGTGAAGGCCGAGTTTTGGGTAAGTCTTCCTTGCACTACATTGTTCATTGGACATTTTTTGAAATAATGAATGGATAAGACGCTTGTATATGCAGGATTTCTTCAGACTTCAAGATGGTTGTGAGGACGCGGCGGCTTCGGTGCTAGACAAAGCATGTAAAAAAGGCGTGAAGAACCTGAATTATGAGGCACGCATCCAGGCCGTCATAACATACAACGGGTCGTACCTTGTGATGAAGGTCACGAAGAAAGAAGGAAGAGAGATGATGCTGACCAAGGAAGAGTACATGAAGGTAAATGTAGTCTAACATTAGTAATGATTCATTATGTAGTTCACATTTAATTTATCTCCCACCTTTCAAAATTAGTATAAGTTTGACAGCTTTTTACTTGATGACTTGTAGGTGATTCCAGAATGGTGCTCTGGAGATCCCTGGTGCTGGAAAATGATGGTGGACAAGTGGTGCGACCCCGAGTGGCTTGTCCAGCACAATGCTTGTCGGGAGCGCCGTTTGCAGATGGCAGGTGTATCACACCATCAAGGCGGGCGTAGCCTCAGTGGATATGCGCGAACATGGGTACGAGAATTCCCCATTTGATTATAATGCTCCCTTCTGCATGATTTCTAATTGTCTTGTTGTTTTTCTTGCAGTCGTCGTCGCATGGTGGCCAGCAGTGCTCCTAGTTCATGGCATATGCTATGGCCCACAAGGGCAAGGCGACGTCTGATGTATCCTACAACTCGGAGGACCCGCCCTCGGCGTACACCAACGCAACCGTCCATAGCCGCCTTAGTCAGTACACTGAGAGGGCAAGGGAGGTCCATGGGCAAGACTTTGATCTGAGCACCCAGGACTTTGACGGAGAGATCATCATGAGGGTGGGAGGAGGCAAGAAGCATGGGCGGTACTGGATGGGTGACGGCATCATCGACACGTCCTCTACTCCCTCTCTCCCCCAGATCCGAGCACGGAGCATGAGTGCAAGTCCGGCCATACGCCCTCGGCCAACCACTTCTTCACACCTTGTCAACGAACTATAGGTAATTTCTGTTTTTTTCGTTGCTTGTTGATTTGTACGTACCTTTACATTACTTTAACATTTGGGGTGAAATATTGTAGGCTCAACTGCAAGAAGAGAGAAGGCAGCGGTACGAGACGGAGATGAGGCAGAACCAGAGGATAGAGGAGCTGGTGGGGTTCGTGACCTCTCTTGGTGCCGCTATGGGTCGACCTATACCAGCTAGCCTAATCGCTCCACTTGACCAGCCAACTACTCCGGTGAGTACCAATATATTAGTTACTTTGTTTCAACATGACATAGGGTACACTAGAAAAACATGCAATCTCAAACATGTAATATGGTGTTGGTGGCGGTGGTGGTTGTGGTCTTTGGGTGGTGGTGGTGTTGTTGGTGGCGGTGTATTAATATATATGTGTTTGAAGGCCATCGTGCCATTTGTTTTCTTGCAGGGTTCGGAAACCTCCCTGTGCAGGGGAGGTTCGCCGAAATTTTTAATTGACAGCATTCTTTTTATTTTTTTTGCAGCATCAATCGGCCGCGGCATCGAATCATGTTGGTGGGTCATCGGTTGGAGGGTCGCCGGCATCACAAGTTGCGCCAAATCGGCTCGAAGGGTCACCGGCATCTCAAATGGCACCAAATCTACACGGAGGGTCTCCGGCATTCAAATCTCGGGCCTCCTCACCACCTACAATTGCCATCAGCGGGTTGTTGTAACCTATGGTTAAGATATTTGGTTGTAGACGTGTTAACTTGTGAACTTGTGGCATATTTGGACTTTTGGTTTTGAGCATGTCATATATGTGAACTTGTGATGCCGGCTGTATTTGAACTTGTGAGCTTGTTGTGAATGTGATTGTGGCGCATTTGAACTTGTGAGTTTGTTGTGAATGTGATTTATAACTTCTGTGATATATATTCTGTAATATTATATTTGTGTATTGTCAAAAATGAAACAATAAGGAAAAACACAAATTCTGGTCGCTTTGCCGCAATGTGAAGGCACGTAGCTTGTCTGGATACAAGGTTTGCCGAGTGTCGGGACTCGGCAAACCTTGCAATGTTTGCCGAGTGTCAGCAGCTCCCTGACACTCGGCAAACTGGCCGTTACCATTTGAACCGTTGCCGTCTAGCTTTGCCGTGTGCCGCATTTGACACTCGGCAAAACGTTTGCCGAGTGCCCGACATTTGACACTCGGTAAACCCAGCTTTGCCGTGTGATTTTTTGCCGAGTGCGACGGCAAACCGTTTGCCTAGTGTTTTTGACGCTTTGCCGAGTGTGTCAGACACTCTGCAAACCGCTAATTTCTAGTAGTGACTGGGCATACAACATGCACGTCCTGAAACCTTCGAAAAAGGAAGCCCATGTCATACATGTAGGTAATGATGTTCATAGTCAAATCTATGTGAGCAGACCAAACGAATCAAGGTCTATAATAACGTTCGCAACGGAGATGAAGCGTCTAAAGCGCGTACAGTGTGATTACCATGCCCATCAGGCTTGCTATAGATAGCATTATCGGCCTGAAAGTTCATGAGGATCCCGGGTACGGTTTCCTGATACAGATGGTGATTGTCGTGGGCCTTATGTAACTGATGTAACGAACGCATACTGTGAGGAGTACGTATGCAACACTTCCTCACCTGAAGTTGTATCGTCCCCAAAGAAAACTGCAGTCAAGAAGCTATCTACCATTCTCTGAAGAATTGAAGGACAAGGTATCCATCAGCTTATGGTATGAACTGCAACATGCTACGATGTTGGTATTGTAACGCTTATATTTCCAGGTGTGTGATAGTTAAAATAAAGAAAATGATGTAACTGAATATGAATTGAAATAGAAAAAAAAGTAAAGCAACAAAATAATCCTTCTGTGGCTTTATCATTATGTATATGCATGTATATTAGCATGCCATCACACCACCACCTCTAACCTATCTCGGGAGCACTGTACCTTCATAACCGCTGCTAAAAATCCATTTTTAGGGACGTTTCCGTTAACAAATCCGCCCCTAGAAATAAGTGATTTTCAAGGCGGTTCTCTTAAGCTGCTAAAAATCAATTTTCGAGGGTGGTTTCTTTAAGAAATCCGCCTCTAAAATGAGTGATTTTTAGAGACGGTTTTCTTAAGTCAATCGCCTCGGATAATCGATTTTAGATGTGGTCCACTAAGCCAACCGCCCTTAAAAATAGCTGCAACACAAATAAATTCATATCCTTTTTAATTAAAGTCAGATGGAGACAAACTTTATATCAATGTTGTACAGCTCGATGAGTTCTAATACTTTGTAGTTGATTAAATTTTTGTTTGAGACCATTTAGGGTTCCAAATATATAAATTAAGTATTAGATTTTGAATTTCAATTTTTTAAAATTTTCAAACGACCATGGATAGAGAAACATTCTGTATCAAAGTTGTAGTGCTTGATGAGATCTAAAACTCTGTACTTGAAGGTTTTCTCATTTAAGGTTATTTATGAGTTATAAATTGTTGCTAATAAGATTAATTATTAGTACAAAGTACACATCTTGTTAGAACTAGACACAAGTGAATATGTGCGGTGGTAGAGGAGGTATCACATGAGAGAGAGATTGTGGGGTTTGAATCTGGGCATCAGCACTTTAAAAAATATATCGTGCGAGATATGTCTAGTCCTTAGCTTTCCCTGGCTACATTGAAAATAATTTTTTTTATTTTCATTATACTCTAAATGATTTTTTTAAAAAAATTTGAAAATTATTTTTAGATATGGTTGAATTAAGTCAACCGTCTATGAAAATATACTTTTAGAGGCAATTTTGAAACCGTCACTGAGAATCACTCATTTTTAAAATCGTTGGCAAAATAGTGATTTTCAAAACTATTTCTAAAGATCATTTGTGACCGCCTCTAAAAAGCTTCTTTATAGTAGTGTCAACTACTGTAAATGCCATAAAAGGTTATACAGAAAATCCTTCTACACCGAGTATGTTTTGTGTCACGACCCGATTATGACTCATTCATATCATCATCATCATCATCATCATCATCATGAGCATCATTTGCATCCTAAATTTAAGTTTCAAAAATGTAACACCCTAGGTGTTAAGCACCAAATAAATTTGTGCATTTCATGTGTAGGGTCATTATTAAAGATACATTTGAAATGTTTAAAAGATGCATGGAAAAATAACTTAAGTACAGTTATTTAATAACCTCATTCAAAGTAGAAATTTGAAAACCTAATTTGAAAACTACTTGGAATTTTCAAATGAGTTCAAAAACAAGGTTATAGCTCTCCTAAAATGGAGCAAATTTCATATTAAGTGATTTTCATGTTACTAAATAAAATATCAAGCCAAACCCTAATTTGTGTTTAAATATTTAAATACAAAATTTTATTTTGAAAACTATTGAGAATTGTAAGAAAGTCTTTAAATGAAAGTTATAGATCTCATTAAGTAGAGAAAACTTTTATGTTGGAGATTCGAAGTTTTTATGAAAACTTTTGAATTCAAACCTAGGTTTTTTAATCTTTCTTTTATCCCCAATTCAATATTTCGAAAAACTAAGCTGAATTTGAAAATGCTTCAAAAAAGCAAAGTTGTTTATCTTGGAATTTTGAACAACTTTTATTTTGGGCATTTGTCGATGGAATATTGTCAGCAATCTACCGAGGGGTATACCCACTCTAGTAGATGAATCGGTGGGGTGCGTTTGAGACGATGTTGGTATTTCTTAGCACCATCGCATGAAATAGACTTTCGATCTATTACCAGCAATGCCACTAAGGAATGCCTATTGGCATTCCATAGCACCACTGCTAGGATTGGGACATCCTAGCAAACAATTACAGATATTATGCACAAGCGTATGGACTTATCATTTTAGCATTTCACCTAAAAGTATTATCAGGATATCGTTATATATCTTTTCCCAAGGGAAGACAATGGTAATAAGAAGCTAGCCTAAATATGCATCAATACCTTTATGTATACATAATAGATATACTCTAATGCAGGGGTTAACGGTGACTTGCACACACTCTTGAAGCTACCTCTAAGGAATAAAGTAAAAGAAAGAATAAAAGAATAATCCTAATGAGCATGCTGTTGTTCTAATATAGCCATGCAATGAATAGTTAATCATAGGAGTTACAAGACTAAGACTAAGACTTGGCTAAGATGGATGGGGAGGTCCCCGGGCCTGGTCTACTAGGCCATAGAGATTTTATGAACTTCTACACGAATACCCGAACGTGAGGGACTACGAGGGACGGATAGGGCTGTCATCACCTGCCGTCTACCCCTTAACCATGGAGCACCATGATATCCGCAGGCTCTGGTGCCCCTGAGCCCCACGCTCATGCACAAGTAAACTATCTAAACTTCCCTAGGACTCCAACCCTACGTCCTACTCAAGTAAATCATATGATCAATGAAGAACAAACATGAACATGTTATGAACATTTCATATGAACTATGTGCTAGTTCATATAAGATGAAAAATAACAAGAACATGAGTATACTCTAAATCATATGCAAAGCTATACGAACAATATGAGAACTTGACTAAGGAAGAAGGCATTATGGATTCTCACCAAGTATCCCCTCCTCCTTAGAGACAAACTCTCCAGGTAGTTCAAGCCTTGCTATACTACTTCTACTAGCTACTACTAAGACCTATGAGAGGGTAGAGAGGATTAGCTCAAGTGTGGTGTGTGTGTGGCATGAAAGCCTCCCCCTCTTCTTATACTAGTGTGGTGGTTGGTATGGGGGGATATTCCCGGCTACATTCCCCAACCGACCTCCCCTATTCAATACCAAACAGCCCTGACAAGTGAGGCTAGAGAGGCGGCAGTGAAGGCGCGGCCGCGCCCCCTGTTGCTGGCCACCGCCTTCCTCTGGTGGGCTTCTGGCTTGGGCTGGAGAGGTGTGGCGCCGTGGTTGATGTGTTGTTTTATGCTTTCTAGAATGGCGCCCTTTTGACTCGAATCCCTTGTAAATGGCCTTGGTTCCTGAAAAGTATAGATTCTACCATTACAAGTGGAAATCAGTCAATAATAAATGTATACTAGAATAGGAAGCGCCCTCACGGGCACCCTACTAATATCCCATCAAAAAGAATTGTGAAGAATTAATGTAAAACACATATAGCTATATATATAGTAATAACATTATAACACTCGGTGTATTGTCTTTGTATACCATATATGGTTTCTATCTATCCATATAGATAACATGTTAACACCAGAATTCAATATTACGTCTCAACTGTTTAAAATACTAGTGCAAATCCATCCAAAGCACTAAAGTAGTTCATAATATGGGAAACAGCTCATAGTTTCTAGCCATGTTCATGTTCACCTAGATATCTAATGGACCATTTAGCCGGATGTTTCTCCTTCGCGAAATGCTTAGGTGATTGCACATATACAAAAGAGTTCCCTATGTAGCTCCTGTCTGCTTACATGTTAGTGTGTTTCACCACAGAAGTTAAGCTATAGAGGCCCATCAATTGAAGGGATCATTGCATCAGTGGTCAGAAGATCATGTCAATTGGCTCTTGATTTGAGGCTGAAGCCTGTGATAAAGGAAAGTATCAGCTGATTAGAACAATACATAGAAGAGTATCAAGAGGAAATTTAAAAACTACAAATCAATTCACTATAAAAGGTAAAATCAAACAAAAATTTGGTTCTGAACTAATATAACTAAAGGCCACTATCATCATATTTTGACCAACCATGGCCTTTTGTCTTTTCAGTTCCCACAGAAAAAAAAACTGATTAGCAACCATGATCATAGGCCATCCATCAATTTGGCCTTTTAGGTCCTAGCTAGGGTAATGACAACTATTACAGATGTATGTGGAGGAGAAGCTAGCATGCATTTGATTGAAGTAAAAAACAACAAAAAAAAATGACACTATGGAATCGTGATTGGATTGCTTGTCTCTTGATATGAATAACCAGTACAAGAAAGTCCACCGAACATCTTCGGTGTGCTACAAAAGGTTCAAAGCGATTGAGCCGAGATTGAGAATGAGGCCCACAACTGTCTGTCACCATCAGATCTAGGTACTTATTATCACAGATGCGAAGATGAAATTGACTCTAGCACTGATGTGTTGAGCTAAAATAGGCCACCTATCTATCACAATTTAAAGTCTCATGCAGATAGCAAAGCAAGGCATGCCAATGAAGCACACAGTTTTTTCCCAGTAAATATCGGATAACTGTATAGTATACAATTTGAAAATTGACATGCATCTGCATGTATACCTGCATTACAGAAAATAGTATGACAATCTCCACAACAAAATTATGCAGATCCCATGTTGGGATATAGTTTTAGGTAACCATCTGATGGTTCTTACTGATGGTAGTTTTAGGTAACCATCTGATGGCACTTACTGATGGTTCTTACTAATGGTAAACCAACTATAGTTCAATGCTATTCAGACAGTGCTGTAACTAAAGAGTCATGATGAGCTAACTTGGTATCAGATCCCTCAATATGTCCATTCATAAAATATTTGTAGAAATATAGGCCAATTACTGCACAAATAAGATAATACAAGAATTAACAATTGATTCCAGCACAAGAAGTAGCTAAATGATGGCAGGTCAAAATATTTTTCAATCAAATCCCTCCATTTAATATTTTCTTTAGCAAAAGATATGTTGGAAAAAATAGCAATTTAGTGATGCATAAATTAATTCTGATAATACGAAAAAGACCGACAACATGTATTATAGATATGTGATTTAACATTAGCATTACGATCTGAGGCAAAGCCACGCCATCTAGTGCTAATAACAGAAGACAAGAAAAACGAACAACAAAGAAAGAATAGACATCCTTACAGTGGGGATGTCGGAGCATAGATGAAGATGAAGCAGACCGTCGATGAAGATCCGGATCAACAGCGTGGATGGAAGAAGACGTCCAACGAGCAGTCGCGATGGCACTTCCCAAAAACCTGATACGCCCCCTACCCCATGCAGGGACACGAGAGGACGTCGGCTTCGGAGCCTGCTCTTCCAACGTCGATGGCACGTCAGCGGTGGGATGGGGAAGACGTACGAGGAAGAGATGAATTCTCGTGTACTAAGGATGTACATGTTGGTGAAATCCCCAAAATACCCCTCTAGCTCATAGTTGACTAGAAAGCCCCCCTAAACCTATTTTGTTTGACCAAACAAGAAAGTCAACTTAGAGACTTTGCATTTTAGAGCACCCTTAATCAAAGTTATGTAGAATTTTATAAGCAACAAACTTTATTTTTGGGTCAACTCATGAAAATGGGTGTAAGGTGGTCAAAATTGTGAAATTGTGCAGATTTGGGACTGTTTTGGAGTTGCTGAAATTTTGCTAAGTGTTAGCTTTTTTACAGTTTCATTGTACCTGTGTTCCTCGATCCATATCTTTCAAACCAAGTCGAATCAGTTCAAAGTGTTCTAATACCAAATGATCTACTCATGTAGCTCTTTGATCCATATTAGTGAAGTTTTCGCTGAAACGCCCTAAATCGTGAGTTGTGGCTCGATCAAAAATCAAGTTTCAGTGGGTTTTCAGAAACTGAATCGAAGTCGATTTAGTTAAACCGGTCAGCGTCGCCGATGTGGCCGCCGCAACAAAACGCCGCTAGGTGGCGCCGTACGCCGTCGTTGCCCTCGGTCGGCCCGCAAAAACCGAAGGCAACACGCCATTCTGTCGCCTGGCCACTCCACTCGCTCTCTCTCTCTCTCACTCTCGCCTCTCTACTCTCCGTTTTCCTCTCCGCCATCGCCACCGCCGCTGAGCCAGCTCCGCGGTGAAATCCGCCGCCACCGCACCGTCTCCGACCGCTCCACCTCCACCATAGCTTCGTCTTTCTCGGCTCTACCTCCTCGACCTACTCTCAACGTCTGAGATAGAGAGGTAAAGCTTCTAGGGTTCGTCGCTGCCGCGCCATTGCCGGAGCGCCGCCGAGCTCTCTGTTCGTAGCGACGAGCGCAATGCCGTAGCCACTTGCTTCCGTTCTTGTTTGTCTTGGCGTCTCCGTTAGCTGTAGATCTAGTCTAGAGAGTTGGCTGGGCCGTTCGCCCCCTAAGTTCGCCGGAACCCGAGCTCGCCGAGGTTCCGCTCGCCACCGTGTCGCCATAGACATGCGATTAGCATGTTCTCGTGCACTATAGTTCGATTAGTCGTGCACAAAGAACCGTTAGGGTTCTAGGGTCGTGGAACGAAGCTCAGTTTCGCCGGTAACGGCCGGAATCGGCCGGCGCGACTTCGCCGGACCTCCGCCGTCCGCCATTGCCACCGACGAGCCAGCTCCAGTGCGGGTTAGGTCTCGAAAGTCAGTTATTCGGGTTCGCCTCGTTCCCGTGAATACGTTGGTACCCTCGGTGTCGCCGGTGACCTCGCTGCCGGCGAGATAGGGCCGGTCAGTGCTAGCGCCGCTGCTCTCTCTCTCTCTGACGCGTGGGACTCGTTTAACCGGGGAGCCCACCGGTCAGTCGCTCTGGTGCTCTTCTGGTGCACTGGGCCGGGTGTGTGTAGCGTTTTGAACCGAGTTCGTTTTAAAGGATTTAAGAAAATGAATTTTCAGAAAATTGGTAAAAGCTTCCAAAAATCATATCTGGAGGTAGAAGTGTCCAAATGAGGTGAACCAAATTTTGTTGGGTTTGTATTTCTGAGCTCTACACAGGAAAAATATGAAATATGACTTTGTGGTAACTTTTATGTGCAGTTATAATTAATTTGTTATATGCTTGTAAACTTGATAAATGCATAACTAATTATAAGAATATGCTAAAAATGTGATTCCACTTGCATTAATCTTGTTTAGAGTAGTAGGATCTGGGAAAAATATGTTTGCTGGTTGGTTACTGTTATTTATATGATGTCATGTGTAACATGCCTTTCATGCTATCTTTTTGATAAATTCACCATGCTTAGTGTAGATAAGTTATGGTTATGAATATTTTTCTTGAGCCTTGTTTTATGATAAATAAGCTAAGAAAAATGAGAAATCTGTTGTTTGATACTTTTCACTGTAGTAAGTATTTTCTTTTGCTTAAATGGCTGTCTGCTTGTCATTTTTGTGTAGCATGTTATATGTGTCCAAATGATCTGAAATTTTGGTAGTACCCTAATAAGGGAGTGTGTTATCTACTGTAATTTTTCTAGAATTTTCTGGGTACAACACATGTAAGGTCCAGTTATAAGCTAGGGTTTAATTAATTGTTTTTAATTGAGTAATAATTGGTTCGGAGATGTTTTCATGCATTTCTGTGATGCTCTAGCTTGGTAACCTTGCTAGACACTTTGGGGTTGATCTTGTTCATGTGTAGGTCAGATAGGTCAAATGTCTTTGCTTATATGCTTTATTCGTGGTTATTAGTTAAAAGGTGGATGTGGTAGGGAAGTTTGATTCAAATCAATTGTTAGTGCAGGATGTAGACCTCTTACACAAGACGAGAAATTGTTCTATAGCTTGTTTAAGAAGTGTGAGTATGTGTTGTTGTTTAGAGAAGAAATATGCTCATACTCAGTAAATGTTTGATAAATTATTTGGATGCTTACATGTTGTCTAATGCATCTCATGGCTCAAGTTGTGCATCTCTATATTGCATTCTCAATTCTCATATATGCATATCATGCATACATGATCGCCGGGAGGAGTTACACTCCTGCAATTCGATCCGCCGGAGGAAAGAGTGCCCCCGGAGATTGAGGTGCCAGAAGCCCTCGAGGCCGAGGAGGAAACTGAACTGCCTGAGTGCACTGACCATCAGCCATCTAACTTTGTGAAAGGCAAGCCCCGGAGCATCCCTAAGCCTCCACCTATCTCTTTTATATAAATGCACCGGTCTTTCTTAAATCGTATGATTGTGCACTTAAGTATAGGAGTTGAATTGATACCGTTGCTGCATTCTACTATCCTGGTACTATTACTAGACAAGGGATGGGTTCGATCTTATGCTTAGCCATGCTTAGACCGGTAGAAGTCGAGGGATTTCCTGTCCTTCGCGAGCATAGGTGGTGACTAATGATGATGGGGATAGATTCCACATGGTTGACTATATGTGCCACCATGCCACAATGATAATGAGAGAATCAAGGCTAGGTAGCGGGGAGCCGCATGACATGGTTGAGGTCATGCTGTCTTCGGTGCTGCTGCGGCCGACTAGGACTCAGGCCACCAGACATTAGTTGAGATTGAAGGATGTCATCACATAGCTGGCCAAATAAGTCGTTCTGACTGCGAAGCCGAGTAGTTCCTTCTGAGCCGAGAATTGGTGTGACATGGATAGATATATTCTGGAGGTAGGAAGGATGTGCGGAGACACCATTTTACCATAGTCAGGTCAGGGACCTGCACTTCCTGTGAGTGGGTTTGTCTCCGAGAATATGGCCCCCGCCAAGCTCGCGATATAATATGACTTAGAAAGATCTAAGAGTGACCCAAGAAACCACTGATCAGGCTGACAGGGTTTGTGATTGGCATAGTTGCCAGCTGGTACAATCGATTCGAATCGCCATCTCTCCTGGTTAGTGAGAAACTGAACTGATCTTCTGGTGAGGTAGAGGCTAACAACTTGAACATATTGATTATGGTGAGATGAGGTTGATATCTGTGGATATCGGAAATCATATGGTTGTATTGTTTGCTATAATATCAAGTGATTGTTTAGTATAGCTGCAAACCTTAGCTTAATAGCTAAACTAAAATCGAAGCTAAACCATATCTAAAATTTATAAGTTGAGGAACTACTGTAGTAATGCTTTTTATGCAAAATATTGCTATCCACTGAGCTCCACCAAATAAGCCTTCATATCCTTAAGAGTCTTTTTATTTACTTCCTGTCGGGTAAGTCTAGCTGAGTACAATTGAGTACTCAGGGTTTTATTCCCATTGTTGCAGAAGATGTAGTCAACTATGCTTATTGTAAGAACTGCTTCACCCCTGTGGGTGAAGAAGATTAGACCTAGGGCAAGGTCGTTATCCATCTTTACCTTTTGTAAGATGCTGTGACACGGTCAGCTGGTGGTGCTCGTATGTGAACTATATTGTTTCAAAACTATGTTGACTTCCGCTACTGTTACATTTATGTAAAAGACTATGTTCTACTCTGATGTTTTAATTCGGTTGTAAACTTATGTATCATTTTATGGGTTGTTGCTGAATTTGTATGATCTTTGGGGTATGTTCTATTTAAAATGTTAGAAATCCTTCGAGATTTCTGGACTACCGGGTTTATATTGGCTCAAGTGTGACTTGATTGCTACTAAATTGGCGATCATCGTACTTGTGCTCGTATAAATTGGTCGGTTCTGTGATAGCTGGTACCAGAGCATAATTCAGCATACACCATCACTTGACTATTTGAAAACAAAAATGGTTTTGGAGTTTTGAAAATTATTTGACAATTATTAGTTGGGTGTAGGTCATTTAGACCGAGTGTTTGCAAAAATTATGAGTACCAATGACCAAGTACTATAGCCCTATATATGTATATGTGGTAATTAGGTGGCTTATGTAAGTACTAACTGGGGAATTGCATCATGTTTCCATTTGCGGTTCATTTGGTTTTATTGCGCGGATATATGTGACATTGCGGCTTCTTATTGCTTCTTGGGCTGATGATTTATACCGGCCACTTCGCATGAGGTAAGGTGAGATGTGAGTGTACGATCGAACAATCGTCAATCTATGGGGAGTGCTTATGGTTACTGAAGTGAGTACATGTGGTTCATATGTGTACTTATGGAAATATTGGGGAGTAATTACTTTCGGGGTCGCATGTGCTCATGGGAGCATTTTTGGCAAAAAGTGCTTCTTATTGCCATGCATACATTGGGGAATGGGTTGGAATGAATCTTCTGCAGGTACACTAACCACGCAAAATGTGTAGTACGACCAGTTACGTATATGAGAGCACGTGGTATGCCACCGACTATAACGTTAGTTAATTAAATGATAATGTGTGAAGTCGTTGGCACGTGCATGCATCATGATCATGAAATTATTTTAAAATTTCTATATTATTCCCTTCCCTGTAATAAATTGGTGTATCCTGTCTTATTCTAATGCTACAGGATATTGCATTGTACCAGATGGCAGCTGAAGGTGCGCCGCAGAGTGGTCAGTTTCTGGAGCAGTTTGGCACACCCACTGTGCTGTGGAGGTTGTTGGAGTCAGTGGGGTATCCAGAGCCACCACTGTATTTCTGGAAGCCAGCAGAGACCATGGTGCAGCCTTGGTTTGATGTTTGGGTGGCAATTCCTGCTCTTGAAGGGGATTGGTCTTTGCCCGAGCTCAAAGTCGAGGTAGACATGAAGAGGCCATGGGGTGGTGCCTAGTTTGCAGCCTTCGAGATGTTGATGGAGATTTGCACCAGGTTTAACAAGAGGGCTGATTTGGGGCCAGCCAATGTGTTCCCAAGGGCAGATGCTTCATAGGATGAGTGGGCTCAGTCTAGCCAAACTTCTTTGGTGCGAGGCAGAGATGAGCATGCTCATAGCACTGGGGCTCCTATGAGTGCTATGTTTGCTATCCTGAAGATGCACTTTGCCACTAGGGATGGTTGGATGCCGTGTATTAACGCCCTGCATGATGCTGTTGAGAAGAGGCTGGAAGCGGAAGAGTTTGCACGCATTCCTCGTCGCAGTGCAGACGATCAGATGGTAGCTCTTACCGCCTGTTGCAATGAGTTGCTACGATGCACTGGTGCTTTGATGGCAGTTGATCGCCGTGTTACTGAGCTTGAGAGGCAGAATGCGGACCTTCGTCATTAGCTTGGTAATCGCAATATGAACCTGGCACGTCAGTGAGATGACTTTTTGCGCGAGTTGCGTGCGAGTCAGCAGCAGGTCTGGGAGCTACAGCAGGATGTTCATCGTCTGAACAACCGTGTTGATCCATCTCACCATCTAGGTGCAGCAGAGATCGGTCCTGAGATCTTCGTAGCAGCTGATGATGGTGAGGAAAGTTCGGAAGAAGAAGAAGAAGACCCTGAGGAGATAGTGCCTATTGACGAGAGTAATGACTTTGGTGGGAACGTGTCCGGTATGGACAGTGACCACGATGAGTAGCTCTTTCTAGTGCACTTGCCATGTTGGCACTATTTTGTAATGAAATACTTTGATGTACCCTAAATGGTTGGGTTGGACTTGTAATGTTTAAACCTTGTATGTTCAAGGCTTGAACCATCAGACTTCTAATTAAGTAATGATCGTCGTGCGGTTCGCGAAGAATTTTTCTTTGTTGCGCCTTGTTATTGTGTGGTTGTGAGATGGTTATTGAATTATTGTGCCATTTGTATGTTATCAAAAATAATCATTGATATCCTCTGGGCATGATTTTTCGGTTATCGTTTGCATGACTAACACTCAACAATGGATGTTGTGTTTACTGCAGATGGCGCCTCAAACCCGCCATCATGGGTCGGGTAGTGGTGGAGGAAATGAGCGCGAGGATGAAGAGTTACCGCCGCCTCCACCACGCATGCAAGAGCAGATGTTTGCTCAGTTCTTGGATACTCAGCAGGACTATTCTGCAGCAGATGGTTGCCAACAACAACAATAACAACAATCGCAACTGAGGTGGGCGTCGTGGATATGATGAAGGCCAATACAGTGATTACAAGGACTTCTTGGACACCAAGCCACCAGTGTTCAAGTAGGCTGTTGAACCATTGGAGGCAGATGAGTGGTTGAACACGATCGAGCAGTCGTTCTCAGTGCTGAGGTTGACCGAAACCATGAAGGCTAGCTTTGCTGCTCTCTTGCTGCAAGGACCCGCAGGGATATGGTGGGCAAATCGCAAGACCGCCTATCCTGTGGTTGCTGATATCACCTGGGAGCAGTTTACTAAGGATTTCAGGGGTCATTTCATTCTAGCTGGGTTGATCAAGATGAAGGTTAATGAGTTCATGCAGCTTACCCAAGGTACCAAGACCCTTACTCAGTACCATCATGCTTTCAACAATCTGTCAAGGTATGCTCCTTGGACAGTGAACACCAATGAAAAGAAGATTGAAACTTTCAAGAGAGGCCTTAGCACCAAACTCATGAAGACTTTGGCTAACAATACTCGTACAACTTTCAATGAGTTTCTCAGAGAAACAAAACAATCTGCACACTGCTTTCAAGGGAGGCAAGAGGCCTTTGGAAGGAGGTTCTTCTCAGCCAAGGGCTCCAGCAGCAGGTCGTGTTATGGCAAATCGCCCTGCTTATCGTACGGCTGTTCCTGGAGCAAAGTTCAGACTCCTCCAAAGAAGTAGCCAGCACCACAACGCTACAAGAGGGGTTTCACTGTACCTTTGAACAAGAACAATGCTCCTCCAGGCAATACTGTTCGGGTAAAAACCAACCAGGGGTTGGGGCCGTGTTTTAATTGTGGTCAACAGGGGCATCTCGCTCGCTATTGTCCTCAACCAAGGCAGGGCCATGTGCACCACACTGCAGCTGAAGAAATTCCTGAAGGTGAACCAGTCACTGCGGGTATG
The DNA here is from genome assembly GCA_038502445.1 of Eremochloa ophiuroides. Taxonomy (NCBI): domain Eukaryota; kingdom Viridiplantae; phylum Streptophyta; class Magnoliopsida; order Poales; family Poaceae; genus Eremochloa; species Eremochloa ophiuroides. The sequence goes on from JAHLJS010000002.1 coordinate 55,206,965, forward strand.
TTTTCTGTAAATCAACATCCTGCTATTGTATTGTTTGACTCAGGATCATCACATTTTTTTGTGAGTCAAGCATTTGCACAAAAGCATGCATTTCCAATTGTTGAATTGAACTGTAGTTTCCGGATACCTTCAGCTGGGGCTAAAATTTGTACTCATCAGTGTGTCGAAAGTGTGGCCATTGAGATTGGTGGCAGGGTATTTGTCAGCAGTCTCATTGTGTTACCTGGGTTAGGGCTGGATGTTATTCTGGGGGTGTGTTGGATGAAACAGTGGGATGTGGTTATAAATATTCCCAACCGGATGTTGACATTAAGGGAACCACAGGGTGAAGGCACCTTTCAGATTTATTTGCCTCGTAGGGGAGATCTTTTTAGTCTCTGTTTTGCGTTGGGGCTACAACACTTCATGATATCCCTGTAGTGTGTGAATTTCCTGATGTCTTTCCGGACGATCTTCCTGGACTTCCTTCTGACCGGGATGTGGAGTTTGCGATAGAAATTATTCCCGGAACAGGACCTATCTCTCGGAGGCCATACAGAATGCCACCACATGAGTTAGCTGAGCTTAAGAAGCAACTCCAGGAGTTATTGGACAAGGGGTTCATTCGCCCTAGTTCTTCTCCGTGGGGCTATCCTGCTATCTTTGTGAAGAAGAAAGATGAAACATTGCGTATGTGTGTGGACTACATGCCACTTAATGCTGTGACGATTAAGAACAAGTATCCTTTACCTCGTATTGATATCTTGTTTGATCAATTGTCCAAGGCTAAGGTTTTCTCCAAGATTGATCTGAGATCTGGGTATCATCAAATTGAGATTAGGCCACAAGATATTCCCAAGACGGCTTTCTCCACTCGGTATGGACTGTACGAGTATTTGGTTATGTCTTTTGGGTTGACCAATGCTCCTGCACATTTCATGTACTTAATGAATTCAGTTTTCATGCCGGAGTTGGATAAGTTTGTGGTAGTCTTTATTGATGACATTCTGATTTATTCTGAAAACATGGAGGATCATGTTGAACATTTGAGGATAGTTTTGACTAGACTCAGAGAGCATAAACTATATGCTAAGTTTAGCAAGTGTGAGTTTTGGCTAACCAAAGTACCTTTTCTGGGCCATATCTTCTCTGCTGAGGGTATTTCTGTGGATCCCTCGAAGGTGCAGTAGGTGTTGGAATGGAAACCGCCCAACAATGTGTCAGAGGTTCATAGTTTCTTGGGGCTAGCTGGGTATTATTATCGTTTCATTCAAGATTTCTCCAAGATAGCTCAACCTATGACCAAATTGTTGCATAGAGATACCAAGTTTGTTTGGAGTGAGGAGTGTGAAGCAGCTTTTCGCACCTTGCGAACGTTGCTGATCACTGCTCCAGTTCTTGCACAACCTGATATTGAGAAGCCTTTTGATGTGTACTGTGATGCCTGTGGCACTGGGTTAGGTTGTGTGCTCATGCAAGAAGGCCGAGTCATTGCTTATGCCTCGCGTCAATTGAGAAAACACGAGCAAAATTATCCTACCCATGATTTGGAGCTTGCTGCAGTAGTACACGCACTGAAGATTTGGCGTCACTACTTGATGGGCCATAAATGTCATATCTATTCTGATCACAAGAGTCTTAAGTACATTTTTACTCAACCTGAGTTGAACATGAGGCAAAGAAGGTGGTTGGAGTTGATCAAAGATTATGATTTGGAGGTACATTACCATCCGGGCAAGGCTAATGTAGTTGCTGATGCTTTGAGTCGAAAGTCTCATTGCAATGCATTGCAGCTGTTGCTAGCGGACGGGTTTAATCTTATGCATCCAGTGGTATTGAATAATATTACTCTCAGTTGTACTTTGGAAAGTAGAATTATTGAAGGCCAGAAAACAGATCCGGGTATATATCACATCAAGAGAAAGATGCAAGAGCAAGAAACACTTCACTTCCGGGTAGATGAAAATGGTATATTATGGTTCAAAGACCGATTAGTAGTACCAAAAGATCATGAGCTGAGGAATCAGATTATGGATGAGGCTCATCTTTCCAAGTTATCTATTCATCCTGGTAGCAGTAAAATGTATCAAGACTTGAAGCCTAGATTTTGGTGGACAAAAATGAAGAAAGAAATTGCAGCTTATGTGGCTAGGTGTGATACCTGCTGTCGTGTGAAAGCTATTCACCTTAAGCCATCCGGTTTATTACAACCTTTGCCAGTTCCTGGCTGGAAGTGGGATGAGATAACCTTGGACTTCATAACGGGCTTACCCTTAATGCAAAAAGGCCATGATTCTATTGGGGTGATTGTAGATCAACTGACTAAGATTGCACATTTCTTACCAGTTCGAACTACGGATCGTCCTCATCAGCTGGCACAGCTCTACTTTGCTCAGATACTTCGGTTACAAGGTGTGCCGAGGACGATAGTTTTTGACAAAGGCCCGCAATTTATTGCACGCTTCTAGGAGCATCCACACAAGTGTTTGGGAACCAATTTGGTTCGCAGTTCAGCTTATCATCCTCAGACTTCGGGTCAGACTGAAAGAGTAAACCAGATATTGGAAGATATGTTGAGAGCCTATGTCATTTCGTCCAAAGGTTCGTGGGAAGAATGGTTACCATTAGCAGAGTTCTCATACAACAATAGCTATCAAGAGAGTATTTAGATGGCTCCTTTTGAAGCTTTGTATGGGCGCAAATGTAGAACTCTCTTAACTAGGTTGAACCAAGAGAAAGGAGGTACTACGGCATTGACTTTGTGAAAGAGGCCAAAGAACGAGTGCATACCATTCAGCAACATCTCAAAGCCGCACAAACTCGCCAAAAGAGTTATGCGGACAAGCGTCGAAGACCGTTGGAGTTTCAAGTTGGTGACTATGTGTACTTGAAGGTGTCACCCATGAAGGGCATACAACGTTTTGGAGTGAAACAAAAGTTAGCACCAAGGTTTATGGGTCCTTTTCAAATTCTGGAAAGAAGTGGGAAATTAGCATACAAGTTACGGTTGCCACCACACATGTCCACTATTTTCAATGTCTTTCATGTATCGCAACTCAAGAAATGTTTACGAGTACTGGAAGAACAAGTGGATCTTGGTGATATCAAGTTGAAATCAGATTTGACATATGAAGAGAAGCCTATACAAGTGGTAGATTACAAGGAAAGAGTCACTCGTAGCCGAGTGGTCAAGTTCTACAAGGTGGTTTGGAATAACCAAAGTGACTGGGATGCGACTTGGGAAAGCGAAGATTATCTCAAGGAAGTTTATCCTTCTTTCTATAAATAATGGTAATTAACTCTAATCTCGGGGACGAGGTTCTTTTAAGGGGGAAGGGCTGTAACACCCTAGTGTTAGTTACTATTTTCACATTTGCATTTGCATGCCACAAAGCATTGATCATGTCATTTCATGCATCATCACCCTTTTGAATTGAATTAAATCCCTTTATATGCTATATGTTTGTTTATATGCTTCTACAAGCAATGTAACACCCTAGTGTTAGTTACTATTTTTACACTTTCATTTGCAAGATATCAAGCATTGAGCATGTCATTTCATGCATCATCACCATTTGATTTGAATTGCATTCCTTTATATGCTATATGTTTGCTTATATGCATACAATGTCATAGATGTGTTAGCATGCAAATGTGATGCTTGTTTACTGTTCTAGATGCCTTAAACATGTTTGGGTTAACATTTGGAACAATGTTCATGTTGGTGAAATCCCCAAAATACCCCTCTAGCTCATAGTTGACTAGAAAGCCCCCCTAAACCTATTTTGTTTGACCAAACAAGAAAGTCAACTTAGAGACTTTGCATGTCAGAGCACCCTTAATCAAAGTTGTGTAGAATTTTATAAGAAACAACTTTATTTTTGGGTCAACTCATGAAAATGGGTGTAAGGTGGTCAAAATTGTGAAATTGTGCAGATTTGGGACTGTTTTGGAGTTTCTGAATGTGAAATTGTGCAGATTTGGGACTGTTTTGGAGTTGCTGAAATTTTGCTAAGTGTTAGCTTTTTTACAGTTTCATTGTACCTATGTTCTTCGATCTATATCTCTCAAACCAAGCCGAATCAGTTCAAAGTGTTCTAATACCAAATGATCTAATCATGTAGCTCTTTGATCCATATTAGTGAAGTTTTCGCTGAAACGCCCTAGATCGTGAGTTGTGGCTCGATCAAAAATCGAGTTTCAGTCGGTTTTCAGAAACTGAATCGAAATTGATTCAGTTAAACCGGTCAGCATCGCCGACGTGGCCGCCGTAGCAAAACACCGCCAGGTGGTGCCGTACGCCGTCGTTGCCCTCGGCCGGCCTGCAAAAACTAAAGGCAACATGCCATTCTGTCGCCTGGCCACTCCACTCGCTCTCGCCTCTCTGCTCTACGTTTTCCTCTCCGCCGTTGCCATCGCCGCCAAGCCAGCTCCGGGTAAAATCCGCCGCCACCACACCGTCTCCGACCGCTCCACCTCCACCATAGCTTCGTCTTTCTCCGCTCTACCTCCTTGACCTACTCTCAACGTCTGAGATAGAGAGGTAAAGCTTCTAGGGTTCGTCGCCGCCGCGCCATTGCCGGAGCGTCGCCGAGCTCTCTGCTCGTAGCGACGAGCGCAATGCCGTAGCCCCTTGCTTCCGTTCTTGTTTGTCTTGGCGTCTCCGTTAGCTGTAGATCTAGCCTAGAGAGATGGCTGGGCCGTTCGCCCCCTAAGTTCGCCGGAACCCAAGCACGCCGAGGTTCCGCTCGCCACCGTGTCGCCATAGACATGCGGTTAGCGTGTTCTCGTGCACTATAGTTCGATTAGTCGTGCACAAAGAACCGTTAGGGTTCTAGGGTCGTGGAACGAAGCTCAGTTTCGCCGGTAACGGCCGGAATCGGCCGGCGCGACTTCGCCGGACCTCCGCCGTCCGCCATTGCCGCCGACGAGCCAGCTCCAGTGCGGGTTAGGTCTCGAAAGTCAGTTATTCGGGTTCGCCTCGTTCCCGTGAATACCTTGGTACCCTCAGTGTCGCCGGTGACCTCGCCGCCGGCGAGATAGGGCCGGTCAGCGCTGGCGGCTCTGCTCTCTCTCTAACGCGTGGGACCTGTTTGACCGGGGAGCCCACCAGCTAGTCGCTCTGGTGCACTTCTGTTGCACTGGGCCGGGTGTGTGTAGCGTTTTGAACAGAGTTCGTTTTAAAGGATTTAAGGAAATGAATTTTCAGAAAATTGGTAAAAGCTTCCAAAAATCATATCTGGAGCTAGAAGTGTCCACATGAGGTCAACTAAATTTTGTTGGGTTTCTATTTCTGAACTCTATTGAGGAAAAATATGAAATATGACTTTGTGGTAACTTTTCTGTGCAGTTATAATTAATTTGTTATATGCCTGTAAACTTGATAAATGCATAACTAATTATAGGAATATGCTAAAAATTATATTCCACTTGCATTAATCTTGTTTAGAGTAGTAGGATCTAGGAAAAATATGTTTGCTGGTTGGTTACTGTTATTTATATGATGTCATGTGTAACATGCCTTTCATGATATCTTTTTGATAAATTCACCATGCTTAGTGTAGATAAGTTATGGTTATGAATATTTTTTTTGAGCCTTGTTTTATGATAAAGAAACTAAGAAAAATGGGAAATCTGTTGTTTGATACTTTTCACTGTAGTAAGTATTTTTTTTTCTTAAATGGCTGTCTGCTTGTCATTTTTGTGTAACATGTTATTTGTGTCAAAATGACCTAAAATTTTGCCAGTAGGCTAATATGGGAGTGTGTTATCTACTGTAATTTTTCTAGAATTTTCTAGGTACAAAAAAATATAAGGTCCAGTTATAAGCTAGGGTTAAATTAATTGTTTTTAATTGGGTAATAATTGGTTAGGAGATGTTTTCGTGCATTTCTGTGATGCTCTAGCTTGGTAACCTTGCTAGACACTTTGGGGTTGATCTTGTTCATGTGTAGGTCAGCTAGGTCAAATGTCTTTGGTTATATGCTTTATTCGTGGTTATTAGTTAAAAGGTGGGTGTGGTAGGGAAGTTTGATTCAAATCAATTGTTAGTGCAGGATGTAGACCTCTTACACAAGACTCAGTAAATGTTTGATAAATTATTTGGATGCTCACATGTTGTCTAATGCATCTCATGACTCAAGTTGTGCATGTCTATATTGCATTCCATGTGCATTCTCAGTTCTCATATATGCATATCATGCATGCAGGATCGCCGGGAGGAGTTACACTACTGCAATTCGATCCGCCGGAGGAAGGAGTGTCCCCGGAGATCGAGGTGCCGGAAGCTCCCGAGGCCGAGGAGGAAACTGAACTGCCTGAGTGCACTGACCATCAGCCATCTAACTTTGTGAAAGGCAAGCCCCGGAGCATCCCTAAGCCTCCACATATCTCTTTTTATATAAATGCACTGGTCTTTCTTAAATTGTATGATTGTGTACTTAAGTATAGAAGTTGAATTAATACCGTTGCTGCATTTATACCTTGTACACTTGTCTACTATCCTGGTACTATTACTAGACAAGGGATGTGTTTGATCTTATGCTTAGCCACGCTTAGACCGGTAGAAGTCGACGGATTTCCTGTCCTTCACGAGCATAGGTGGTGACTAGTGATGATGGGGATGGATTCCACATGGTTGACTATATGTGCTACCATGCCACAATGATAATGAGAGAATCAAGGCTAGCTAGCGGGGAGCCGCATGACATGGTTGAGGTCATGCTGTCTTCGGTGCTGCTTGCGGCCAACTAGGACTGAGACCACCAGACATCAGTTGAGATTGAAGGACGTCGTCACATAGCTGGCCAGATAAGTCGTTCTGACCGTGAAGCCGAGTAGTTCCTTCTGAGCCGAGAATTGGTGTGACATGGATAGACATATTCTGGAGGTAGGAAGGATGTGCGGAGGCACCATTTTGCCATAGTCAGGTGAGGGACTTGCACTTCCTGTGAGTGGGTTTGTCTCCGAGAATATGGCCCCCACCAAGCTCGCAATATAATATGACTCAGAAAGATCTAACAGTGACCCAAGAAGCCACTGATCAGGCTGACAGGATTTGTGATTGGCATGTTTGCCAGCTGGTACAATCGATTCGAATCGCCATCTCTCCTGGTTAGTGAGAAACTGAACTGATCTTCTGGTGAGGTGGAGCTTGAACATATTGATTATGGTGAGATGAGGTTGATATTTGTGGATATCAGAAATCATATGGTTGTATTATTTGCTATAATATCAAGTGATTATTTAGTATAGCTGCAAACCTTAGCTTAATAGCTTAACTGATATCGAAGCTAAACCATATCTAAAATTTATAAGTTGAGGAACTACTGTAGTAATGCTTTTTATGCAAAATATTGCTATCCTCTGAGGTCCACCAAATAAGCCTTCATATCCTTAAGAGTCTTTTTATTTACTTCCTGTCGGGTAAGTCTAGCTGAGTACAATTGAGTACTCAGGGTTTTATTCCCATTGTTGCAGAAGGAGTAGTCTACTATGCTTATTGCAAGAACTGCTTCACCCCTGCGGGCGAAGAAGATTAGACCTGGGGCAAGGTCGTTATCCATCTTTAGCTTTTGTAAGATGCTGTGACACGGTCAGTTGGTGGTACTCGTATGTGAACTATATTGTTTCAAAACTATGTTGACTTCCGCTACTGTTACATTTATGTAAAATACTATGGTGTACTCTGATGTTTTAATTCGGTTATAAACTTATGTATCATTTGATGGGTTGTTGCTGAATTTGTAACTTCCTTGGGGTATGTTCTGTTTAAAATGTTAGAAATCCTTCAAGATTTCCGGACTACCGGGTTTATATTGGCTCAAGTGTGACTTGATTGCTACTAAATTGGCGATCGTCGTACTTGTGCTTGTATAATTTGGTCGGTTCTGTGACACAACCAACTTCTGATTCACCTAAGTCTATGTTCATATTATTTATCTGGTTTATGTCTCTCTTTTGTGTGCTTTATTCCTGTTCCTAGGGGGAATAGAGTAGTAATCTGTAGTGTAGGCATGGTGCTTAGACTATAGTTACTCGTAAATGCGTCCTATCTGGATGGATCGGTGGTAGATCACGGGAGTGACCATGCCGTTGAGTCTTACACAGTCCACCTCCCGTTAGAAGGAATAGTTGGATAGCTATGCTAAGGAAAATATCCTCTGCTGATCTCTTTCCCTATAGTGATTTCCCCAGATGAGCAGTAGAAGACATAAGCTTACCCAAATCAGAAGTAGAAACCCCTAGTTATCCACTCTACACTCCTATTATGTACAACCTAGATCACCATAATCATATTATATACACCCTTGATTAGTTTTACACCTATTTGCCATAACCTTAGTTGCAACACCACTGTCCTTAATTGCATCACTACACCCATCATTGACTACTGTTGACACCAGAAGTGGCAAACGGATATACTGCAAGCGTACGGTAGTCAATGTAGCTTTCACCGGGAGTATTCCAGGTATCGTATTTTCCACGGGGAACGTGAAGTGAACGAACTAGGTTCAAGACCGTCAGATATTGATCAAGGATGTTGGTGATCAAAGAGGTTTAGAATGTAGATATAGAGAGGTTCTATGTAGCAAATGATATCTGATCTTGGCTTTCTAAGTATAAAGAGTTTTACCACCTCCTCCCTTTACAAGAGGCGACATGCGAAACAGTAGGAGATATAACTCCTACCCGAGGCGGCTGTACTATTGTATTGATGCCCTGCCGTTTTAATAACTTGTCTTACACACGTGGTGGAATACGAAGACCAGACAAGGCTATCACCACTTGCTGGCTACCACAAACAATCCGTGCGACAAGTGGCCCACACTGATAAGATATAGCCTAGACACCATGTCTACACTCTACTTACTACTCTAATCTTAGCTAGAGACTAGAGCACTTCACAAAGTAAAGCAATGTGTAGGTAAAGCAAGTATATACTTAAAATACCAGAACCAGAATATTAAATGCTAGAAGGAATCAGATGGAAAACTTACTAGAAGCTTGCATCCGCTGAGGTACACCTTGGAGAAGACTCCCGACAGGCCCGAGGCTTTCTCCTGAAGACTTCCCTCACTCTCTTCCCTCTTATTCTAACACTATAACTACTATGATACACTTGATATTTACTCCTTGATGCCTCCAAAGTGAAGGACTAGGGGGTATTTATAGGGGGAATGAGAGGATTGCCATGTAATCAATCCGTGTGCCTTTCCTCCTTGGCCCTTGGATAAACCGCCCTTGAAACCGCCTCAAATCAACGGAGATGATCAATCCAGCACGTGGAAAGTGTGCTCAAGTCGGTGGGGAGATAACCGACCTGGCTAGGCACCAGGGGGGTTCGGCCGACCCCCCTATGACAGGTGGGCCTAGCCAGGGGCTTCTAGAAGGTGTCCCCTCCTATCCTAAAGTATGTAGGTAGCCTGGGTCCTCAATCCATGGTTCGGCCGACCCACCTAAGGCAAGGTGGGCCCACCACTATGGTCCCCTGCTTGTCATAGAGTGTGGCTATGTACCTGTTTTGCCTTGGTCTTGTCGATTCACACCTAGATCCATGCGCTTTGCTCTTTAACCATTGATTCAACGCACACTAGTGATCCAAGGGTGGAAATAGACTTCAGGAGGTGTGCCACGGATTGTTCCACATCAGCAGGGACAAGAGGGCACCATGCCTAGTTCGGCCGAACCATGGCTTGGCCCCACGTGGCCTCAGCTCTGTCCTGCATCACTCCTTTGCTTGGCTCTTGAGGTGGAGTGCTGGGGCCACTATTCATGGTTCGGCCGAACCATGAATAGTGTCCACCCTTGATCCTGGAGTGAAGTCTTTGATGATTGTGACATCACCTTGCCATTTTGTCAGGATTTGCATTATCTCTTCATCTTGGGTTTCTGAACTATGAAATCACCTGTTTTGGGTACCTGCTAAACAAATACTAGCATGTACATGTGGAACCAAGTTATTTGTACCTATATCACTATGTGTTTGTTTGTTTCTTCCTCAAAAAGTGTATTTTGTTGATGTTTATGATGGTAGAAAATATGGTATAAATACCATCAACAACTACCAGCTTTTAACCTAGTTTTTACCTTTACTTATTCATTAACCTTGGTTAAGTTAGATCGTAGTTAACCAAGTCCGTTTGGTTAAGTTAGATCGCAGTTAACCAAGTCCGTTTCCCTGTGGATATGACATTTAAAACTCTCCGGATGAAAGTTACAATGGTATCCGTGCACTTGCGGATTTATCTGTGTGCACTTAAAAATACCAACAAGCTTTCTGGTGCCATTGCCGGGGAAACAGTTGCCGAATTAGCTACAAGCCTAGCTTAATCTTTTTATTTTTATCTTTTATTTAGCATGGATTCCACTTCTATATATCAATATGCTAAACCCACGATCTCTAGCTTCATGCCACCAGAATCTTCAAAGCCTATCCTAGCACCTAACTACGAGCTGAGCCCGTGTCTTATAGAGCTAATCCAAAAACAACCCTTCTCAGGAGAAGGCGATGAAAACCAATACCACGCCTATGTGAGTTCTACTGCATCTGTGCATTATTGCGCATTGCTGGCATGCCAGACGAAGCTTTACAATGGAAGCTCTTTCCATTCCCTTTGACTGGAAAAGCTAGACATTGGTACAACTAAACCGTAGGAAGTATGGAGGGAGATTGGGAAACACTTTGCTCTAAATTCTATTCAAAATTCTTTCCTATATCTATGGTAGTCAGCCTTCGAAATAAAATTTTATCCTTCAAACAAGGCAAAGATGAGTCTCTTGCTTCATCCTGGGAGCGTTTGAATGATCTTATCCTCACTGGTCCAGACTTTGCTATTCAAGACCATATATTTCTTCAACATTTTTATATAGGTCTTAGCAAGGATGATAAGCAATACAATAATTGTGTGTCTGGAGGATCATTTTCCCATTTGACTGCTATTGAAGCAAGGTCTGTGCTTAATAGATTTACTGGAGTGACCTATTGCTCTAGCATTTGTCCTACACTCCCCGAGAAGAAAAAGGAACCATCTCCTGATCAAAGAGAGGAAGTTTCGATAGCCAAATCACAGCCATTCCAATCCCAAGATTTGGCTATCAATTCCAAATCATCAATACCCCAAAATTCTCCAAGTGAAAAGGGAGTTCCACCTTTGGAAAATCCATTTGAATTCGAGGGTAACCTTTTTGGGAGAACAAAGAACTCTCGTCCACATAAGAGACCTCCAAGTGATCATATTTCAAATCCTCTTATGGAAGAGTGTTTGTACAAGATAACTCAAACAAATAAACACTAGGGTGGCATTTGGATAGTGGGAAATATGGAGTGGGATAGGGAAATAAGGGAAGATGGATAGCTTAACCCTTGTTTGGAAACATGGAATGGGATAGAAACCGGGTATGGGATAGGGATATTCATACCCAGTGGGAGGGGTGGGTTTGGCCGGGAAATGACGAGAAGGCACGCCTGAACTCACCAGTTGACAATGGAGAGCTCCACCACCGGGGAGCTGACTGGTGAGCTGTTGCCGGTTTTGCAATTAGGCCAGATCGAGGAAGAGGCGAAGAGCTATCCCGTTCGTGCCGCCGCCGCCAGCCGCACAATCCCTACATGGAACCCCACGCGGCCTCCGCCATCACCAGCCACATTGCTGCAAGAATGGCACTAGTAAATCTGCCATGGGGCATTTCTTCGGAAGGGTGGAGTGGATCTGGCTGGCCGCTGCGGCCTGCGGGAAATAGGAGCTGTGCATGGGTGCGCCAAGCAAAAGAAGAAGACAAGAAAAATGGGGAAAGTGATTGTGCAGTGAACTCAGTCTGGAGCCTTCACAAGGCTGTAGAAGGTGCTCGGCAACAATTATTTTTATTATCACCTCTTGTGGGTCCCACAATATTTCCCCAAGCCAAACCAGAAGAATCCAAACATGGGTTTGGTATAACATTTTATAACCCTATCCAATACCCAAGCAACTTCATTTCCCTATCCCTATCCAGTCTCCATCCAAACGCCACCTAGGATTATCTGCAAGCGGACAGATACCGATGTAGCACTTCACCCGGGAGTATACCAGGTATCGTTATTTATATTTTACCACAGGGAAAACGGGATGACTAGAATCTAGACTTAACCCCTGAGCTGCTATCAAGGACGGAGAAAATAGGTGATATAGGAGATTGCTAAGGATTCTAGTTCTAATCCTCACAAGATATGATGTGATTGTTCTTGAAGGGGAATTACTATAGGAATACACCAGCAAAGGGTAAATTCCTTAGCAAAAGAGACCAACAGTCCTACTGACGGGAGGTGGACTGTGTAAGACTCAACAAAGCAAGGTCACCCTCACGATCTACCACCAATCCGGATAGTATGGGGCATTTATGAGCAAATATAATCTAAGCACCATGCTTAAACTATAAATAACTACTTCAATCAAGGAGCTAACAAGACTAAAGCACTCAAAAGATTCATAAACCTTAAAAACAATAATAGCAATGTTACTCACTTGGATTAGAAGTTGAACCCCGAAGAAATCTTCAGAAACGAGCCCCAAAGAAGGACTTGAATCCGCGGGTACAAGTCATAGAGCAGTCACCAACAGGCCGGCAACTCCCAAAACTATCTCTAGCTCTACTACCACACCACTTCTAGAATAAGAATAGCCCTAATCTGGAGAGACTACAAGGCTAATCTTCTACTTGATGCTTGGCTCTAGATCCTACCTTGGGTTTCTACTCTACTATAGATATGTCGGTGGAATTCTAAAACCCTGGATTGATTTCCCTCTGGATCATCTAAAACCCTGGGGGTCTAGGGCTGCTTATATAGGCCGGTGGGATGAACCAGCCCTCGGATAAAACCGACTTTGATGGGCGGTGGAGATTGACCCTAAAAATCGGGTTGTGGGTCCACGTCGAAGCGGAGGCGGAGCGGAGTCACTGAAAGGTCGGCCGGCCTGGTCAGTGGGTCTGCCGACCCCCTCTCTCTGAGTTGCGGGTCCCGCTTCGGCAGGCGTGTCTCTGGTGTTCTCTAGAATATTCTTGATCTCCTGCCGTGGCAGAATTCGGTATTTTCTCTGCGATGTGGGTCCTCTTTGGTTCTTTTCCTATATAGTCCCTGAAAAACACAGATTCACCAAAACTCATAGAATTATATTAGTTTAAACCTATTCTAGGTGTTGGCTCTCATTTATATCCTTTTTCATGATTGGTTGACAGGTAAAATCATACAATAACTACCGTCAACAAGCTCCCCCACACTAGATCTTTGCTCGTCCAGAGTAAAGGATGGAATTAAGCAATCTTTACTTCAGGATTAGACATCTGCATTTCACCATTCCTAGTCATACATGTACTGCGGGATTCATTGTGTCTACTGTTGACACCAAAAGTGGCAAACGGATATACCGCAAGCGTATGGTAGTCAATGTAGCCTTCACCGGGAGTATTCCCGGTATCGTATTTTTCCAAAGGGAACGTGAAGTGTTCTAGCTAGATTCAAGACTGTCCAGTGATGAGACAAAGGATCTATGATGAGTGGGTAGAGAGGTTCTTATTTAGCAAAGATATCAGGTCTTGGTGTTCTAAGTATAAAGAGGTTTACCACCTTCTCCCTTTACAAGAGGCGATAGACGAAACAGTAGGAGATATAACTCTTACCCGAGGTGACTATGCAGTTGTATTGATGCTCTGCCATTTTAATAACTTGCCATACACACGTGGTAGGATACTAAGACCAGACAAGGCTATCACCACTTGGTGGCATCCACTAACAATCCGTGCGACAAGCGGCCTACACTGGTAAGATGTAGCCTAGACACCACGTCTACACTACACTTACTACTCTAACCTTCGCGAGAGACTAGAGCACTTCACTAAGTAAAGCAATGTACAGGTAAAGCAAGTATATACTTATAGTACTAGAACCAGAATATCAAATACTTAGAAGGACTCAGATGTAAAACTTGAAGATTCGCATCCGCTGAGGTACACCTTGGAGAAGATTTCCGACAGGCCCGGGGCTTTCTCCTGAAGACTTCCCTCAATCTCGTCCAACTAGCACAGCACTATTGCAGAGCTAGGCTACTACATAGTGGTTTCTCCTATGAATCATGCTCCAGAGTGAAGGCCTATGGGGGGTATTTATAGGGGGGATGAAGGGTAGCGCCACATCAGCGATCCGCGTGACCTCCATCTTGCACCGTTGGATCAAACCACCATATAACCGCCTTAGGATCAAGCGTGGAGATTTTCCATCACGTGTTCAACATGAGGAAGGCGGTGCAGGTTCAACTGATCTGGCTATGCCCAATGAGGGGGTTGGCCGACCCATCTATGGCAGGTGGGTCCAGCCAGGGTCTTCTAGAAGGTTTCCTCACCTCGTTGGAGTGCAGCTGAGTTTCGAGACCCACAAGGGTGGGGTTGGCCGAACCACCTTTGGTGGAATCAAAGGTCCATCTTCTGCAGGTAGCTTCTACATGCAATGTAACACCCCAGTGTTAGTTACTATTTTTACACTTTCATTTGCATGACATCAAGCATTGAGCATGTCATTTCATGCATCATCACCATTTGATTTGAATTGCATTCCTTTATATGCTATATGTTTGCTTATATGCTTACAATGCCATAGATGTGTTAGCATGCAAATGTGATGCTTGTTTACTGTTCTAGATGACTTAAACATGTTTGGGTCAACATTTGGAACAATGTTCATGTTGGTAAAATCCCCAAAATACCCCTCTAGCTCATAGTTGACTAGAAAGCCCTCCTAAACCTATATTGTTTGACCAAACAAGAAAGTTAATTTAGAGACTTTGCATGTCAGAGCACCCTTAATCAAAGTTGTGTAGAATTTTATAAGAAACAAACTTTATTTTTGGGTCAACTCATGAAAATGGGTGTAATGTGGTCAAAATTGTGAAATTGTGCAGATTTAGACTGCTTTGGAGTTGCTGAAATTTGCTAAGTGTTAGCTGTTTCCAGTTTCAATGTACCTGTGTTCTTCGATCCATATCTCTCAAACCAAGCCGTTTCAGTTGAATGTGTTCTAATATGGATTGGAGTACTCGTGTAGCTCTTTGACCCATATTAGTGAAGTTTTCCTTGAAACACCCTAGATCGCGAGTTGTGGCTCGATCAAAATCAAGTTTCAGTCGGTTGGAACTGAATCAAAACCGATTCAGCGAACCGGCGAGGGGCCGACGTGGCCGCCGCAGCAAATCGTCACCAGGTGGCACCGTACGCCGTCGTTGCCCCCTCGGCCGGCCTGCAACGCCGAGGGCAACACTCCACCCTGTCTCCTGGCCACTCCACTCGCTCTCTCTCTCGCTCTCGCCTCTCTGCTCTCCTCTTTCCTCTCCGCCGGACGCCATGGCCGTCGAGCCGGCTTCGCGGTGAAATCCGCCGCCACCGCACCGTCTCCGACCGCTCCATCTCCACCCGAGCTTCGCCATCTTCTACTCTACCTTGCCCGCCCATTTCTGGAACCAGCCGAGGCAAGGTATAGCACCTAGAGCCCTTCACCGCCGTGCCATTGCCGGAGCGCCGCCGAGCTCACTGCTCGCCGCGTCAAGCACAATGCCGTGGCCGGCTTCCCTCTCTGTTGCTCGTCTAGGTGTCTCCGCCAGTTGTGGATCTGGCCTAGAGGGTTAGTCGGGCCGCTCGAGCCCTGTTTCGGCCGGGACATCGCTCGTCGGAGTTCCCGTCCGCCACCGTGCCGCCTTGCGCGCGGTTAGGTCAAGTCATAGTGGACCAAAGGTCGATTCGCGGGCCGTATAGCTTCGTTAGGGTTCCAGGTTCTCGGAACGAGGCTTAGCTTCGCCGGTGAAAGCCGGTAGCGGCCGGCGCGCGCTCGCCGGAGCTCCGCCGTCCGCCATTGCCGCCGTTGAGCTTTCTCCGGTGGTAGTTAGGTCTCAAAAGTTTGCTCATCGAGTTTGTCTCGTTCCCAGGAACACGTAGGTGCCCTCGGTGCCGCCGGTGTCCTCGCAGCCGGTGAGATAGGGCCGGTCAACGCCGGCGGCTCTGCTCTCTCTCCTCTGACGCGTGGGACCCGTTTGACCGGGGAGCCCACCGGTCAGTTGCTCTGTTGTGCGTGGGGTGCACTGGACCAGGTGGATGTAGCATTTAGGTCTGGTTTCGTTTTAAAGGAATTAAGAAAATGGATTTCCAGAAATTTTGGTAAATCTTCCAAAAATCATATCTTGAGCTAGAAGTGTCCAAATGAGGTGAACCAAATTTTGTTGGGTTTGTATTTCTGAGCTCTATACAGGAAAAATATGAAATATGACTTTGTGGTAATTTTTCTGTGCAGTTATAATTAATTTGTTATATGCTTGTAAACTTGATAAATGCATAACTAATTATAGGAATATGCTAAAAATGTGATTCCATTGCATTAATCTTGTTTAGAGTAGTAGGATCTGGAAAAAATATGTTTGCTTGTTGGTTACTGTTATTTATATGATGTCATGTGTAACATGCCTTTCATGCTATCTTTTTGATAAATTCACCATGCTTAGTGTAGATAAGTAATGGCTATGAATATTTTTCCTTAGACTTGTTTTGTGACAAAGAAGCTAAAAAAATGGGAAATCTGTTGTTTGATACATTTCACTGTAGTAAGTATTTTCCATTGCTTAAATGGCTGTCTGCTTGTAATTTTTGTGTAGCATGTTATATCAGTCTAAATGACTTGAAATTTTGCCAGTAGCCTAATATGGGAGTGTGTTATCTGTTGTAGTGTTTATAGAATTTTCTGGGCACAGAAAATAAAGGGTCCAGTTATAAGCTAGTGCTTGTTTAATTGATTTAATTGAGTAATAATTGGTTCGAAGATGTTTTCATGCATTTCTGTGATGCTCCAGCTTGGTAACCTTGCTAGACACTTTGGGGTTGATCTTGTTCATGTGTAGGACAGCTAGGTCCAATGTCTTTGCTTCTATGCTTTATTCGTGGTTATTAGTTAAAAGGTGGGTATGCTAGGGAAGTTTGATTCAAATTAATTGTTAGTGCAGGTTGTAGACCTCTTACGCAAGACAAGAAATTGTTCTATAGCTTGCTTAAGAAGGGTGAGTATGCGTTGTTGTTTAAAGAAGAAATATGCACATACTCAGTAAATGTTTGATAAATTATTTGGATGCTCATATGTTGTCTAATGCATCTCATGGCTCAAGTTGTGCATCTCTATATTGCATTCCATGTGCATTCTTAGTTCTCATATATACATATCATGCATACAGGATCGCCGGGAGGAGTTACACTGCTGCAATTCAATCCGCCGGAGGAAGGAGTGCCCCCGGAGATCGAGGTGCCGGAAGCTCCCAAAGCCGAGGAGGAAACTGAACTGCCGGAGTGCACTGACCATCAGCCATCTAACTTTGTGAAAGGCAAACCCCGGAGCATCCCTAAGTCTCCACCTATTCTTTTTACAAATGCACTGGTTTTTATTAAATCGTATGATTGTGCACTAAAGTATAGGAGTTGAATTGATACCGTTGCTGCATTTATACCTTGTCCACTTGTCTACTATCCTGGTACTATTACTAGACAAAGGATGGGTTCGTTCTTATGCTTAGCCATGCTTAGACCGGTAGAAGTCGAGGGATTTCCTATCCTTCGCGAGCAAAGGTGTTGACTAAAGATGATGGGGATGGATTCCACATGGTTGACTATATGTGCCACCATGCCACAATGATAATGAGAGAATCAAGGCTAGGTAGCGGGGAGCCGCATGACATGAATGAGGTCATGCCGTCTTCGGTGCTGCTTGCGGCCAACTAGGACTAAGGCCACCAACACCAGATAAGTCGTTCTGACCGCGAAACCGAGTATTTCTTTCTGAGCCAGGAATTGGGGCTGATAAGGTAGACATATTCTGGAGGCAGGAAGGATGTGCAGAGACACCATCTAACCAAGGGCAGGTCAGGGACCTGATGCATCCTGGAAGTGGGTTCGTCTCTGAGAATATGGGCCCGCTCTAAACCCGCGATACATATTATGTCCTCAGAAAGATCTAACGGCGACCCAAGAAGCCACTGATCAGGCCGACAGGGTTTGTGATTGGCATGTTTGCCAGCTGGTACAATCGATTCGAATCGCCATCTCTCCTGGTTAGTGAGAAACTGAATTGATCTTCTGGTGAGGTAGAGGCTAATAACTTGAACATATTGATTGTGGTGAGATGAGGTTGATATCTGTGGATATCGGAAAGCATATGGTTGTATTGTTTGCTATAATATCAGGTGGTTGTTTAGTATAGCTGCAAACCTTAGCTTAATAGCTTAACTGAAATCGAAGCTAAACCATATCTAAAATTTGTAAGTTGAGGAACTACTGTAGTAATGCTTTTTATGCAAAATGTTGCTATCCTCTGAGCTCCACCAAATAAGCCTGTATATCCTTGAGAGTCTTTTAATTTACTTCCTGTCGGGTAAGTCTAGCTGAGTACAATTGAGTACTCAGGGTTTTATTTCCATTGTTGCAGAAGGAGTAGTCTACTATGCTTATTGCAAGAACTGCTTCACCCCTGCGGGAGAAGAAGATTAGACCTGGGGCAAGGTCGTTATCCACCTTTAGCTTTTGTAAGATGCTGTGACATGGTCAGCTGGTGGTACTTGTATGCGAACTACATTGTTTCAAAACTATGTTGATTTCTGCTACTATTACATTTATGTAAAAGACTATGTTGTACTCTGATGTTTTAATCCGGTTGTAAACTTATGTATTATTTGATGGGTTGCTGCTGAATTTGTAAGATCCTTGGGGTATGTTCTGTTTAAAATGTTAGAAATCCTTCGAGATTTCTGGACTACCGGGTTTATATTGGCTCAAGTGTGACTTGATTGCTACTAAATTGGCAATAGGCGTACTTGTGCTCGTATAAATTGGTCGGCTCTGTGACAGCTGGTATCAGAGCATAATTCAGCATACACCATCACTTGACTATTTGAAAATAAAAATGGTTTTGGAGTTTTAAAAATTATTTGACAATTATTAGTTGGGTGTAGGTGATTTAAACCAAGTGTTTGCAAAAATTATGAGTACCAATGACCAAGTCCTATAGCCCTATATATATGTATATGTGGTAATTAGGTGGCTTATGTAAGTACTAACTAGGGAATTGCATCGTGTTTCCATTTGTGGTTCATTTGGTTTTATTGCGCAGATATATGTGACATTATGGCTTCTTATTGCTTCTTGGGCTGATGATTTATACCGGCCACTTCGCATGAGGTAAGGTGAGATGTGAGTGTACGATCGAACAACCGTCGATCTATAGGGAGTGCTTATGGTTACTGAAGTGAGTACATGTGGTTCATATGTGTACTTATGGAAGTATTGGAGAGTAATTACTTTCGGGGTCGCAAGTGCTCACGGGAGCATTTTTGGCAAAAAGTGCTTCTTATTGCCATGCATACATTGGGGAATGGTCTGAAATGAATCTTCTGCAGGTACACTAACCACGCAAAACGTGTAGTACGACCAGTTACGTATATGAGAACACGTGGTATGCCACCGACTATAACGTTAGTTAATTAAATGATAATGTGTGAGGTCGTTGGCACGTGCATGCATCATGATCATGAAATTAATTTAAAATTTATGTATTGTTCCCTTTCCTGTAATAAATTGGTGCTATCCTATCTTATTCTAATGCTGCAAGATATTGCATTGTACCAGATGGCAGCTGAAGGTGCGCCACAGTGTGGTCAGTTTCTGGAGCAGTTTGGCACACCCACTGTGCTGTGGAGGTTGTTGGAGTCAGTGGGGTATCCAGAACCGCCACTGTATTTCTAGAAGCCAGCAGAGACCATGGTGCAGCCTTGGTTTGATGTTTGGGTGGCAATTCCTGCTCTTGAAGGGGATTGGTCTTTGCTCGAGCTCAGAGTCAAGGTAGACATGAAGACGCCATGGGGTGGTGCCCAGTTTACAGCCTTCGAGATGTTGATGGAGATTTGCATCAGGTTCAACAAGAGGGCTGATTTGGGGCCTAGCCAATGTGTTCCCAAGGGCAGCTGCTTTACAGGATGAGTGGGCTGAGTCTAGCCAAGCTCCTTTGGTGCGAGGCAGAGATGAGCGCGCTCATAGCACTGGGGCTCCTATGAGTGCTATGTTTGCTGTCCTGAAGATGCACTTTGCCACTAGGGATAGTTGGATGTAGTGTATTAACGCCCTGCATGATACTGTTGAGAAGAGGCTGGAAGCGGAAGAGTTTGCACGCGTTGCTCATCGCAGTGCAGACGATCAGGTGGCAGCTCTTACCGCCTGTCGCAATGAGTTGCTACGATGCACTGGTGCTTTGATGGCAGCTGATCGCCGTGTTACTGAGCTGGAGAGGCAGAATGCGGACCTTCGTCATTAGCTTGGTAATCGCAATATGAACCTGGCACGTCTGCGAGATGACTTTTTGCGCGAGTTGCGTGCGACTCAGCAGCAGGTCTGGGAGCTGCAGCAGGATGTTCATCGTCTGAACAACCGTGTTGATCCATTTCACCATCCAGGTGCAGCAGAGATCGGTCCTGAGATCTTCGTAGCAGCTGATGATGGTGAGGCAATTTCGGAAGGAGAAGAAGAAGAACCTGAGGAGATAGTGCCTATCGACGAGAGTGGTGACTTTGGTGGGAACGTGTCCGGTATGGACAGTGACCACGATGAGTAGCTCTTTCTAGTGCACTTGCCATGTTGGCACTCTTTTGTAATGAAATACTTTGATGTACCCTAAATGGTTGGGTTAGACTTGTAATGTTTAAACCTTATATGTTCAAGGCTTGAACCATCAGACTTTTAATTAAGTAAGGATCGTCGTGCGGTTCGCGAAGAATTTTTCTTTGTTGCGCCTTATTATTGTGTGGTTGTGAGATGGTTATTGAATTATTGTGCCATTTGTATGTTATCAAAAATAATCATTGATATCCTCTGGGCATGATTTTTCGGTTATCGTTTGCATGACTAACACTCAACAATGGTTGTTGTGTTTACTGCAGATGGCGCCTCAAACCCGCCGTCATGGGTCAGGTAGTGGTGGTGGGAATGAGCGCGAGGATGAGGAGTTACCACCGCCTCCTCCACCACGTACGCAAGAGCAGATGTTTGCTCAGTTCCTGGATACTCAGCAGGCTATTCTGTAGCAGATGGTTGCCAACAACTACAATAAGAACAATCGCAACTGAGGTGGGCGTCGTGAAAATGATGAAGGCCAATACAGTGATTACAAGGACTTCTTGGACACCAAGCCACCAGTTTTCAAGCAGGCTGTTGAACCATTGGAGGCAGATGAGTGGTTCAACACAATCGAGCAGTCATTCTCAGTGCTGAGGTTGACCGAGACCATGAAGGCTAGTTTTGCTACTCTCTTGCTGCAAGGACCCGCAAGGATGTGGTGGGCAAATCGCAAGACCGCCTATCCTGTGGTTGCTAATATCACATGGGAGTAGTTCACTAAGGATTTCATGGGTCATTTCATTCCTGCTAGGTTGATCAAGATGAAGGTTAATGAGTTCATGCAGCTTGCCCAGGGTACCAAGACCCTTACTCAGTACAATCATGCTTTCAACAATCTGTCAAGGTATGCTCCTTGGACGGTGGACACCGATGAAAAGAAGATTGAAACGTTCAAGAGAGGCCTTAGCACCAAGCTCATGAAGACTTTGGCTAACAATACTCATACAACTTTCAATGAGTTTATCAGTGATGCTTTCATTCAAGAGAAACAGAACAATCTGCACACTGCTTCCAAGGGAGGCAAAAGGCCTTTGGAAGGAGGCTCTTCTCAGCCAAGGGCTCCAGCAGCAGGTCGTGCTGTGGCAAATCGCCCTGCTTATCGTCTGGCTGTCCCTGGAGCTAAGTTCAGGCCTCCTCCAAAGAAGCATGCAATCAGCACCACAACGCTACAAGAAGGGTTTCACTGTACCTTTGAACAAGAACAATGCTCCTCCAGGCAATACTATTCAGGTAAAAACCAACCAAGGTTTGGGGCCGTGTTTTAATTGTGGTCAACAGGGGCATCTCGCTCGCTATTGTCCTTAACCAAGGCAGGACTGTGTGCACCACACTGCAGTTGAAGAAATTCCGGAAGGTGAACCAGTCATTGCGGGTATGTTTTCTATAAATCAACATCCAGCTATTGTTTTGTTCGACTCTGGATTTTTGCATTCTTTTGTGAGTCAAGCATT
The DNA here is from genome assembly GCA_038502445.1 of Eremochloa ophiuroides. Taxonomy (NCBI): domain Eukaryota; kingdom Viridiplantae; phylum Streptophyta; class Magnoliopsida; order Poales; family Poaceae; genus Eremochloa; species Eremochloa ophiuroides. The sequence goes on from JAHLJS010000002.1 coordinate 55,229,113, forward strand.
TGCACAAAAGCATGCATTTCAAATTGTTGATTTGGGATGTTACTTTTGAATAACATTAGCGGGGGCTGAAATCTGTACACATGAGGGTGTCAAGCACGCAAGTGTTGAGATTGGTAATAGGAGTTTTGTCAGTCACCTCATTGTGTTGCCCGGGTTGGGTCTGGATGTGATTCTGGGGGTGAGTTGGATGAACAAGCAGGGTACGGTGTTGGACATCGCTAACCGAACCTTGACACTGAAGGAACCTCGGGGGAAAAGTACCTTTCAAGTTTTCTTACCTCAGAGGGGAGACCTTTTTAGTCTCTGCTTTGCGGCGGATGTTGCAACTCTTCATGATATTCTTGTAGTGTGTGAGTTTCCTGATGTCTTTCCGGACGATCTATCTGGACTTCCTCCTGACCGGGATGTGGAGTTTGCAATAGAACTTATTCCCAGAACGGCACCTATTTCTCAGAGGCCTTACCGAATGCCTCCACATGAATTAGCTGAACTGAAGAAGCAACTCCAGGAGTTATTGGACAAGGGGTTGATTCTCCCTAGTTCTTCTTCGTGGGGCTGTCCTGCTATCTTTGTGAAGAAGAAAGATGAAACTTTGCGTATGTGTGTGGAGTACAGGCCACTTAATGCTGTGAAGATTAAGAACAAGTATCCTTTACCTCATATTGATATCTTGTTTGATCAATTGTCCAAGGCTAAGGTTTTCTCCGATATTGATCTGAGATCTGGGTATCATCAAATTAAGATTAGGCCACAAGATATTCCCAAGACGGCTTTCTCCACTCGGTATGGACTATACGAGTATTTAGTTATGTCTTTTGGGTTGACCAATGCTCCTGCACATTTCATGTACTTAATGAATTCAGTTTTCATGCCGGAGTTGGATAAGTTTGTGGTAGTCTTTAGTTGATGACATTCTGATTTATTCTGAGAACATGGAGGATAATGCTGAACATTTGAGGATAGTTTGGACTAGAGTCAGAGAGCATAAACTATATGCTAAGTTTAGCAAGTGTGAGTTTTGGCTAACCAAAGTACCTTTTCTGGGCCATATCTTGTCTGCTGAGGGTATTTCTGTAGATCCCTCAAAGGTTACAGCAGGTGTTGGATTGGAAATCGCCCACCAATGTGTCAGAGGTTCGTAGTTTCTTAGGGTTAGCTGGGTATTATCGCCGTTTCATTCAAGATTTCTCCAAGATAGCTCGACCTATGACCAAATTGTTGCATAAAAATACCAAGTTTGTTTGGAGTGAGGAGTGTGAAGCAGCTCTTCGCACCTTGCGAACGTTGCTGATCACTGCTCCAGTTCTTGCACAACCTGATATTGAGAAGCCTTTTGATATGTACTGTGATGCCTGTGGCATTGGGTTAGGTTGTGTGCTCATGCAAGAAGGCCGAGTCATTGCTTATGCCTCGCGTCAATTAAGAAAACACGAGCAAAATTATCCTACCCATGATTTGGAGCTTGTTGCAGTAGTACACGCATTGAAGATTTGGCGTCACTACTTGATGGGCCATAAATGTCATATCTATTCTGACCACAAGAGTCTTAAGTACATTTTTTACTCAACCTGAGATGAACATGAGGCAAAGAAGGTGGTTGGAGTTGATCAAAGATTATGATTTGGTGGTACATTACCATCCGGGCAAGGCTAATGTAGTTGCTGATGCTTTGAGTCGAAAGTCTCATTGCAATGTATTGCAGCCGTTGCTAGCGGACGGGTTTAATCTTATGCATCCAGTGGTATTGAATAATATTACTCTCAGTTGTACTTTGGAAAGTAGAATTATTGAAGGTCAGAAAACAGATCTAGGCATATATGACATCAAGAGAAAGATGCAAGAGCAAGAAACACTTCACTTCCGGGTAGATGAAAAAGGTATATTATGGTTCAAAGACCGATTAGTAGTACCAAAAGATCGTGAGCTGAGGAATCAGATTATGGATGAGGCTCATCTTTCCAAGTTATCTATTCGTCCTGGTAGCAATAAAATGTATCAAGACTTGAAGCCTAGATTTTGGTGGACAAAAATGAAGATAGAGATTGTAGCTTATGTGGCTAGGTGTGATACCTCCTGTCGTGTGAAAGCTATTCACCTTAAGCCAGCCGGTTTATTACAACCTTAGCCAGTTCCCGGCTGGAAGTGGGATGAGACAACCATGGACTTCATAACGGGCTTACCATTAACGCAAAAAGGCCATGATTCTATTTGGGTGATTGTAGATCGACCGACGAAGATTGCACATTTCTTACCAGTTCGAACTACAGATCGTCCTCATCAGCTGGCACAGCTCTACTTTGCTTAGATACTTCGATTATATGGTGTGCCGAGAACGATAGTTTCTGACAGAGGCCCGCAATTCATTGCACGCTTCTGGGAGCATCTACACAAGTGTTTGGGAACCAATTTGGTTCGCAGTTCAGCTTATCATCCTCAGACTTCGGGTCAGAATGAAAGAGTAAATTAAATATTGGAAGATATGTTGAGAGCCTGTGTCATTTCGTCCAAAATTCGTGGGAAGAATGGTTATCATTAGCAGAGTTCTCATACAACAATAGCTATCAAGAGAGTATTCGGATGGCTCCATTTGAAGCTTTGTATGGGCGCAAATGTAGAACCCCTCTTAACTGGGTTGAACCAGGAGAAAGGAGGTACTACGGCATTGACTTTGTGAAAGAGGCTGAAGAATGAGTGCATACCATTCAGCAACATCTCAAAGCCGCACAAACTCGCCAAAAGAGTTATGCGGACAAGCGTCGAAGACCGTTGGAATTTCAAGTTGGCGACTATGTGTACTTGAAGGTGTCACCCATGAAGGGCGTACAATGTTTCGGAGTGAAATGAAAGTTAGCTCCAAGGTTTGTGGGTCCTTTTCAAATTCTAGGAAAGAAGTGGGAAAGTAGCATACAAGTTACGGTTGCCACCACACATGTCCACTATTTTCAATGTCTTTCATGTATCGCAACTCAAGAAATGTTTGCGAGTACCGGAAGAACAAGTGGATCTTGGTGATATCAAGTTAAAATCAGATTTGACATATGAAGAGAAGCCTATACAAGTGGTAGATTACAAGGAAAGAGTCACTCACTGCCGAGTGGTCAAGTTCTACAAGGTGGTTTGGAATAACCAAAGTGACTGGGATGCGACGTGGGAAAGCGAAGATTATCTCAAGGAAGTTTATCCTTCTTTCTATAAACAATGGTAATTAACTCTAATCTCAGGGATGAGATTCTTTTAAGGGGGAAGGGCTGTAACACCCTAGTGTTAGTTACTATTTTTACACTTTCATTTGCATGACATCAAGCATTGAGCATGTCATTTCATGCATCATCACCATTTGATTTGAATTGCATTCCTTTATATGCTATATGTTTGCTTATATGCTTACAATGCCATAGATGTCTTAGCATGCAAATGTGATGCTTGTTTACAGTTCTAGATGACTTAAACATGTTTGGGTCAACATTTGGAACAATGTTCATGTTGGTGAAATCCCCAAAATACCCCTCTAGCTCATAGTTGACTAGAAAGCCCTCCTAAACCTATATTGTTTGACCAAACAAGAAAGTTAATTTAGAAGCTTTGCATGTCAGAGCACCCTTAATCAAAGTTGTGTAGAATTTTATAAGAAACAAACTTTATTTTTGGGTCAACTCATGCAAATGGGTGTAAGGTGGTCAAAATTGTGAAATTGAGCAGATTTGGGGCTGTTTTGGAGTTGCTAAAATTTGCTAAGTGTTAGCTATTTCCAGTTTCAATGTACCTGTGTTCTTCGATCCATATCTCTCAAAACAAGCCATTTCAGTTGAATGTCTTCTAATATGGATTGAAGTACTCGTGTAGCTCTTTGACCCATATTAGTGAAGTTTTCGCCGAAACGCCCTAGATCGCGAGTTGTGGCTCGATCAAAATCGAGTTTCAGTCGGTTGGAACTGAATCAAAACCGATTCAGTGAACCAGCGAGGGGCCGACGTGGCCGCCACAGCAAATCGTCGCCAGGTGGCGCCGTACGCCGTCGTTGCCCCCTCGTCCGGCCTGCAAAGCCGAGGGCAACTACTCCACCCTGTCTCCTAGCCACTCCACTTGCTCTCTCTCTCTCGCTCTCGCCTCTCTGCTCTCCTCTTTCCTCTCCGCCGGACGCCATGGCCGCCGAGCCGGCTTCGCGGTGAAATCCGCCGCCACCGCACCGTCTCCGACCGCTCCATCTCCACCCGAGCTTCGCCATCTTCTACTCTAACCTTCCCCGCCCATTTCTGGAACCAGCCGAGGCAAGGTATAGCACCTAGAGCCCTTCGCCGCCATGCCATTGCCGGAGCGCCGCCGAGCTCACTGCTCGCCGCTGTCAAGCACTAATGCCACGGCTGGCTTCCCTCTCTTGCTCGTCTAGGTGTCTCCGCCAGTCGTGGATCTAGCCTAGAGGTTTAGTCGGGCCGCTCGAGCCCTGTTTCGGCCGGGACGCCGCTCGCCGGAGTTCCCGTCCGCCACCGTGCCACCTTGCACGCGGTTAGGTCGAGTCGTAGTGGACCAAAGGTCGATTCGCGGGCCGTATAGCTTCGTTAGGGTTCCAGGTTCTCGGAACGAGGCTTAGCTCCGCCGGTGAAGACCGGTAGCGGCCGGCGCGTGCTTGCCAGAGCTCCGCTGTCCTCCATTGCCGCCGTTGAGCTTGCTCCGATGGTAGTTTGGTCTCGAAAGTGTGCTCACCGAGTTCGTCTTGTTTCCAGGAACACGTAGGTGCCCTCGGTGCCGCCGGTGACCTCGCCGCCGACGAGATAGGGCCGGTTAGCGCCGATGGCTCTGCTCTCTCTCTAACGCGTGGGACCCGTTTGACCGGGGAGCCCACCGGTCAGTTGCTCTATTGTGCCTGGGGTGCACTGGACCGGGTGCATGTAGCATTTAGGTCTGGTTTCATTTTAAAGGAATTAAGAAAATGAATTTCCAGAAATTTTGGTAAATCTTCCAAAAATCATATCTTGAGCTAGAAGTGTCCAAATGAGGTGAACCAAATTTTGTTGGGTTTCTATTTCGGGGCTCTATATAGGAAAATACGAAATATGACTTTGTGGTAATTTTTCTGTGCAGTTATAATTAATTTGTTATATGCTTGTAAACTTGATAAATGCATAACTAATTATAGGAATATGTGAAAAATGTGATTCCACTTGCATTAATCTTTTTTAGAGTTGTAGGATCTAGGAAAAATATGTTTGCTAGTTGGTTACTGTTATTTATATGATGTCATGTGTAACATGCCTTTCGTGCTATCTTTTTGATAAATTCACCATGCTTAGTGTAGATAAGTAGTGGCTATGAATATTTTTTCTGAGACTTGTTTTGTGATAAAGAATCTAAGAAAAATAGGAAATCTGTTGTTTGATACTTTTCACTATAGTAAGTATTTTCCATTGCTTAAATGGTTGTCTACTTGTCATTTTTGTGTAGCATGTTATATCTGTCCAAATGACTTGATATTTTGCCAGTAGCCTAACAAGGGAGCGTGTTATTTGCTGTAATTTTTCTAGAATTTTCTGGGCATAGAAAATAAAGGGTCTAGTTATAAGCTAGTGCTTGTTTAATTGTTTTAATTGAGTAATAATTGGTTAGAAGATGTTTTCATGCATTTCTGTGATGCTCCAGCTTGGTAACCTTGCCAGACACTTTGGGGTTGATCTTGTTCATGTGTAGGACAGGTAGGTCCAATGTCTTTGCTTCTATGCTTTATTCGTGGTTATTAATTAAAAGGTGGGTGTGGTAGGAAAGTTTGATTCAAATTAATTGTTAGTGCAGGTTGTAGACCTCTTACGCAAGACGAGAAATTGTTCTATAGCTTGCTTAAGAAGGGTGAGTATGTGTTGTTGTTTAGAGAAGAAATATGCACATACTCAGTAAATGTTTGATAAATTATTTGGATGCTCACATGTTGTCTAATGCATCTCATTGCTCAATTTGTGCATCTCTATATTGCATTCCATGTGCATTCTCAGTTCTCATATATGCATATCATGCATACAGGATCGCCGGGAGGAGTTACACTGCTGCAATTCGATCCGCTGGAGGAAGGAGTGCCCCCGGAGATCGAGGTGCCGGAAGCTCCCGAAGTCGAGGAGGAAACTGAACTGCCGGAGTGCACTGACCATCAGCCATCTAACTTTGTGAAAGGCAAGCCCCGGAGCATCCCTAAGCCTCCACCTAGTCCTTTTACAAATGCACTGATCTTTATTAAATCGTATGATTGTGCACTTAAGTATAGGAGTTGAATTGATACCGTTGCTGCATTTATACCTTATCCACTTGTCTACTATCCTGGTACTATTACTAGACAAAGGATGGGTTCGATCTTATGCTTAGCCATGCTTAGACCGGTAGAAGTCGAGGGATTTCTTGTCCTTCACGAGCATAGGTGGTGACTAATGATGATGGGGATGGATTCCACATGGTTGACTATATGTGCCACCATGCCACAATGATAATGAGAGAATCAAGGCTAGGTAGCGGGGAGCCGCATGACATGAATGAGGTCATGCCATCTTCGGTGCTGCTTGCGGCTGACTAGGACTGAGGCTACCAGACATCAGTTGAGATTGAAAGACGTCGTCACTTAGTTGGCCAGATAAGTCATTCTGACCGCGAAACCGAGTATTTCTTTCTGAGCCAGGAATTGGGGCTGATAAGGTAGACATAGTCTAGAGACAGGAAGGATGTGCAGAGACACCATTATTACCAAGGGCAGGTCAGGGACCTGATGCATCCTGGAAGTGGGTTCGTCTCTGAGAATATGGGCCCCCTCCAAACCCGTGATACATATTATGTCTCAGAAAGATCTAACGGTGACCAAAGATGCCACTGATCAGGCCGACAGGGTTTGTGATTGGCATGTTTGCCAGCTAGTACAATCGATTTGAATCTCCATCTCTCCTGGTTAGTGAGAAACTGAACTGATCTTCTGGTGAGGTAGAGGCTAATAACCTGAACATATTGATTATGGTAAGATAAGGTTGATATCTGTGGATATCGGAAATCATATGGTTATATTGTTTGCTATAATAACAAGTGATTGTTTAGTATAGCTGCAAACCTTAGCTTAATAGCTTAACTGAAATCGAAGCTAAACCATATCTAAAATTTATAAGTTGAGGAACTACTGTAGTAATGCTTTTTATGCAAAATGTTGCTATCCTCTGAGCTCCACCAAATATGCCTGCATATCCTTGAGAGTCTTTTATTTACTTCCTGTCGGGTAAGTC